>QEPC01002388.1:4847133-4862701 GCA_003113815.1 Sphenodon punctatus
AGGCAATCCCATAGATAAGCAGGGCCCAGACCATATAGGGCTTTATCCTTGAATTGGGCCCGGAAGACTATAGGCAGCCACTGCAGAGACCGGAGCACCGGTGTAATGTGCTCACAGCGACCCGTCCCGGTAAGGAGACGAGCCGCCGCATTCTGTACCAGCTGCGGTCTCCGGACCATTACCAAGGGTAACCCCATTGCAGTAGTCCAGTCTTGAAGTGATGAAAGCATGGATGATGGTGGCTAGGTTGGAGTCAGAGACGTACGGCCGTGGCCCCTTTCTCCCTAGCACTGAAAGACTGAGCTCAGGGGAAAGGAGCAGAGATGAGGGCATGAACGCAAGGACAGGGGACAGGATCCATGGCACATAATCCTGATCTGGACCCTTCACTTCCTGAGAACACCCCTACCCCCAACTTCTATGCAGCCCTCAGAACTTGTACTAACGTTTGAAGCGGCCCCTGGGATGGAAAAGGTTCCCCAGCCCTGGCTTAAGACGAATCTCCAGTGGAAGGGATTTCCATAATTGTGGTGCAGGTACTGAGAAATACCTCTCCATTCACCCCAGATGTACAGTAGGGGGTGGGGAACCTTTTCCCTCCCAGGAGCCACTCTAAAAATCAGTACAAGCTCTGAGGGCCACATGGAGGTGCTTAAGGGGTGTGTTCAAGGAAAGGAGGGGTCAGATCATGGACCTGTCCCCTCTCTTTGTGTGCATGCCCTCATCTCTGCACCCTTCCCCTGAGCTCCGTTTTTCAGTGGTTGAAGATAGGAACTGGATCCAGAGAACGGCAAAGGAGCCACATAAAAACTTACCATAGGCCGTGTTCACCGCCTGGGCCTGAGGTTCTCCACCCCTGACATACAGACTTAAGGCACAGATGGTACATGCAAAAGGGCGCTCCCGACAGACAACAGAGGGTATGATGGGACACGGGGGAGGAGGTAGCCTTCAGATATGTATCCCACACACAGCAGGACAAGCAATAATTAAGCCACCATGGTGCTGCATGAAAGGTGCTCTGACCTTTGCGGTCAAACCCTGACTTCAAGGAAGACCATGGAAAACCTTCCACTGTCTTGAGCAGGGTCAACATTTTAGTCCAGTTCTATTTTAACCTGTAAGTCACAAGGCCCCAGCAATCATAAGAACGGAGAATTTGAACTTCTGCGCAGAGTTGGCACTAATTCTTCTACTGGTGGGGGGGACACATAGGGAAAGAGACAGCAACCAAAACTGTCCAAGAAAAGGATGTTTCTCCAGTAACCAGAATCGATGATACGTTCTGGGACTCCAATTATTGATATTAAGGAAGTCACAATTTGCATTGGGCTTGAACCTCTACAGAAGCTAGAAGGAGGCAATTCCACAAATCTGACTTACCTACAGTCGGGAGAGACTGCAAGCGGGAACGTTATGGGGGATGTCAGCAGCGACGGGGAGCAGGTGCCGTTCATGAAGAACGATTTACTGCAGAACGGCGTCTCTGTATCTGCCAGGGAAATTAGACGTTCAGCAGTTCACGCTATCTGTGGCTCGCCCATCAATGCCACAAACACCGGAGGAAGGCTGTGCCATCTCCGGTGCTTTGCTTTGAGAGCACTTGTTCAGCTAATAAATGACACCTTCTGGTCCCCCAGTAAGAACTGGAACTAATGTACCCCCAAAACACTGATAACTGCTTGGAGCAGAATTCTAGAAATAAGGGAATTTACTGTGGCTGCAAAAACCCTGTTGAAATTGAACTAGAGATTAATTTGTACGTTAGTCTTCGACAGGAGGCATAAATCATTTATGACTTGGGACTAGAAGCACCACTTGAATGAAGCCACACACCTTAACCAGAGGCACTGGAAGATGGTGGAGTTTGGCCAAATTTGCCAAGGTTTAGCTCATCCTTTGAGCAGAGGTACGTAGCTGCTAGGCCAGAGCATGGTCTGCGCATTGGAATGCACTGGATGAACGTTCCCGGTGTTTGCTTATCTTTCCAACGGACACTTTCAAATGTAGTTCTGACTGCAGTGGGAGTTCTGCAGGTTTGCAGGGCAAAAAAAAACATTTGTCCTCCTCACTCAGAAGAGCTGAACACCAGTGCTCCAGTAGGTAGCACATTTGCGACCCGCAGGGAATGCCCACATTCTCGGGCACCCAACCGAGTATCCGGATGCCCCAGGATGTAGATCCCAACACCTGCCACTCCCACCACCAGGCTGTTGCTCCTTCGGTCCTGGACTCTGCTCCCTGGCCCGTGTGCTGCTCAAGTGAACTGGGGATTCCCCAATTGGCTTTTCCTGAGTGAGGGGTGGAAGAGAGCAGCCCCCTAATTGGCCCCCCGTTCCCAAGGGGACTCAAAATGGGGGTGCACGCAGAACCCATGTGTGTACCCCTGATATGGGTTCCCCTGGAAACAGGAGACCCATTGGAGGGGCTGCACTCAGGTTGGAAGAGGCCTCCTTACTTCCCCTGCCCCCTCCTCAGAATAAGCCAAGCGGGGAAGTCCCCAGCTCAGCCGAGCAGTGCATGGGCCAGGGAGGAGCTGGAAGCAGCCACTGGACCAGAGGAGCTGCAGCAGAAGCCTGGCGGGGAGGTGAGTCAGCCCAGGGAGTTGGGTAGCCCAGTCTCATTATGTTTGGATACCAGCTGGTGCCCAAACGTAATTGGGGCAAGCCGGGCACCCCAGCTTTGATGGGATGGATGCTCGACTTGCCAGGTCTACAAAACACCTGCCATTTATCTCCAGACCAAATACCTGATGAAGCTTTGGCCGCCGTCCCTTCTTTCGTCTCAGGGGACGTCCCGGCGTTCTCTTTCTGGTTCTGATCGTGCCATTTTGATTTGCGAATAGGGAAGTGGTACTTGTAGATGTCCATGATCAGGAACTCATTAAATTGCACGTGTTCGTGACGTTTCAGAGGCGTGCCGTGGTTTGACCAGCTCAGCCTCTGCAGATGGATGCACAGACACTGAGGGAGCTACATGCAGACATCACAGAAATACAGCGTCAAAATACACTTTAAAAAGGAGAGAGAAGTCGTTGCTTAATTTAAAAGTACGGTCATGGAAGTCAAGTGAGAGTCAGAGGCAACACAGAGGATACGATATAAGAGCAGAACAAGGTCTCTGATCGAGATAATCTTTTGGAAAGGGAGGGACTGGTCGTTTGAAGTTAGCGCTATGACATGAGAATCAGGGCTGTGATTTTATGTGCCAAGTTGTCATGTGCAGAGAGAAAGAAAGTGTCACAGAAAACAAAGACAAAGCATCCTACTGTGCTGTTCTATACCCCCACCCCCAAATGCAACTCAGCTTAGCTTTGACTCTTTCAGTAAAATTGGTTCCATTATCTAACTATCCTGCTCTCTTACCCACTCACCTGCCATCAGGACAGTTTAATGACATTACATGCAAATATCTTTAAGTGCTTTGAAAACACACTACATGCAGGCATGACATGGTTCATCACTGCAGCAGAGGAGGTGGGAGACCGAATCCCAGGTTTCTGCTGAATCCGAAAGGGTATATGAGCCCTGATTCGGCTAAGCACTTATACACATGCAGAGTACGGACGGGATCAGATTCCTTGTGTGCTCCAAAGCCTGGGCTTCGAGTGCTTTACTGAATCAAAGGCGCTGAACAGAAAATATTTTGAAGGAAAGTAATAGGAATGGCCTCCAAGCTCAACCAGAGGTGGGTGCTACGCTGAGAGCACATGGAGGGAAGTCACGGACCGTTCGAGAGAATGCTAAACAGATTTGTCAGGCTGGCTTGCCTCACCTTCCCTAGCTTTAACTGTTTCACAAAGGTGGTTTTCTGGTTTTCAATGGATTGCCCATTCAGCGTCCCTTCCGCCTGAATCTGAAATAGAAAAAAATACAATCGCACCCCGATTCATGCAGTGGCGCTACTGGAACAACCGTACTCTGGGGGTTTGCACGCTGAAAAGCAGATTTCAGAGCATCTCGAGAACGCTCAAGGAGAGTAGCCTTCAGCCATTTTCTGCCTGATCCTGGACAAGTTAACGCTATCTTTCTGTGCTACAATGAAGTTACGGGTGGTTATACAATCATTTTTCAAAATCAAGACCAGCCCCCAGGAGCTCTGGCATTCACTGACTATTCCAGGATCTATAAAGCCCTTTGCGGATTGATAAATTAGGTCTCAAAGTCCTCCCGTGAGGTATGACCTCTAGATGAGCTGGAAGGGGACAACAATTAAATTACATACCGTAGTGCAATTGTCACACACAACATCCTTGACCGATTCAGAGGAGATGAAATGATGGAGGCAGTGGTCCAGTGTCAACGGACGACCCTGTGTAGGAGAGAAACAGAACGGTTTTCGTGGTACGTGCAAATCAGTGCAATTAAGTTCCGGTAAAGGATGCTAGCCAGTTAATTCAATTGAATCAATGCACTTGGGACAGACTCTTCGCCCCCCTCCACAAAACTTAGTGCAGAATACAAACGAAGTTGGTGAAGAGACATCGTCCTAGCTCCAATTACTCTCTTCATTTGAAGTGGCTGCATCACCTCCTACGTTTATCTAGCCTCATTATATTTAGCTCAGGTTTGTTCATTATCTTCCAATAAACACAGGTCTGTGAATCTCAAAGGTTTGTACAAACCCACCAGCACTGGCTTAATAGAACGCATCTTATCCTTCCTGCACATCTTAATACTTACGGCAGTAGGTTAAAGAAGTTTTAGATTTAGAACACAAGAGATCTACCCAGCATCATGACAGCAAATATATCAGTGTAACCAAGCATACTAAGATACCAAATCAGGAGGCTTTCCCTAGCTCCTCATCCCCACAGGATATGGGAGATGCTCCTTCTACTGCCCTATCATTCAAGGTCGTCTTCTCCCCCATAACTAAGGCCACTTTAACATTACCAGGGAGGCGGGGAAACGTCCACGATGGCAATCGCGGCTCTGTTCTCACAGGAATTAGAAACGTGGGAATGCGCTACTCTGCTTTCATCCTGCGAGGACACCCATCATCGTAAAAGCTACATTGGGGGACCCAGTCATGTGCGAGTATTCTCATGGGATAAAAGCAGAATATTCCCACGTGCGCCAATTCCCATGGGAACAGAAGCCGTGACTGCCATCATGGACGTTTCCCTGCCTTCCCAGTAATGCGTGAAAGTAGCCTAAGCCAAGAACGTGCACCTGCAACCTCTCAAATGAATGAATGTCTCCCTGTTTCTCCCTATGCTCCCATCTCCCGTCTCTCTCCTAGATTGTAAGCCCCTTAGGGCAGGGACCCGTCTCGAATTAAGGATTGTACATGGGTATAAACAATAACAAAAACCAGGCATTTATGATCACTTTTAGAATTCTAAATTTCTGTTGACAACGTAGACACTGGACTAGATCTATGGAGGGTGTGCAGAATTCATCTTGCTTCCACATGTACGTACCCACGAGGCTGCTGGGATGCTCAGAGAAAGGCTGTCGAACGTGTCGTACCTCACAGGACTCTGAAAGAAAACACCCCCCACAGATTTGAATTCCAGTTTCAACCTGAGCACCCATTCACTTCTTCGGATCTCTGCGGTATTTCAGATACCCAGTGCCTGACAGAATTAGGCCTAGCCTTACCATTCAGATGAGCTTACGGCATGTTTCTAAATGCAACGTACATAGGAGCCGGCAAAAACGTCTTCTGGTTGGTTCGGTGCTTTGGCAGAGCAAGAGGGGTTGGGTTTTTGTGTTTTTTTTGCAAAAAAAATATGTCCGTATTTGAGGAGATCTTTTAGAATAGGAAAAAAATCTATTCTGTAAAAATCATGCACGGTTCTCTCTTTGCCTGGTAGCACGAGGCGTCCGATCCTCGATTATGGCAGAGTATTCGTTGGGAACGCTGGGGGGCTCATTAAATGCATTACCGAGCCAGACAGCAGATCTGCTCATGCCACAGCTCTGAAGCCCCACGCGGTTCACTGTGGCCTTTCATAGCTACTTGGCTGCTCCCACCAACTCGGAGGGAGCAGAGACAGACACGCTGATCGCAAGGAGGTGCTGCCCACCTGCAGAAGCCTTTATTTGGAGCGCCCAATGCCAATCAGCTGTTTAGCACCAACAGCTGATGGGTATTCAGAGCTGCAGCCTCTCCCCGGCTAAACTGATCGCTGCAGCCATGGCAGGCACCAAGCCATAGCGGTGGCTTTTTGGTTAATAGTGACTGCTCATGTGAACTCAGCCAGTCCGGACCGAGTGCCATTGCCCTGCAGCGTCACCCGTACTGCTGGATTCCTAGTACAGGATGAATTGTGTCTGCAAGCCCAAGTATAACATTCAAGGTTATAATTAAGTTGCAAGACAACCACGACTTACGTGAAGCCGCTCTATAGAAAGCAAAGTCTGGGGGCTAATGGGGAATCCCACCCCAATGTGCTTCGAGGACCTAAGCTAGCACGCCCTCGAAACTGCTTCTCCATAGACTGCCCTTATCCTCCAGGCTCTTGCTCTTGTAACGAAGCTAAACACGGACACCTTCAGCTTCTCAACTCTGTGAATGTTTAGGTCCCTCTCTCCTTTTGTTTCTCCTCCCTTGTCCATCGTAGAGTGTAAGCACACCGGGCCACCACGATGGTTCGAGGCCAGGCATAGTGCTGGCGCTATAGAAATAATTCAATGAAATGGGTGCTTGAGCTGAAACATTCTCTGACTGTGCTTTTAGCAGACGTGTGGCAGGGACAGGCTTGACTGGCATGGCTGGGACCCACCAGCCCTCTGGCTTCTGCTCGCAGCACTCTTGAGTCTCTGTGCCAGGCACACCCCTCTACAACCCAGAAGACCCTCTCTCTCTGTAAGCTCCCCAACAATTCCCCCTGCACTGAGCTCTGCTCAAGCTTGAATGCTACCTGGGCCGGCTGCTGCTACGCCCTAACCCACCTGCAATTTCCAATCAGGCGTGGTCCTTCATTTTACCCAGCGCCTGTATCCCCCTAGCACCATCTCCCCTGCCGGTGCTAGCTCTTCTTAAAGGGCCAGAGCCACCTAAGAACTCTGTCCTGTTACAATACGCTTAAGTGCTACTTTTTTTAAAAAAAAAGACAGACAAGAAAACTCAGCTCAGCTTCTTTTTAAAGTCCTGAATTAAGCATTCGGTTATTTATTTAAAACATTTTTACCCCACCCCTCCTGCCACTGGCAGCCCGGGGCGCCTAACAAAATCATCCATAAAAATACAATAAAATATTTAAAACATTAAATACTAAAAACGATAAAAATGAGACCAAAAGAAACATTAAAAAATCCTGTTGCATTGGTTTACCACTAGCTCCCCCGCCCCACGCGCACACACACACATACCTGATGTTCGCAGTGCTTGCAAACCATGTTACTGGTCAGCCTCCCGTGGAAAGGATGCTGCGATTTCCACTGACTAGACATGGGGTGAAGTGACCCTAAAACACAAAATTTTATTCTCCTTACCGTTTTGACTTCCATGCTTCTAAGGACCATTACACTCTGAACACCTCACGCACACACAGAGTTTACAAACATTTAATTAGTATTGTCACTGGAGAGACCAAGAGAGTTGACTCCGGCATAACAGTAATATTATTTCAGTAGGAGAAACAATGGCGTTCGCCACCTCTATAAACAAACATGAGTACTGCCCAAATTCTCAAGGAAGGGAAAACATTACCTCTTGTTCGGCAGCTGATTTCCTTTTGGTTTGTTTCTGGCTGCTATAAAGATAAGAAATGGCTGAGTTACACGCCGCTCAACAAACAATGAACATTTGTTCTCTCTCTGTTCTTAACGTACCATGTCATATGCTTGGGGAAATTTGTGGAGGGAGGGACGTACTTGCACTAGGCTATCTGACAGAAGTGAAAAATTTAAAACTGATAAAAAGAAGACTTTATAAGAGCACAATTAAAAACCCCCAAAAGAAAACACCTTTGGAACTCACTGCCACAAGACATGGAAGCCAAGAGTTTAAGAGGGTTGAAAAATGATTAGTAGATTAGAAATCCACAATTACATCAGACAGGATAAAAATTGTATAAGTGACAGAACCTTCAGGCAATAAATAAATCACTAGTTCAGGGTTAGGGAGAAATGTTTCTTCTTGTCAGGCTGTTCCATAATAATGGGCTTTCTTGTACCTTCCACTTTAACTTCTGGAATTGCCAAAGACAGAACCAGTGGTCTGGGCCCATACCACAAAGCTTACATATATTTATCTAGCCTGTTAACATAGCACAGAAAGAGCCTTGCATAGCCCAGTCACATACAAAACCTTTAACTCCCACCGACATCAATGATAATCAAAGACAGTTAGCATCTTAAAAGGCTAGACTCAATACAGGGCACTACAGCAATATCCTGCTTTCAAAGATCCCCTTATTCTATCATTTGGTGGCTGGTTCTAACTCTTCCTTTTTAACCCAAGAGGGAAGAACATCCTTGTTTGCTTATTACCGTCCCAATTCATCCGGACGTTGAGACGCGTTTGGAACGGCCTACCTCCAAAGCATGGACATCAAACAAGTGCGTGACCCGTGGCTGCCGCTCTCGCTCATCTTCCAGTGAAGATGTGAGGACATGGAATAGTTCATGAGCGTCCTATCAAACGACACACAAACTGAGAGGAGGCAGCCAAGACAGGCAGCATTAACGAACCTAGGAATGCACACGCCCTTAAAATCCTCCCACCACAAAACAGAGTTACAAACCGATGCAGAAGCAGTGACTCCCTTTAGCACCCAGTTCACTGACAAATGCAGCTTGTTATAAATCCGGACCCCGCACAACCAGAAGATTCAGAATTCTGGACCTTTTGCTCTGCCCTCCCTTTCAGGGTCACTGAAACTGCTCTAGCGGTGGAGCAGAAACATCAGCGGCTGCCACCTTCCACATACAACCTCCTGCTCTTCAGGCAGCTGGGGCTGGGGGCTGCCTATGGTTAGTTTTTTAACAACTATATTTTTAAAGCTGGATATGGGGTGGGGGATAGTTACGGGGAGAGGAGATTAGTATGGGAGGGTAGGATATGCAACTGGTTGGGTGGGATTGCCACAACCCCTCAATGAGACCGGGGTAGGGTATAAACACGGTAAGGACGGTGTGCGGGATTTGTCTTAGGTTTGTGAGGGATGGAAAGACGAGGGTGAGCGATGGGAGTTGAGCAGGAATGTTTCCGGGTTGGCCAGGGCCCCGTGGAGCGGGGGGGGGGGGGACTGTAGGTGAGAGACAGTGGAGTGGCAGTGTGGGGGATGGAATCGGTTTGTGATACGTATTTGACATAAGATTGTTTTATTTTTAAAAAAAAATATCGTTCTGACCCACTTCTGGAATAGGCAGGGGTATAAATATAAAACATCTCTGCCCAAAGTAGGGGCTGGCACGGCCATAAGCCAATCGGCCCTCCCTTCCCTGGCTGAGGCGGCAGCAGCATGGAAAAGATACCCACACTCGCAGACCTGTTGAGACACCCTCCCTGCCCTGCCCCCCTCCCCCCAAAAGGTGTCCAGAGCAGCAGGTCTTGACCATAATTACCCCCACAGATATTATTTAGCAGCCTTCCTAGTAGCGGTGAGTCCGTAACAATACAGGTCCCAGAAGGGTTTGTTGTGTGTTTTAAATGGATTTGTGTCTGTAGCACATTGAAGTGCACAAAAGTTCCAGAGCCCAAAACCCTGAAGCCAACAACAAACTCAAATTCACTTTCTTAAGAGCAGGCATGAGCCTGTATTCCATTTGGTTTATAAATATTGATTGAAACAATTCACTGACCAATGCAAAATGCTTAGAATCTGAACACACGGTCCGAGGACGGAGGATGCCCTGAGGTATAAGGATAGCTAAGCCTGGAGGCATCTCAAAGCACAAGGACCTTCTCTAGAAACAGAGAATCTGCCACAATGCTCTCTCTTGGCATTACAACTGACAGAATCTCATTACTCCCGGCAGGTCCGTACTAAACACTGAATCCCGAAACGTATAAAGTTGCGAAGCCAACAATGGTTTTTGTGAGGACTGTCCGTGTCAACAAACGAACCAGGCCGTGTACTAATTACATTGATGCTTTCTTTCAGTTACGGAAGAAGGCTTTTCGAGTGACAAAGAGGATTCACATTTGACACTGGGGATCTATAAATACCGTAGATTAGATAAAGCACCCACAACCCATCACCTAAACCCTGAGTTAGGCTGCTACACAGCCTAGTTTCAATTCGGTAACTACCTGCTCTTCAAACAAGGAGATCTGCCACCTGTACAGCCTTAGCACTTCCAGAAAGCAGCTTGCATCCAAGACATCATCTTCTGTGGCCTCTTGGCAGGATAAAGCTGGAAAGGTGAAACAGAGACGGCAAGATTAGTTAGACGGAGGGAGCCAGGATAGTCTCCTCTCCCAAAGCTCTACGGACCAGAGTACTGAAGTGACAGACAGGCCTTTCATTGGCCAACTTGGCAAAATTTCTCCTTGGCACCAAATTTCCATAAATCCCACTAAGGACTTTGTTGCGGTTATGTTTATCGCAGAAGGTGCTAAAATACTACAGTGTTAGGCAGCACTATAAAACGGACAGATCCTGTTTTGATAGATCCAAATATACCTGATTTGGCACCCGCGGGTAAATGCCCGCGTTTTCAGGTGATATTTCGAATCGGCACCTGAGGGCTGCTCGAATAAGCAAAAAAATTAAACTACAGTTACTATTCCCCTACCCCCCACCCCTGTACCGAAAATTACCCGAGAAACCATAATACCACCTCAAAAGTTCTCAACTGAAACCAGGATGAAATTGGTATTTCAGTCTACCCGTTGTCAGTATTCGCGGACCCGACTGAAAACCTGTTTCGGTACTCAAAATTACCTGAAATATTCAGTTTGGGTACCAGAAATTCAATGGGTATCCCCATCTTTGTTACAGCTCAGATCCCCCATTCTCCCCATGTGCCCCTTGCTTTCTCTTCCTTGTCCATTCATGACTGTAAGCCTCCTGGGGCAGGGACCTGTCTCTAATCACGAGTGTTTGCAGCCAAGCACATGGGTGACGCCGTTCAAACAACACATAAAACTTCCTACTTGCCTCACTCCCTTTCCATGGTAAAATTATAGTACACAAACTTCCTAATATATTCCCGAGTAGGGCAACTGTCGTAAGTAAATCTAGCAGTATTAATGGGTTCCTCTTCATATACAGCAGGGGCTGGGGAACCTTTTCCCTCCCAGGGGCCACTTTGAAAATCAGTACAAGCTCCAAGGGCCACATAAAAGTTGAAGGCGGGGATGCTTGAGGGGTGCACTCAGGAAGAGGAGGGACCAGATCATAGATGCGTGCCACAGATCTGTCCCATGTCCTTGTGGGCACGCCCTCATCTCTACTCCTTTCCCCTGAGCTCAGACTTTCAGTGCTTGGGGATAAGAACTGGATCCAGGGGCCAGATTCAGGAACTGGAAAGGGCCCAAAAAACAACAACCCCTAGCTGTAAGGCCACATTTGGCCCCCGGACCTAGATTCACCACCCCTGACATACAGCATGATCAGAGTCCATTTCAAAATAAACAGCCTCTCTTATCTTTTGTAGATATGCTAATCCCCGAAGACGCTGGCAATGCAATACCTTTCAGGAGGTGCAGTAAAGTGAGGGATAAATATTGGCGGCCGGAGGCTTCGTTCTGGTCTGTCTTGTACTGAGCTGTAAATTCCTCCAGCCACTTGATGAAAGACGGACAGGCAGATAAGCACTGAAGCAAAGAGTTCATGAAACAGGTGTTCCCTAAATTGAGAAGACCAGGCACAAACCCTAGGGGGGGGAAATGCATTAACAGTTTACTTTCTGGACTCTGGGAGGTGCAGCAAAGCCCTAGAGCATCTTTCAGAGGCAGTGCAAGACCTAGTTACTTGGCCAGACATTGAACAGGCAGGGTTAGGGAACTGGGGAGTGAGGCGTTATGGGTATTTTGTGCGGTTTTATTTTTTGTATTTTATATGCTTATGTGAGCTGACCTGAGCCTTCAGGGGAGGGTGGGATAAAAATCAAACTCAGTAAATTAAGCAGACAATTGTAAAGCGCCAGGTACATTGCAGACGCTATATAAATACTTCAATAATAATAACAACAACCGACAGCGTTTTTGACTGAACATATTATATGCTGCATAGCAACTGGGTGATCAGCATTTAAAGTTTCCCGGTGGTTTATAAAAGCCTGTGTGCCTTAGGTGAACAAATCCCATTGAAAGCCAATGAGTAGTACGTCCCGATCCCAAGGATATTTACGTACACATCGTCCGCACTGACTTTCATGAGCCTTTCAACACAAGGGTTTTCGGCTTCTGAAAAATGTTATTTGGTCCTCATGACTGCCCTTTCTTTAAACAATTTCAGGCACAAAAAGACAGCAGTGCAGCAAGTATTACTTATTTCTGTGGTGCTCTCTGAAAACTATGTTGCTAAAAAAACCTAAAACCATAATAATAATTTAAAAAATAAATCACAGCGCTCCCTCTGGGACGTTGTCTACACTTTACAGGTAGTAGGAATTGAGAATGACTTGAAAACGGTCAGAAACACATGAAATAAGAGCAGTAATGCATTTTAAAGGGTAGGGAAGAGCAGGCAGAGGCTGTTCTGGGTGGAATGGCGTTTGGTAGGCAGGGATTTTATGAGGGGGTTTCATTTTTAAATGGTAATCATGTGGGGATTTTAACTATATCTCAAAACACCCTAAGTCCCTGGGGAGAAGGGTAACATAGAAATATAATAAACAAGTAACCATATGCTGAATTTTACAACCAAATATTCCCATTATCTTTACTGGAACAATTCATTTCGAATTACATCAAGCAAAGCACGTGCATAAGCCTCCACTCAGGCCTCTGATCCTGAAAAGACTTACACAGAGTCCTACTGTAAGCAACGGGCTACTCAGACATGTGTTTTCAGGATCAGGACCCCAGTTGCAGTGCGATCATTTCATTAAGAGAATGCTAACATTCTATTAACATGCTTAGTTTTTAAACATTTTCCTAAATGTGCCTCTCTGGTTTAACTACTTTTAAGCTAGTATTTACTTTCTAGAGAAGGAACCAATCATTTATCTTTGGCTTATCAATTCAATTCAAATTTTATTAAGACATTTAACTTTCCATCATCCAATACAAAACAAAACAGTCCCAACCATTTGTCAATGATTGAGGATTAAACATAAATGTGTAACTATATTCAACAATTAATGCTTTGGCTTATCTTCAACCATCACTCAGGGGTTCAGCTTCCATTTAATTCACACAGATAGCCCCCAAACAGGAGATAGGACTGGATTACTCCAATTAAGGATTGGATCAGTCTATTACGACCTGTGGGTACTTCTCTGAAGGGACCAAGAGTGGCTATTGTTGGAGACAGGATGTTTGGGTGGATGGACCATTGTTCTGACCCAGAATGGGTGTTACGTTACAAAACAGACCCACAATAAGCATGACTAATGTGTATCATAATCTTTTAAATTTGCAGCTAATAATTATTATTTTTATTTATTATTATTATTATTTTAATTATATAGAGTCCCTTCCCATCCTGACCAAATGGCACAAGATACACCACCAACTAAAATCCATTTACAATCCAGTGAAAATATAATTTTAAAAGGGGAAGGGGAACAGGAGGAAAAATAACATTTAGGGGAACCAGTCGGATTCTTTAAAAACAGCTGGGAAATAAAGAAGCGTTCAACCAGCAGATAAACACTCTTCATTGCGAATAAAAACCCCTATGTTAAAACACGGATTTGCTGGTCATACGATCCCAAAAATTACAGGGACAGGTAATTTAAAGGCCCAAAGTTATGGTCTGCAAAACAACGAGAAGTTTCTCAAAACCAAACAAAAATAAATAGAAATAAAATCATTGCAATTTAAAAAGTAAAAAAAAAATGAACATGAAACCCTTTGAGAGATTCCCTCCGCCTTTCTGGAACACGTTCACACATTTATTCAGTATTGTAACGCACAGATTTTTCCGCTAGTGAACACGGATGGTTTTGCTAAGCGTTATAACAGTCCCCACCTTTTCTGCGTTTCTTTCTTTCAGCGATGGGGCCCCAGAGAACATATATACTCGCTGCAAGAGCAGCAGCGAGTCCTCCAACAAGACCCCAATGCTTCATTACTTTATGCCTACAAAAGTCAGGAGGGGTGGGAAAAAGAAAAAAAGAAAACATTTGCCCAGATCCCCTGCCAACTCAACAACAACATGAAAAACACAACACGGGGATTGCAAGCAAGAACTCTTCCATATAAAGGCCACTGGTATTTTGTGGGCCCAAATCCTCTGCCCGTGTCTATCACTTATCTGGTTTTCCTAGCTATGTTGCACCACCAATAAAGTGTTTCCTCTCTCACGTAATAAACACAGCATCCAGAGTTTGCCCTGAGCACAACCTGCTGACCTGGGTTGTCTCTAATTCAGAGTGCTGAGCTCAGCTCCCAACCTCTTTTGGAATGGCATTAATACAAACACAAGTGTACTCAGACACACACAGAGCCCGGTGGGGACCCTCTTTTCGTTGTTACAAACAAGGCACAAATCCTCGTTCATGACAAGCAGTAAAAAGTTGTAGTCTGTAAAACGAAGCTCGTAACAGCTTCCAGCAGGCTCAGAGGTCAGAGATCATTTTCTGGACTCTGGAAATTCACGTCACAAGGGGAGGGAAATCTTGTTGTTTAACAAGGCCACAAATACAGGGAAATGGCACTTTGGAAAATCATTCCGAACAGAAGCAACAAGCCACGTGTTGGCTTTGTGGCTGGGTGAACAGCAAGTTTCAGGGGCGAGCGACAGATGATCTCAGCCAATACTGCCCTATTGGAGTCATTCATTTTGCTGTTCATCACAACAGAAACCAAAAATCCCTAGGGCAAGCCCCCTTAGTTGACACATGCGTTCTGGGGCATGCTCCTCTCACAGCTCAATCCTCGATGCAGCAGATGCCGGACAACCCTTTTACCTTCACCCCGGCAGTCTGACTCTAAGCTAGTCTGACCCCCACCAACTGGGTGGGCGGATTCGGATACACACTCCAGATCATGCTCATTTGCTATGGGGCGCTTTCCCACGCCTTCCCCCTGGCCCCTTGGGTCTGGAAGGAGAGCTCTGCCCCACTGAGCACCTGGCAACCTACAGTCCTGCCCCATGTTCTGCTCTCACACTCTGCCAGCTCACCACAGCCCCCATCCAAACCAGAGCCCCCTCATGATCCCCAGCCCCCTATTCCTGGCTCCCCCAGCTCCCCCGCGACCCTCCCCCAAGATTCCCCCTCCAAACCCACTGGCTCCTTCCCCTATTCCCAGCTCCACCATGGCTCCTCCAGCCCCCCCATGACCCTCCCCCTGACTCGGAGCCCCCCACGGCGTGCTTCCCCCAAGCCCCACTCCAAACACAGATCTCTCCCATAGATCCCTAGCCAGCCCCACCATTACCCTCCCCCATGACCATGACCCTTCCAAACCTAGTGCAACAGTGACCCAGCCCCCCCAATACACTCCCCCTTGTTCCCAGCTTCTTCATGGATCCCTGACCCCCATAAGCTCCCCC
>QEPC01002388.1:4875622-4962026 GCA_003113815.1 Sphenodon punctatus
GTGAGAGCCGAGCATCCTGCCACCCTTTCTGCAAAGGCATGTTTGCAAACTGTACCGTGCCTTGGAGAGGGAGACATAGCAGCACAGGGAGGGGGATGCTTCTGTCCCCCAAAGGCTAGACGCCGGGCACCGAGGATGTGCCAAGTCTTCCTTTAAAAACAATGACACCCACCCCCCTCCTGCTTTGCTATCGCGATTGCTTGAATCGCGGCTACCTTTCTCCAACCCTGACTCCGGAAGGCAGGGAGTAAACGGCTGGACGGAATTAAACATGTTGACGAGAAAGCATAATCAGCCAGTCAAATGCCTAACGACTTGGGCACACAGCGACAGACATGGATTTCAGCCCAGGGTTGGAAAACTGTTGGTGCATTTTGTTTTCCTGCAGAGGGAGGGAGGGGGGGGGGGCATGTATATATATATTTATATTAGGTTCTATTTTAATTTTTAAAAAGCACTGCAGAATTTTCCAAAGTGCTTTTCAGCCTAGGTAGAACTGGCTTCATTCAGGTCTGTGAATGCCGCTATCTCAGCTGTATCAAGACTAAAGATTTTGAGGGAGACATCCATAAATGCTGTTTGTTTTTTTCTCTCTCCTGGCTTCAGTTGGTTTCCTTGGTCATATAGTTGTTGTTTTGTTGCTTGTAAGTGTTGTATTCCATAGGGCGAAAAGATTTAGGGCAAAGTCATCAGGCCGAACAGCTATTGAAAAATTAGTGGCTGATATGGTTAAATGGATGGATTTACCAGATCCGGCCCTTGATGAGTAGAATGGGATCCAGCAGGGTGTTTTTTCCATCTAAGAGTACATTGCAAAAATATTGCAGCATATACTGCATAGATGTTTTCCCCTTATAATCCCAAGCAGTAAATGGGTATCAAAGGTGCTGGGTTCACAGCTCGCTGGAGTCAATGAATGCAGGGCCAAATTAAGTTGATGGAGGTTTCTCTTTGCACGTTGAGTTCCACCTCTCGCCGTCATCTCCACCCAGCTTGTGTTGCTTTGGGTGGGGAGAGGGCTGCTCTTGTAGCTGATCGACCTGGGTAGGAAGTGGGGAAACCCAGAACTGAAGCTGTATTTATTTGGGGGGCTCCATCGGAATCCAAAGCCCCAAGCTGCAGCCCCTAAAGCCCCTTCATTAATCCAGTTCTCAATAAATGAGAAAACGTCATTAGACATGGCTGTAGTCTAGGCCCTCAAAGCAGGGCCTTAAGTCTGAGCTGTGGAGATTTGCCAAAGAACAGGATATGGCTCTGCCGAAATAACCAACATACAAAAGAAAATTTTGGTTCGCTTCTCGCATAATTAAATGTGATGCTGACAAGACGTTTGTACATAAAATATGAATGAGTCATTCATATTAATTGCCTCTGACTAAGAAAGAGAACTCTTCTCACTTGGAATACAACTTTCAGGATGGGCTTGCTGTGCAGTGTGCATACATGCTTTGCAGCTCACATGACACCAGTGTAGACAGGCTGTTGACAAGAATCACCCTCACAATTTGTGGATGTTCACAATTCTTCAGCAAATGTAAGAGAAACCAGGAATCATAGAACTTGCTACTGGAAGTTCAAAACAACTCAGGTTTTATTGAATCAAAAATCAGCTTAGGAGAGTTTATAAATGGTGCTGAGCAGAAAGGAGAACTGAGAAACTTTCTGATTTGAACCAAATGCAAAAAAAAACACCAAACCCACCTACTTTTGTGTTCCCCCAATTGTCATCATAATATGGGCTACAATTCGTTTCAGTGAAGTCCAAGAGGCTGGTTACGGGGTTGCGGAGGGGAACTGGCTGTTAACTGTGACAGGTATATGTTGAAATCTTAAAAGCTCATACGTTTGGGTTGAACAACTGTTTCACCCTTTCTTAACTTGAAGCCTTGAAACCAGGTCCCCTGTTTCTCCTGCTGCCATTAATGGCGTTACTAAAGCCATGCACTTCTTTGCACATTGGATGGATGCCCTGTGCACTTGAAGATGACCCCCAAACACCTAAAAGCTGCAAAGGAGAAGGAACAGTGATAATTGCCCACGGGCACACTGCACCATCCCACCAGCCATGTGTCACAGAGATTTCCCTGCTGAATTTCCACAGCCCCACAAGTGTGGGGAAAGGAGCTAGTGCACCTGGCAGAATGGCAAGCATCAAGGTGTGCTCCCAATATCTTTACAGCCCTTGGAACTTATGCTAATTTTCAAAGTGGGCCCTGGGAGGGAAAAGGTTCCCTGGGCCCCAACCCTGGTTTGCTGCATGGATCCACTGGTCTAGAGAGCTGTGTATTGTTGAGGGAGCAACAGGACCAGTCTGCCCCCCACAGTCAGTGCCATCCGCTGCACAACCAGCCTGGCGTTTTGCAAAGCCCTTTCCCAATCCCAGGGGCTTTTCTGCCCATCAGCACTTCACACTGTGGTAGATATTAAGGGTGTCATTGGGTGAAAACAGACATGACACTAACCACCCTTTAACCACCCTAGGTGGTTATTTATGCATGTTGCAAGGCTGCATAGGGCACTAATACAGCCCTGAAACATGCATAAATAACCACCAAGGGTGGTGAAAGGGTGGTTAGCGTCATGTCTGTTTTCACCCATTGTCTCTTGCAGAGGGAACTCTGCACTCAGAACTTGGCAAGTAAAAAGTCTTCCAAGTCACCTTTAAAAACTGTCATGCATGCATGTGTAACTGCTGCAGCAGCTGCTGCAGTTTGCCAAGAAGCTTGATAGCTATTTTATTTATTTATTTATTATTTATTTAGTTGCTTGTTTGAATTTCTACCCTGCCCTTCCTCTAAGGCTCAGAGCCTCTTACATGCTCATTTGGCATTGCTGTCCCTTAGAGAGGAGGAAAATGAAATGAAACAAAATGTTAAGAAACAAAAACACAGCATCGCTATTAAACCTGCATTTCTGGCTCAAAATACTCAGTTGCTGAGGGCCAGGAATAACACTATCAAGAGAAGAGATTTTTTTTCTCCCCAAATGCCAAAATAGAAGAGGCCAAGTTGCGTGGGTGACAGGGCGGGTTGAACAGCCCGTGAATTTTGGGGTCGGTTCTTTGCCAGACCTTGGGCCAAGGTCCTGCCTCTTTGGAACAAACGAAAGGTTTCAAATGGAAGTTGGAACACTGGGTGCTTTCTGACATGAAGTCTCAGACTGCCGTCACCATGGAACCGCTCTGGGCAGTGGCAGGAGCCGTCACCCCAGCCAGGACTCAGCCCGGCTGCCGGGGAGACCCCATGCTATGTGGCACTTAGCCCAGGCTGTGACTTGGAAATGGTCCTGAGTCTCACAGCCCAGGCTAATGCCACCATCAGCTGGGTAACAGCCCACGCTAACATCTGGCAGGCGGATTCAAGCGTGACGGTGGGCCGCGGTCCCACACCTGCCAAAGCATGCTACACCATCAGACCCGAAAACACCCATTGTCTTCTAAGCCAAAGCCGTCCAACCGGTGCCTGTGAATTGTTGTCTGGCTCATGGTAGGGTTCCATCCATCCTGTGGGCCTTAAAGATCCAATTTTATTAAACAGAGCTCTTTTAGAAATAAAATAAAGATTTCCAGAACGGCATCACGCAATCCCAGCTGCAAACGCTGCGTGTTTCATTCACGCAATTTGCCTTGGGAAGTTCAGCAGGGTTTGATATAAAAATAACTTACATTGACTGCTCGATGCGTAGCTTTTGTGCAGTCCGGCCCACCAGTAATTTGCCATGAGGCGATCTGGCCCCTGATGGCCAAGACGTTGGAGAGCTCTGCTCTGTAAGACAAACATTATAAGAATGTCTTGGGATCATAGAATGTTTTTGAGTTGGAAGGGACGTCAAAAGTCATCTGAACCCTCAAGCATCTATAGCAGGGGTGGGGAATATTTCCCCTCCAAGGGGCGCTTTGAAAATTCGTGCAAGCTCCAAGAACCAAAAAGAAGTGGGGGCAGAGGTGAGCACAGTGTGTAGAAGCTTTAGGGGAAGCGGATCTTCCAACTTCCACGTAGTCTGCATTGTGTTGTGTGCAAGAGAACAAGACACATCTGAACCGCACTGAAGTGAAAAGAGAACATTTGAATGACTTATTGTTGTTATGATTACTTTAAATTGCTATGCTGCTCTTATCCAAAAAAGAACTCTGACCGCTTTGCAAAGGTTAAAAATAGGGAAAAATTCAAACTGATCCAGATCCAAACTACCCACACCTCATTAAAAATAAACGTTAGAAATCCAAATGAGTCACCCCAATTCAATAAAACGCCCCACTTAATCAGGACCTAGGCTCTCCTGCAAAGCCCATGCTAGAAAAACCCAATGATCTGAAACTGGGACAACAAAAATGGATATTTGCTAGTTCAAGGATATCGCGGTTCATGTCAGTTGTAAATATCTGGGGCCTTCATCCTGTAAGGGCTTGCACGGTGCCCACCAAGGAGGACACTGACAGTGGAAGGGAGAGTGGAGAGAGCATCCTGTATGGTTAAGCGCGACACACAGAAGGTCTCCGATGTCCTGTGCACCTGTTGCCTTGCTCTCAAACGGGTGGGCTACTCAAGGGTGAGGTCGGGGGTGTAGCTAGCTACCAGGGAGAGGACTGAGCACTGCTAGGGAATTTTCAGAGTGGGGGCTGGGGAGAAAGGAGCGTAGCCAACCCTCTGTCCCCACCCACTCTGAAAATTCCCTGGCAGTGCTCAGTCGGCTTGCAAAGGGCTGCGCCAAGAAGGAAGGTTTTCATCGAGGGCAGGGCCTCGCCAGCGCCAGCCTCGCCAGCGCCTCAAATTTCCTTCCGTGTGGGGTCGCTGCCACCCTGGGAGATGTCACTGGGAGCCAGGGCAGCACCACCACCTTTGCGGAGAAAGGCAGAGGCCGGCCAGGAACGTTGGCAGGGCCTGAGCTTAGGAAAACTCTACCCTCTTGCCATTATTGCTGCGCCACTGGACGGGGCGGACAGCGGGAATATCTGTGGGGAGAAAAGGCCTTTTTTAAATGGGTCGTGGCTGCAGGGGCGGTACAGGGGGTCGGGGTGCACACCTGTCCCCCGTGCATCCCCACACATCCCCCCGCGTGGAGCAACCTGCGTTTTCACCGGTTTGCTCTGTGCGGGGGCGGTGGGTGGAGGTACGTGTTACATGGGAGCAAGCGCACACGCCCACTCACCCACCCGCCTGCCGCCACTTTCAAATGGGACACACCCACTCACCTCCACTGCGTGGGCACCAGTGAGTACTTCTCATTGAAAAAGGGCCAAAGACTGACTTGTCCTCCTCAGTGTATTCCTCCTTAGATTTCTCTTCAACTTCTAAACAGGACAACTAGATCCTCTTTGCCTTGTCCCTTAATTTATGGAGGGTCCAACCCAGAACAGCAGGGTTTTTGAGATCTTCACTACGTAAATGGGATAATAATGATCACTGAGTCATTGATTGCTTCGAATTTCTACCCCACCCTGCTGCTAAAGGCTCAGAGCGGCTTACATAATAACCTTGCAAGCCAAGAAAAGGAAGAATTTCAGGGTTCTTTTTCCGTTCACACAGTTCAATCAGAACCTGGCTGTTCTGCCTGGCCTTTGGCGAGGGAGATGGGGTGTAGCGGGGGGAGTGGGTCAGGAAGGGGCAGAGGGTTTGGTTTTCAGTGCCTTCCTTTTAATGTGTTTTAATTGTGTTACTTGAAGCTTTTTTATGTTTGTTACGTTGCAATCCGCCCCAAGCTGCCTGTAACAGGAGGGGCAAGGTAAAAATCCAGTAATCAATCAATCAATCAATCAATCAATCAAAAAGTCCTCCCCGGATCACAATCCTGAATAATTTCCAAGAGGAATTCTTTGACAATTTTAAAGGTTTTTTGTTTGTTTTGTTTTTTAGATTTTCAACTGTTTTCCCTTCTGCGTGACAGTAGAGGTTCTTAATTAAAAAAAATAAACTGCTATCCTGCTGCTTGGGGCTAACAGTATGTAAATCCGGAGTCTATAAATCCCAACATGACACATTTATCCTTCGTTTCTTTTACTACGGTTACACGGCTCCGCATTCTGTTGAGCGTTGTTAATATTCATAGGCCTGCAACAGAGCAAGTCTCTTTTCCAAAAGCAACTTTATCCCATTGGGATCTATTTATACAGTAATTTGACATAAATAAAAATGCCCAAACATTGACTGCTTCTCCTTAGGGAAAGACTTGTACAGGCTACAGTTCAAAATGGCAGGCAATTATATCACATTTTTGTTGTTGTAGTTCTCAGTGGCTAATGTATCTTTTCTGGGGGTAATCAGTAGGATTAATCTAAATTTATGGACCTCTGCTTCGAAGTTTTAATTATGCATATTAAAGCAAACAAGCAAAAGAAAGTTATCATGTTTTACAGTGTTGGAATGTCTCAGATTAACTATTTAATTGTGTGCAAGTCAACTAAAACACTCCACCGTTTCCAGGGGTGTGGTTGCCATGAGGTGAGGGTGCGCAGTTCAGCCCAGGACTGTAGGGGGCGCTGTGTGCAAGTGGTCTGCGCACCGCTAAGAAATGTTCAAATCAGGGCCAACGCTCTGCCTCCACCAACTCTGAAGGTTTCCCAGCGGTGCTTAGGCCGCTTGCAAAGGGTTCTGCTAAGAAGGAAGCTGTCAGAGTGGGTGGGGATGGAGTGGTGACCACGCCCACTCTTAGAACTTTATTCCTAGCAAGGTGACTGCTGCTCCAGGAAGGGCGGGGGACTTGCAAAGACACAGGGTCTGTTTTTAGATGGACCTGCGGCTGGCCACCCTGGGAACTGCTCCGGGAGTGGCCCGCCCCATGTCCCCCACATCTAGCCCCACCTGAGTCGGGTTTACACAGGCCCTCTCCTCCACACCATAGAGTTGTGGGCAGATCGCCTTTAGGGGTGGGGGCACCATTTACGGAACCCTGCTCCCTTGCCCTCCTTGGGGCCCATCATTGGGATATAGGCCTGCTCCAGCCAGCGTGCACTGTTTACAACTGCATCTGCGTTTTTCTTCCTCTGGTACTCTGTCCATTTAGCTATATAGCCTTTGGCTCTGTCGACTGGCTCTCCCATTGATGCTTTTTATCTTTTCGTTGTCTTCTTCTGAATGAAAGCCTACAAAAACAAAGCCCCTTCTGTGCTGCGGTGCGATTAGGTTAGTGCCCAGTAAACCTTCCCAGTGGGGATATAGCAGACAAGACAAGACATTTGCCAGTCCTGCTACTTTAGCACATTCTCAAACAGTGGTTTGTAATCTTGCTCACCTGGTGCCTAGGACAGAATCCCTGTATATCATCCAGGCATAATGTAGGAGAGATTTCTTTTTGTCCCAGTAACCCCCAGGGCAATAGCAAATGTGTTTTTTGTTTGTGTTTTGTTTTCTCTGGTTTTCTTACTTGGCATTTCTCTAAATAGAAAATGCTAACGAGAACCAATTATGGTCTTTGGATTTGGAAACAAAGGTTTAAAGTAGAGGTGGGGAACCTCAGACCTGGGGGGGGTCAAATGTGGCCCACAACTAGTTTTTAATATGTGGTCCTTTTCCAGTTCCTGGATCTGGCTCTTGGATCCAGTTCCTGTCCCCCAAGCACTGAAAAACAGAGGCGAGGTTAGAGGAGCAGACAGGAGGGGTCTTCACACAAAAGTAGGGGTTACAGATCCAGGATCTGGACCTTCACCTTCCTTAGGTTAAACACTCTTGCCCTCAACTTCTTTCTGGCCTTCGGAGCTTGTATTAATTTTCAAAGTGGCCCCTGGAAGGAAAAAGGTTCCTCAGCCCTGGTTTAAAGATTTCAGTGTAACATTGGGTAATTTTAGACGTTACAAGACCACGGTCAACCACAGTGAATTCCCTGTGGTGGCTGTTTGTCCCGTAACGTCTATTTGATTTCCACCAGAGTGAACCTCCGGTGGGAATCAAATTGACCGCTATTCTGGACCTCCAGCTGCCCGGAGGTCCAGAATCATGGTAGGATTGGGCCCCAAACATGGTTGGATTGGCCACAATCCGGAAAGGGCCAAAGGTAACGACTGTTAACTTCAGCCCTGCCGGATCATGGTCCCGACCACAGGACGGGATCGGGCGCAGCGACCGGATTGACTGCTGCGTCTGCCCATCTCCTGGAAGACAGGAGGCCAGCCGGGGGAGCGTGGGGGACGTTGTGCCGCGCAGCCCCACCCCCTCCCTGATCCCCTGTAGGAATCAGGCCGGCACGTCTGATCGATGACCAGACTGATTCCTGACCAGGATCCGAAACGGATCCCCATCCGTGATTGAGCATGGTGGGCCTCTGGGCCCGTCACGTCTAAAATTACCCATTTATATCAATTGTTAGTCACAGTGAGTGGGATTTTCTAATGAGTGTAAGTCACGTACAGGTACAAGTGTGCATGCGGAAGCACAAGATTTCATGGAGCTTGTGCTTCTAAGGGACATAGGCCCATTTGAAAATTCCACCCACTTTTCCCAGAAAATCAGGTGGTTAGAAATCTCATGATAACCAGCCAGCATTCTCACATCCAGTAGTCGGAGCTTCTGTTTGCCTTAGTGGGGACGGAGGAAGTTTCACACCTCAAAGAAGCAAGAGTGTCACTAGAATAGGAACAGGCAGTGCGCCCGCACTGGGATCCATGACCCTGCGGGTCTCCCTGCCACTGGCAGGAAAGCCAGGGAGGAACTATTCCCTCTTCTGCACTAGGGTCCATCCAACGTTGCTACGCCCCTGCAGAGGAGGCAGTCAGCATTTCGTAGAACTGGACCTTCTTTCTCTGCAAGTGCATTTTGATCCATCCATCCATCCACACACACACACAACCGACAAAGATTGAATATGCTTGTCATTTAATTTCAAATGCTTTGTTCTTTTGCTGTAGAAATAGTTTAATTTTCTGCCTTATTTTTCAGAAGAGTGAGTGGTATCCCCAAGAGGAATGCAGAAACCTTGGAAATTTGGCAGGGAGCAAAAAATGACATAATGAAGCAAGATTAATATAGTCATTCGGTACTAGAAAGCAAACCGCAAATCTCTAATAAATTGACTAAAATTTATTTTTTGGGGTTGACCACTGCAATCATCCTGTGACTATCAATTTGATCTCTTCCATATGCTAGTGTTTTAATAGTGCCTTCCGCAGCATTATGGAATTGATTAAATCTTCTCGCTCAAATCCATTATTTGAACTGAAACAGCTGGCTTATTTGGGTATTTCTGGGTCAGGAAAAAGATAATTGGTAATTTTAAGAAGTAAACTGAGGAAGACTAGATAGCTTGGGAGACTGATTATGAGCTACAGAGACTGTCTCCTTTAAAGCTACTGCCTCTCATTCAACCCAGCTCAGTATTAAAAGTGACTGAACGAGGTTACTCTCTGATGCCTATGCGAAGAAGTTGGTAATTCTCAGTGAAGTTCCCTAACCGACTAATCCTCATGCCTGTTTGCCGCTCTCCATGGCATTAATTGCCTCCCACACCTTGTTGGTACTATCAGCCGGCTACTCGTACAGGGTGGGGGAAAGTAGGTGGTTTAACCATCTATATCCTAATCCACTGTTGGTCTAGAAACGTGGGGTTACTTGGCTTTCTGCTGCTTAAGCGGCCTTGACAGGAGGGTGCGGATTATAAATCCGTATAATAAATAATAATAATAATAATAATAATAATAATAATAAAATAATGATTAATAAAAAATTAATTATTAATAATACCCACGTTACACCCTGGAGGCTGTTTTCTTTTAGAAAGTCAGGCCTGTCTCCACTCTTAATGGGCTCTTTCAAGGCAGAGTCCTCCCCTCAAGAGCATGAAGCAAGACCTGTTTGCTTTGTCCATGTTGTAAGGCGGGCTTGGGCCATATAGCTTGTCAGGATCAGGGCCCCAATGAGCCTCCAACTACTTTCCACCACTGAGTGCAGGTGTATTTACAGTGCAACAGTCCTGACATACCAAGATCCAGTTCTACAGCCAAAACCTCTCATTAGGATGCTGGAGTAAGCCAGAATCCAGGCATCCAGCTCTTTGTCCCAGCAGCAAACTCTTCTCAGGCAGCACCTCGGACAGCTCCCAGTAGTTGAGCTTTTTGTAGTTGGAGACAGACTGACCTTCCAGCAGAGCCTCCTGCACTTATAACCCCAGGAGGGGTGTGGTCTGTGGAGGCAGCCAACTCCCTTAAAGGGACAGTCACTCCCAGCTACTCAGAAAGGCTGCATCCTCATCAGGGCATATCCAGGTGCTAATCTTGCAGCCACTTAAAGCCCACTATCACAATCTAATATTTGATCAGCTGTTTTTTGCATTGTATTGTAATCAGCGCAGTTAAAAGTCCCGTTTCCACAGGACTTCCAAGTTCCGCAATCACCACAGAAATTATTATAACACTGGGTGTTTTTACACACACATTTCTCCTAGATGTTTGCTGTTACATCCTGAACTTTCTGTGTGTCTAAATCACTCGCCCAGATCTTAAACATCTGGATTTTTGAACTTCTGCGTAGAACTTCTCCCAGAACTTTTGTGTGTAAAAGGTTCTCCTGGTAAACTGCTTTGCTCCAGGCAGCTGTGGTCACTTTGTTTCCATGGCAGCCTGTCACATCTACAGCTGTGGCTACTTTAGGCTGCCTCAGGGCAGTGTTTGTGGAAAAATGAATACAGAACTTACTTGTGGACTTGCAAACCCAGAAGATTGAAAAATCCAGAACTTTAATGTGTGTGTAAAAATGCCCAATGAGTCACAATAAAACGTACCCCCAAGAAGCTTTTGAAAACATGGTTCGTATCAGAAAACCCCCTGCAAAAAAAACCCTCCTCTTTCTTGATTGTTTAGAGTGGTAAAGTTTCGCCGTACGGGAGAAAGCTCCAGGTCGGATGAGGATGCCATTTCAGGAGAGCATGAAATTCAGATTGAAGGTGTTCGAACGGCGCTAGAGGCTGTGGAGTTAGAGGATGGAGCTGCAGTTCCAAAGGAGTTTGCCAACCCAACGGATGGTAAGTAGGGCGCTGGTTCTTCTCTTGTAGAAAGGATGTGGCAGCTACACTTCATTCGCCCTACAGCCGAGCCTGTTATTATCCAAATAATAACATGGGCCAAATGGGGAAACACTTGGGAAACAAGGGACTAACTCTATTTCCTTCTGAAGGGTTGTTGGTTTGCTTGTTTTGTTTGATGCTATCAGAATTGCCTTCTGAGCAAACCTCAGATTCACACGCCCCTGCGTTTAACAGGTATTTGGGGATCTGAACCCAAGGCCTGGATCCAAATTTTGCCCTTTTTGCCTCTTGTTCGTATAAAAAATAGTCCAAACTAAAACCATCTGAATCCAGACACTCCCCAAAACACCGCTTGTTTCAGATCTGAATTTGGGACTGTGAACCCACCCCTTGCAGTTGTAGATCATATAGTACAAGTCAACCGATGCCCTAAATCAGGAATGGAGAACCTTTTCCCTAAATGATGACTACTTTAGGGAGCAAGTTCTTACATGACCAGTAACACAGGCCTCTGTTGAACACGACAGCTCCAGTCGACAACACTGAAGCAGCTGACACACTGTTTGCACTTCACCACAGACACAGTTTGTGTTCTGGCCCATAATGAACTCAACAAAGTCAGCATGTCGAGCAAATGAACTCAACAAAGTCAGCATGTCGAGCAAAAGCGTGACTGGATTTACCCTTGCGTCTTGATCCTATTCTAGTTAATGGAAGTTTTGTGATGAGCTTTCGTGGGTTTGGGCCCTCAGAATGCTTTTTCAGGACAACAGGCGTTAATTTGAGAGGTTTTATTTTCTGGTGGGTGGGTGAGTTTGTCGTGAATTGGTCGCTGCCAAAATTGGATGGCTTTTGACGGCTGTTTGCTTAGGTAGGGCAGTAAGACACAAACTGATGCCTGCGGTAGTAAGCTTTTTAGTGATGCTTCCCCTTTACCTCTTTGGGTGTTTTTAGATGGATGTGCAACATGCATTTTTCATAAGTGTTCCTTAAAAATGTGCATAGGTGTCAACCCTAGGTCCACCCCCGCATTCACCTGCTTCCAACCCTGTCTGGGTCTACTTTAGACGGACCCGGCAGATTCTCCAGTCTGTGGTCCACCCACATGGCGCCTCCCGCCCACACCATAGAGTTACAAGCAATGGCCCCCCTGACACTCTAGGTTTGTGCCCATAACTCTATGCTGTTGTCCGGGGCAACACCAGGAGTGGAGCTGCAACGCGGGTCTGACCATCAGACGGACAAGCAACTCCACGTTTGGCCATCGCCCTGGGTTTAGGGTATTTTTCTTCAATGCAGGTGTGTGGTCATCCCCTTTGAATAACACAGTCTGAACTTGATTCATTTAAATCACAATATTCTGATGACTTATCATTAACAATCGTGGTGACTTGTATCAGTCATCAAGCTGTGAACACTGTTTTTCTTTTTCCTTTCTTTTTTGTCTTTTCCCTTTCCATCTCTTCTCCTTAGTCAGAATGGAACTGACTCAGTAGCACACAGTAGCTCATTGGAGTCATGTATGACCCTGGGAGGGGAATGAATGGAGAAGGCTTGTATATTACCCAAAACGGGACTCTTTCCATGTTCTTCCTTCTGAAACCACCGAGGTTTAGTCCATCTCCATCCCCACTTTCCAAGGTTTTCTGGATGAGTTCCCTTGCTCCTAAATCCCCTTGCCAGGTGCCCTGGACCTGGAGCACAAGGCTCGCCTTCTGAGTACAGCACGAGATTCCTGTGGTGCCTTCGTTTCCCCTCTGTCCCAAAGGAAAAGCAGGAGAAACCCCGCCTAACCGGTTTTAGTCCGCCGCCTTAGCCGCCCAGAGGAAATAGCTGACCTAGAGGACAGTGAAGCACTGTAGACAAACAGAATTATTTCAAACGTTTTGGAAGGGTTTATTTGGGCCAGAGAAACAACATCTTAGCAAGACACCTACAGCCCCATGGCAGTTATTTATTTAAGAGGCTGGTGTGGTTTGAAGCGACAGTGCTGTTTGGGGGGAGCTGTATACGGCATGGCTTGGGTTTGCTGTCTCGGTCAATGGTTGTGGCGGAAGTAGAATTGGAGGAGATAGGCATCTTTTCTTTTTAGGAGATAAGGTGTCTTTTATTGCTTCCTCTGCTGCCTATTTGTGTCCGTCCGTCCATCTGTCCAGCCAGCCAGCCACTTCTGCATATTTCCGCGTTGCTGTCTATCTGATCTAATCTATGTATATCAATGTCCAATTCTGGTTGCATCTCTTCAAATTGCTCCATGTAGCAGTGAAACTCTGGGGAAACTGACAGAAAGAGGATCTCTTTGGAGTGTCAACCAGCGAGGGAAAGCTATTTAATCAAACGTGCTATAGGAATATGCAACATCCGACAGCATCATGTCCCTCAGACACATGGAGGTGAAACTGCCTACGGCCTTTCTTAGTAGTCACCGGAGTCAGACTAGTTCATTCAGGGCATAACCTCCAACAATCTGTTACAAAAATAGCCAAGATTTGACTTTTTCTTTATTTGTGGCATTCTAATGTGCAAAACAGAGGGTGTTTTTAAATGAGACAGCCCCACACAAGAACTGCCTGTCTCTGCATGGGGCTTGTATATTACCCAAAACGGGACCCCCATGCACGGCACCCATGTGTCCGCCCCATGCAACGGGCATGCCCCCCTGCCCCCCACCGCCCCATCTCATGTAAAAACATCCAGAGTGGTTTATACTCCCCAACTGTTGACTTCAACAAAACCTTCGATTTCATCCACTACAAAAAGAAAAAAAAAATGCATCTACGGTGAGATTTTTAGTCTACGTTTTCGACAGGTGTGGCCTGTAATTTCCAAAATAATCAGCCGGAGCTATTGGAGATTAACATTTACGATGTTCCCATTCGTAGCACTGAATAAGATTAAATGGCAAACATAGCAAAAGTGAGCAAATGTAGCCTTTGTATCTTAGTCAAAATTCTCCACTCAGGTCATTACATGCCGCCTCCTTCAATTCCCTCTGTGATTTTAATCAAAGACGAGATTCCGATTCATTTCCTGTCGTCTTGTGTGCTTTTGGCATGCGCTATGAAACACCTGCTGCACTTTTAGATGCCTGCGTTCCAGTGCTGTGTGAAGTGGTCCCACATCTGGTAAAGTGCCAGGTACACTGCTGGCGCTATATAAATGTTTGTTAATAATAATAATAATAATCTGGTGTAAATCCTTATTGATGTCAATGTGGCTTTCCTGACATGCCAGATGAGGATCTGGTTCAAAGCCTGTAATACTTACAGAAACCTTTTGAATGGAGACTGCTGTAGGAATGGAAGATGATAGAATAAACTGTCATGCACATAATTTGGACATAGGGGTTCATAAGTAGCTTCAGGATTGTAACCGCAGCCTGATCCTCAAAGCGCTCCACTGGTACAGGTGAATGGGGCTTGTGCTGGAGGAGCTTGTTAAGGATCAGAGCCTTAGGGTTCATTCCATTAAAGTCAATGGCTTCTCTTCCATTGACTCTAATGGTGCAGGGTGTGTCCTTTGCCTTTATTATATTTGGTCAAATCCTTGAGAACAATGGAATCTTGTCTGAGTAAAACCATTTATTACAATTATGACAATTAGTTGTGTTATTGGGAAACATGCTACCTCTTAAGTGTGGCGGCATGATCCTGGTGACAGAGAATGGATCCAGCACGTAACTCTTTCTTTTCCAGATACTTTTATGGTAGAAGATGCGGTGGAAGCCATCGGATTTGGGAAATTCCAGTGGAAGCTCTCTGTTCTTACTGGATTAGCATGGGCAAGTAATCGTCAGCAAGGTTATGACGCAATCAATATTGCCCTGATGGCCAAATGAAATGAACTGTCCTCACAAGTGAATTGGATGCAGCTGCGCCTTTTAGGGTTGAGTTGGCCCATAAAAAGCCACAGGCTTAGCTCGCCAAGGAAGGATAGGGAATAGGGTTGAAACTCGATTTCACGATTCTCACTTTTCTTGACAAGAATCAGGGTTCTTGGCGCTCATTCTTGCAAACGAGAACGAGCTGAGAATTGCCTGGATTCCCGCCAAGAAAAGTGAGTCTCTCATGAACAGCCCTCCTCTGCAAAAGACCTAGAAAGGGCCTTTTGCAAACCCTGGCTAGGTTTGCAAAAGGCCGTGTATGCCATGTAGTCTCTGGGACTGCTACAGTCTCTGGGTCTCTCTTTTCCCGCTTGGCTTCTCCACGGAGGAATGGGAGGAAGCGAGGTTGTAAAAAAATTGTTTAAAAATAAAAATAAATCACTGTGTATGCACAAAATGGCCACTGGGACTGTTTGGCGCATGTGCATGGCACCAGCAGCATCTGCCCCCCCCCCCTCGCCATCTCCACACCGGCACGCACACCAACCCTCCCCCCTGCCCCCCCAGTGGGGTCTGTTTAAAAAGGGCCTATCTCTGAAGTGCTTGTGTTCCCAATGCAGGATAAATGCCCAGAAAAGATATGGCTTGTTTTACCCCTTTGTGCAAATCGGCTGCCTGCTGTCTGCCTTTCCAAGAGTCTTGGAACCGCAGCCTGATCCTTGTCTTTTTAAACTTCCACATCAGGCTGAGATCAGCAGCACAGAAGGGGCTAATTTCAATTAAAACACAATAAAATGTTACGTTGGCCTAATTTTTTTCCCCTCCTTGCCCTTCTAGATGGCCGACGCTATGGAAATGATGATCCTAAGTATCCTAGCTCCTCAGCTTCATTGTGAGTGGCGATTACCAAGCTGGCAGGTTGCGTTGCTTACATCGGTAGGAAAAATAGCCGACAGCTCCTGTATTCTGTAAGGTTTCTCCACTTGTTGCTACTCAGACATTATGGGTTCTAATATGAAAAACTCAGTTCCTGGGCTTTTTGTTCCAAGCTATGCCCAAAGTCTGTTCTTTGGTCAGCTATACAGACTAGAATGGAACTCAAATGATTTTAGTTCATGGGGTGTGTAAGACGCTTACTTCCAAAGGCTAGACTAGTTTGAAAAGAATATTTTCAGCCAAAGCTTCTGAATTTTAGTATCCTAAAAATTCAGGCTAATTTCCATCTCTACCCAGCTGCTCCTCCGAAAAAAACAACAACACAAAAACACCCACCCTGGATCCTTACAAAAAGTTTGTCCAACTTGTACTTCCTCTCTCATCCTAAATCTTTTTTTGTCCCTGAAGGGATTGGGAGGACTGGAACAGAGAAGGATTTTGCTGCCTCTAATGTGTTCTTTAATGATCCCTAAAATATGACATTCAAAGCTTTTTCCAACAAAAATGAAATGCAGAGGAATGGGCGATTGTGTGAACGCGCTGCTGCTGGACAAAAAAGGGACATGCAAGGAGTTTGGGGGGGAGGGGGTTGTGTGAACACACCCTTATTTCTCACTTGGTTCATCTCTTGTTCCAGACAGTTTCGCAAGCAGTTTGTGTGAGTTTTGGTCTTGCATGTGAAATAACCAGCCCTTGTCAAGCAGGGTACTAGTGCGCACAGGCTAATGTCAGTCGCGTATGATCTATCTGTGGATCAGGCTTTCATGGCCTTCCTTCAATTAGCACCTTGCACAAACCATCCTCTGCCTCCTAGCTATTATAATTCAGTTTGACAAAACTATCTGGGTGGGATTTTCAGAAGTTCCTAGCACTGACCCAAATGTGGTCAAACCTCAGTGGGACGATCTTAAGCACTTGCGAAAATCCTTTTCTTTGGCAGGATCAAAGATATCCTTTTCTTTGATATCTGGTTCTAGGATATGAGAAACCTAGAACCGGATCCCCAACCCCTAAACATTATATCGCAGTGACTCGGAAGGGTCCGGTCCCATTGTAAAACTAGTGCAGCTTTCTCGTCTGTGCTGCTCTCTGGAAATCTCCTCAGTGCCTGCTGTTAAGAGGCAGATCATTTCTTATCGTCCACAGGTGGTGTTTGTAGGAATGATGTTCAGCTCCACTCTCTGGGGAAACATTTCAGACCAGTACGGCAGAAAAACAGTACGTCTCTGGGTTACACTGGGCTGGGCTCTTTTACACCATCATTACCAGGTGCTCCGCTCAAGAGCATAACCTTGCTGAGCTTCATACTCTGCAAATCGGCATGGTTTGTTTGTTTGATCTTGCCCTATCCCAAGGGCTCAAGGAAGGTTATAAGAAGCTGAAATGGTTAATGGTTCTATGAAAGCTGAAATTTGTTACCCGCAGGTAATACACGCTATTTCAAGTATTGTGTTAGGTGCCCAATGGGCTACCCGGGTATGGATTGGGAACACAATTCCCCCCAAATACTAGGTATTTATTATTACAGAGTTACCAATTTTTGATTGATAAATCAGTAAAGAAGTTAGGATGTTAAGTTGGAAAATTGGTACTGGAAATTGGGAAATCGGTACAAGGAGTCAGGAAATTAGGATGGAAAATGGTAAACTGATTGTATCAGGTAGCCTGTTGGGCATGATCAGATACCGGCAATTAGTACCTAATGTACCGGGTTGGGTCAACTACCACAATTTCGACAGGTGGATACCTATTTTTTCAGGGACTAGATTTAGCTCTAGTTAAATACATAAAAATACATTTAAAATATACAAATAAAACCAATTAAAATCCTCCTATCCCAAATCTTCCAAAATGTTATCCTTGCCAGCCAAACGTCTGGACAAACAGAAAGGTCTTTCAGATGGGCAGGCTTGGGCTTAGATGGACCTCCAAGGGAAAGGAGTTTCATAGTTGTGAGGGAGCCACTGAGAACACCTGATTAAGCATGATTTGTTAAATTCTCAGCTTCTGTGTTTCCCAAACTGTTCTTCTAGATGGAATTTTTTTTAAATTCTGAGCAAAGAGGTCTAGTGTTAATCTCTCTGTTAGCCTGTGTTACAGCATTTTCCTTTTGTGTTGCTTACACACAGGGGCTAAAGATCAGCGTGTTGTGGACCTTGTACTATGGGGTTCTGAGTGGTTTTGCACCAGTTTACAGCTGGATCCTGGTGCTCAGAGGACTGGTGGGCTTTGGGATTGGAGGAGTGCCTCAGTCGTAAGTAAATATTCCAGTTTTCAAAACCTTCCCTTTTCTGTTTTGTTGAATGCTTGTGCCAATTTCTATATCTTTAGCTCTAGGCAAGTGCTCTCTGAATCCTAAGGGAGTAGGCACTGACATGATAAACTCTCTTTTGCAACACAGTAAAAACCTCACTGATCTCTCTAATCCAGACCTTTCTTTATTTGCAAGGGGCATAAAATGTGTCTGCTGAGTGCAGAACCCTTCCATATCTCTCTAAATCAAACAAAGAGTGTGTCCCATGAGTTGCGCTGATATAAGAGATTTCGGCTGTCGATAGTGCATCTATAAGGGGGCAGCTCAGACTCCCAGGGTCAATTCATCCTGCATGAACACACACAGGTTACCTCAGGTTTATACATTGAGGATTTATGTAATTACAAATTCCGTTCGATTTCACTCTGGTTAAATTGAGGCAGTTCGCTGTCCGTGCTCAGTTTTTGCCCTGGGAACCGCGTGAGGTTCTTGTGTAGTCTGTGGGATTGCCTGCATTTGTGTATGATTGTTAGGATCTCTCACTGGGAAGAGGGGCAAAGCAAAAGGACCAATGGATCGTTCTCTGCTTCCCTGCAGCCCAAGGAAGCCAGTAAAAAGCTCCGAGAGAGCATAAGGTGAACTGCAGTCATGCAAGGCCCCCACTAATAGTGAGGGCCAGGCTACACACAGACTGGTTTGTCGGTTCTTAAACAACTGTGAGTGTGTACACACCATTTTGGCTTGGGATGGCAAACAACCTCAGTTGTGTTGGTTTTTTTGTGTCCTTTCTGCAAGGAATGTAAGTATGAAGTAGTACAAGTTATGGTGATCTTGTGTGTGTGTGTGTGTGTGTGTGTGTACACACAGGCGTAGACACACAAAAGGCTGGTTACCTTGTGCTAGTTTAATTTGCCCCAGCACGTACATTTCCCATTGCAAAAACTCCGTACAGACCTGCTGCAAAGTCAGGGCTGAAACAATCCCCCTTAACTTGTGGGAAAGTTCGGATTTCTCTGCATAACTTGAAATGAACTTGGTGCCTCATGCTTAATGGACCCCCAACTGGAACGCCGAATCCACATCCCTTTGAACAGCTTAGATGGGTCCATTTCTGACTGGGATACCAGAGAGGTGAAACCAAGCAACAGAATCATTGCACGTAGATTGTCCCCCCGGCCGCCCCGATCTCCAGCAGCTTGTAGTCAACCTGAATGACATTCCTCAAAATCTTTGAGAAACCGTGGTTTTTTTGCCATTTTGGTTCGTTCCATTCATTTATTTAGTCTGTTTCCAGTTTCTCATTTGTTTTCACCAGGATCAGTGAAAGCAAGTGGCAAAAAAGAATGATAAAAAAACTGGAAACGTACTGAACCGAACGAACCAAACCAATTGGGAAATGGATAGTCGATGGAAGCTTGGATGGGGCGTGTTCGTCGTTTGTTTTATTTCGGGATGGATTGTTGGGATTCGGCGAGTTTACTCATTCTGGCACGTACTTGTTGCCGCTCCAAAATACCGTCTTAGGCTATTTCTCCCCGTGGCTCTGCTCAGTGAGGAATGTGGCCACCATCTTTTCGGACTGGCTTATTCCTGGGGCGGGCTTCCACTGATAAATGGAAGGGGCTGAGTGTTTCTGTTCGCTCTGCCCCGACCCATTTAGCCTTATTAATAATTGATGCTTTGCCCCCACATTAGTGCTGTTCCGATGCGAGAAGAACCTGATCTAGATTGTTGGCTGTTGGAGGGTCAATATCCACAAAAAAGAAAACCCAACCCGTTTTGGGTTAAATAACCCTTCTTCGGGGGTTTATTATACAATCAAAATCCATCTTCCAAACAGATTTGCCCACAAACCCACAGGCGCCTCCTACCCATGGCATCACTTTCAATATCTGCGGAAGAACTCTGTAGCAAATAACCCTGTTACAAACTGGAGTCTTTAATCCGCCTGTGTAGGATCTGCAAGCAGGAATCAGCAGCCTCCTCCAGGCGGGAATCTTACCGTGGCCTTTTTTACATGGACGCATCCCCCCCGCTGGGTGTGTGGGCAGGTGTGCGGTGGGGGGGCGTCCGTGCGTACGCTGAAGTGGTGGTGGGGGGGATGGGTGTGCACCTGACATGGAAACACTGCGAGCCATGGGCGGGAGTGCATGCACGCTCCTGGCGTACACCCATCACCCACCCACGGAGCCATCCGACAAAACGGAGGAGGCTCCATGGGTCGAGATGGGGGAAAGGGAGCACGCCCACCGCTGGCGCACCCCCATCCCACACCCCCAGCAGCGCGTTGTGAAAACAACCCACGACACTGAGAAGAGATGATCATCTCTGAGTCACAGTCTTTTGTACGTTCTTGTCTATAAATGGACAAACGCGTTGCATCTCATTATCTGCGATCCTTTTCCACCCAGATTGCAGGTTTAATGCTTAATTAGTTTAATGATTTTAACGAATGCTTTAGTGTGAATCGATTTGCTCTTCCCTTTATTTATGAATTCCGCTCGGAGCAGTTGTTAAGAATCTAATCCAGAACTACTGAGATCACCGGCAGTCTTTCTACTAACCGGTTGGGAGCATGTCCTTCAGATACAGCCCTGCACCCAGGAAAATCAGTGCCAGTTTTGACGCTGACCTCAAAGAGTGCAGGATTGGGCCCTGCAGGGGCTTCTGCAGGGAAGAGCAGGGAGAGTCGGCTGCAAGTCCTAATCAGCTGTTTGAAACCTACAAAAAAAACCCCCACAACCTTTGATTATCAGCGCGAATCCTCGGGAAGCACTCCTGCAGCAGCTGTGTCTCCTTGGCACAACCAGGGAAACAAAGGCTCTGCCTGCAGTCGACAAAAGGCATTTTTTAAATATAAAAATGAAGAATGAAGACAATTTTACAATAATCAGAAGAGTCAGAACCAGAGGGTATTTAATTATCTCCTGGAGTTTTGACCCTTACAGAGGCAAGTGGCCTAAGAGGCAAAAGTCTCCTAGCCGCTGTTAGGGCCTTGGAGAAATGTCCGTCCCAGCAACTGCAGGAGTTTCACAGTGATCTTTAGCTACTTCTGGGTGCTAGGCTCCGAGGGAATTTGCCACAGGGACTGGTAGACCTGGCTAGTTAGAGTCCAGGCAAATAGTTAACACATCGGTAAAGCGGATGATGGCACGTGTTAGTCAAAATAGGCTAGCTAACATAAGAATGCTCACGAGGACAGATCACCAAGTGGTTTAAATAGCCCTTTGCAAAGTGCAGATGTGAATTCTGCACTGTGAATTTCTTGCAGAAATTGCCTCCTCCAGCAGCATGGATTTACAGCCTGAGTGGGGAGGGGAGCCCTGTGAGCTAGCGATCAGCCGGCAGCCTATTTTCTGGAAATCCAGGGCCCTCTCTGTTACAGATGTCTAAGGGTGAAAACAGACATGATGCTAACTCCAATTTATAAAATTTAATTTAATGTTCTTCTACTCTGCCTCCTCCTGCTCACAAAGCAGCTCCGGGCGGCTTACAACATGCACAAATAAAACGTAAGAAAAAACATACACCTAAAATATCATTAAAACGTGAAATACTAAAATAGCACTTTAACGTTTCTTATGCCTGTTGCAGGGCCGTGTCGGTGCCCTAGGCAGCCCTGCACTGTGCCTAGGAATGTTAAAGCAGAGTTAGTGTCATGTCTGCTTTCACCCTGAAAGGAGCAGCCTGGGACGTCCCACTGGAGAGAAGAGGCTTCCCTCCTACCCCCATGTCTTGTGTTTAAGATATGAGTTGCCTCAATTTGATGAATCAGCATGCCGGGAAATGAATTAGCATTTAATTTTTTTAAAAAAAATTAAAACCAGCTTGCGCAGTTTGCTTAAATTTGCTTCATTTATTTTGCTCACAGAATTTGGAAAACGAATACACGGGGCAGTAGCTGACATGGGTGGTTTAAACACATGGGGGTCTGTCCACACGGGCGTGGGACTATGGGTATTTTCAGACGTTACGAGATCACGCTCAACCACGGGGAATTCCCACACGGGGATCGTGGCCCCGTAACGTCTGTTGGGGGGAACGGAAGCCGCCCGCCAGATGTTCACGCCCGTGAATCACGGGGGGGAAAATCACATTGAACACGCAAACGGAGGTCCTGCCCGGACCATCTCCCGCCCGTGACCAGGGGGATCGGATCGTCTGTCCCCGGACCACGGCCCGGAATCAGCGGCGGGATTCCGGGCCATAGTCAATGCCAAGGGGGGGGGCGCCCGCCCGTCTGTTGGATGTGCCGGTTTGATCCTGGCGGGGGATCAATGGGTGTTTCCGTGCCGGGGCCAATACAGGCCCCGTCACGTCTGAAAATACGCTGTGTGTGAGCTTACCCGTGGTCCCTCTCTGCTAACGCATCTTAAGCCACGTGGCTTCCTGTTATCGAGAGGAGCCCTCTAAAGTTAAAATGCTACAGAATGGGCCAGATTTTCTTGTTTCAGTTAGACTGGTAGAGCCCTCCCTTGAAGTAAGTCCACTGGTGTGAGATGAGAATGTGGCTCCAAAGATCCATGGCCCTGGGAGCTCTGTAGCCTGGAGAAGGTCGGGAAAGGTCTGTAGGTTACCACAGATGAGAAGGCCAATCAAATTTATGAACATAAATGAGAAGCCAATCGAATTTCGGAACATACCATTGTGAACTCTCACAGGGCACCTTTCTCCATGTTCACTCTCTGCAGGGTGACGTTATATGCAGAATTCCTTCCCATGAAAGCCAGAGCAAAGTGCATTTTACTAATAGAGGTAAGTGATGGCGCTACGGGCACTTGGGCCAGATTCTGTTCTCTTTTGATTTAGAAATGTCAGAACTGACCACAGCAGCTAGAGCTAAATGCTGCATTTTATATTTAGTCGATCTGCCTTGGAGACAGCAGAATGTAGTCCAGGAAAGTATGGATGCTTCATCGGGAATGAAAACAGTCACACGTTGGACACAATCTGCAATCCATTTAATCTGGAGTTGACCCACTTCAATGGGACAACTCTGGAATAAGTGGTTTGTGGATCACAGATGTTAATGTTAAGGCGAGAGCTGTTCGGGAGATGGCACCCATGGGCTAGTGCCTAGAGTTCAGCAGACAAGTAACTCTCTTTCATTTTTCCATTTATTATTATTATTATTAGCAGCAAGCATTTATATAGCGCCAGCAATGTACCTGGCGCTTTACAGAGTAATTGAATAGACACGGTCCCTGCCCTAGGGCTTACAACCTGAGAGATTGGGGGGGGGGGGGGAGGGAGGGAAATGAAGGATCCATTCTTGGCCTGGCCCCAAATTCTGCTGTTTCAGAGCACCTCTGTACAACCAGGCCAAATAGAGAGATCTGCAATGATCAGGTACTTGGAAGGGGATGAGCATTGAGAGTTGGTTATGTCTCAGCTACAGGGAAAACTGATGCAGTACTACTTTGGTTTAGACTGTTCATCTGAACACTACTGAAGGGGAGTAGTTACTTGGGTTTACGCTGTTCGTCCAAACACTACTGAAGTGGAATACTTTGGTTTATATGTTCATCTGACCACTACCAAGGGCATTTCCAGACGGACGAATTATCCCCGGATAATTAGAACAGTCTCCAGTGATTATTATCCCAGGATAACGAAGTGGTACCTGTTTAGATAGACATTTCTATCTTGGGATAACTTAATTCCGGGATAGTCCATGTGAACGATACATTGTGATTAGAGTCTCTAGGATGAATTAAAAATCCCGTGATGCTTCTCTGCCGAGATCAGCGCAATGTTTTCTGGGACTCAAACGTCACGTCCTTTCTCTGCAACGTCACGTCATCTGTGCAGCTGAGCATCCTGAGCATATTTGAGCACACACCTTGCCTTTGGACTCTGTGGTTCTAATCACCGGGATATGTCGGAATATGTCATTCAGACGGACTTATCCCGGGATAGTTTTACAACTGGTTGTTATAAATCCCAGCGACTGGGGTTTTATAACACCCTGATATTTTTGTTATACCAGGATAATAATCACTGTTGACAGCGTTTAGATGGACAAACTATCCCGGTGATAATGCTCTTATCCTGGGATAAGTGTCCGTCTGAAAACACCCTAAAGTGGAGTAGTTACTTCGGTTTTACACTGTTTGTCTAAACGCTACTGAAGTGGAATAGCTACTTCGGTTTAATTAAATCAAAGTCGTTGCTTCTGTTTACCAGTCTGTTCATTGTAACATGGCCTCTCAGGCTACTTCTGATAAAAGGCTCCTCATTCCTGAGGTAAATATCCTGCCCAAATCACAAATAGACAGATATCTGTCGTTAGGGGTTTTTTGTGCTGTTTAAATGTATCAGATGCCCCATCAGCCTCTAGCCTCCTGCCTGCGCATCGAGCTAGCCCTTCTCCTGTTCACTTCTGTGCTGTAAAACTATCAGGATTCTTGTCTCACTCATTTTGGTTATTTCCTTCTGCCTCGTCAGGTCTTTTGGGCCATCGGGACCGTCTTCGAAGTGCTCCTTGCTGTGTTTGTGATGCCCGCCCTCGGCTGGCGCTGGCTGCTCATCCTTTCTGCTCTCCCCCTCTTGCTCTTTGCCATCTTATGTTTCGTAGGTATTCTTTACAGGAGGCCATGAGAGAATCATTGGGTGTCTTTAGACATAACGTCAATGGGGGTCTGAATGTGTCTTTTGACCTTGATGCGAAGACCGGTTTGGCCCTGTGTTCACCATGTGGCACTGTCTAGACACACAGCCCAACTTGGGGGCAAATCAGTGTTTTGTTCGCCCCCCGATCTCAGGACGTAAGCGCTTGCGCCTCATTCCCCGTGTTGTACCTGCTAACACGCCACACGATATCATTCGACACAACCACATGTTCAGCCGGAACACGCAAATTGTCCTTGTGATGCAACGGTGTTCACATTGAGTGTTCAACGGGTGGCCAAATTGGTGTTGGGATTGTTATGGTGCTTACACACAACGGCCAAACACGGGCTTAGGGGTTTTGACACCCGATCTTTGTTATGTCTAAAGACGCCCTTAGAGTTGGGAGGGACTTGTAGGGTCATTTGGTCCGAACCCCCTGCTTGGCTGCAGGATGGCGACGGTTACAGCACCCCCGACAGACGGCTGCCCAGACTCTTTTCGAAAGCCTCCAGCGATGGGAGCCTACAACCTCCCAAGGCAACTTGTCCCATTGCAGGGCAGCTCGCACTCCACAACGGGTCTGTCATTTCATTGGGTGCCTGTTGGGCTGTTTATTAGGTGGACGACACAGGCCAGAAATGTGTATTCCCGGTCTGTGTCCCCTGCACAGGTCGGCATGTGAGCGGAGGCATGAACATGCGTTGGCCTCCGGGCCAACGTGTGTGAGTGTGTGTGTACACGTGCCATCTAGTAGGAGGGATCATGGCCAGATAAGGCTCCTTCCCCAGCTGTGACCCTCCTTTTAGATCCCTGATCTTTTCCTTCCTACTGGGGACTGAGTGGGAACTGCAGCCAACACACCGCAGCTCAACACGTTGGCCAACAGCCAAGCCTCCTTGCCACCGCCCACAGCTGGGTAGCGGGAAGGCACTTCGGCGTTCTTGTCCCCTTCCCCCTTGGCTCCTTCCCCTGCAGGAGCTGAGCAGGAAGGGGACCAGGGATAATCCCATGTGTGGGCTGTGAGTGTTGTGGGACACTCAACTGCATCCTTCCAGTTGGGTGCTGACCCCCACGGGATGCAGGCGAGCCTCCCACGACATTCACAGCCTGGACACAGGGCTATCGTGCTGTTTAAAAACACCCATTGTTGACATTTTCTTAGTGAGAGGGACCAGGGCAGGATTGAGTTTCCTGTCAAGGAGGATCAGTTAATTTATCTGTAAAAATGATCTAATAAGTGCTGCTTGTTTGACATGGAGCCTGTAAGAAACTCCACCCTATGGGGAACTCCTCCGATGAGGCAACGCATGTAGTCTGATAGCCTGAAGCTAGTCAGAAATAATGTTCTCCTTCTCACCAGTTTACTCATACACTTTGGATTTAATTTAGTAGTATCACTCTCTGTGTATTGATAAAGTCGGTAGCTTACCTTGCTGATTCATCCCCGAACTCTTCAATAATTTTATTGCACAACACCGTTATTTATTATTATTATTATTTAATTATTCACTGAAATGTAGGATCCCGTCCTATCACAAGGGCTTGGGGCAGGTTACAGTGCATGAACATGTATCATATAAATAAACAGGAATAAAATCCTTTACACCCCAAAGTTTCCTAAATCCTATCCCCACTTGCCAAATGTCTGGCTAAATTAAAAAAAAAAGTCTTACATTGTCTCCAGAAGATGAACAGGCTTGGGGTTAAGTGAATCTCCAGGAGAACAGAGTTCCATAATTGTGGGACAGCCACCCAGAACACCTTGCGGCGCACCCTCGCCGTGCCACATGGCACATGTGAAACCACGCTGTCGGCTGACCTCGGAGGCTGCGATGGGACACGAGGGAGGAGGCGGCCCTTCGGATACGTGGGGCCCAGGGGACTCCCCACGACAGGAGGACACAGTGTCTGTCTAAAACCCCAGCACCCCGGGGTGCTGCATCAGGTGACACCTACCCCGTGCGTTCCGGCTGCTTGCTGGACCCAATTCCATAGCTCCTTTTCAGTTAGATAAGAGAATAGTGATTTATTTATTTTAAACATTTTCCTACCCTGCCCCTCCTGCCACAGGCGGCTCGGGGCAGCTTACAAATACTAAAAACATCGATTAAAACAACATAAAGAGGAAGGAAAAAAATCAATGCCACCCCACCCATCTCCCCCACCAAACGCCTGGCGGAACAGCCAGGTCTTATAACTTTTCCGAAAGGAGGGAATATCCGGGGCCAGCCGGGCCTCTACCGGGAGGGAGTTCCACAGCCGAGGCGCGGACACCGAGAATGCCCCCCGAAAACCCTGGGGGACCTCGAGCAGGGTGACCCCGGACGACCGCAGATGACCGATCCTGGACCTGGGGAGTGAGGCGGACTCGCAGATAGGATATGTGGCTAAGGCCTGCTGCCTGGCCTTGTAAGCTTCTCTCTGAGCAGTAACAGAATTGCCCAGCTGCTCTTATTCCTTAGCTGCCCTCATTGTTTCTCAGGAAGCTCTCCAGATAATTATAGAGGTGTTAAGAATCTTCTTCTTCTGGCTTTTTTTGTTTTGTTTTGTTTTAAAAAAGCACGGTTTCAAAATGCAATTTTTTTGTGTGCAATCCGTTGAGATTCTTTCCGGCTTCCCTGGCTGTTTTGCCGTTCTAGCTGCAAGTGTCACATCCATAACAGCATCTTTCAAGAACAGAAAGCAAGCCGCAGCAGATGGAGTTCCCTTGAGGGGATGGCGGGGAGGGACAGAGGGGACTGAAATAAGGACTAGGTAAATCGGTCCCTGCCTAAGCGGCAGCATAAAGACCCTCAGTCTTCTAAGCATAACTCAGTTGGAAAGGCAGCAGCGTGCTACAGAGCACAATCAAAGCCACCAGCTTTCCCAACCCTGCCGCTCCTGCTCTGATGCTGGTTGGCTCTTCCTTCTCTACCCCTGCGCTCTCTGGAGGCAACTAGGCCGGGGAGGCCTTTCCAAACGATGGTTTAGGCGCATGGCGTGTTGTAATGCGTGTGCTCACCATTGGGCGGCACAGCCCTTTGGATACTCTCCATAGGCCTCTTCACACAGTTTTTTGGGGGGAGAATTAGCTCAGCCGAAGGCGCCCTTTCGCAATTTCCGCCACCGTATGAGGTCCAGGCAACGTGGGCCCGCAGAGAGGCATTCTTGGTGGCTGACCCGCAGCTTTGGAGCTCTTTTCCCCAGGAAGTTCACCGGTGCCCAAGCCTGCGCACCATCACAAGGCAATGTAAGACCTATTTATTTGACTGGGCATTTGGTGGGCAGGGATAGGGTTGGGAGGGTAGAGACGGTTTTAATTGGGATTTTAAGTGGTTTATTTTTATTGGTTTTGCTATTTTCATATGTTGTAAGCTTCCCTGAGCCTGCGGGAAAGGGCAGGGCATAAATACAAATATATATATTTTAAAATAATAATAAATTAACTCATCCCTTTGTCTGGCACTCCTCCTCCTTTGGGCCATCTCAACAGGACCTGGGACAGCTCCCAGCACAAGTCTGTCTTGCTCGAGTTCCTGCTACTTCAGCAGGTGCCCACAACACCGTTGTCCTCGTCCCTGAAGGAGGAGGGGCCAGAGTGATAGACAGGCATCCCTTAAAGGGACAGCGCCTGCTCCTCACAGGCACCCACTTCCTTTACTCCAGACTTGGGTAAAAAGGGTGCGCTGGAGCTTTTAAAAGCCTTAGGGAGACTGGCATTTCATAGTCAAGAAGGCGGATCTGCCAACCTTCAAGAGCAGGCTCTGTTTACCCATGTGAGGAGTCTTACTGAAGTCAGCGTGTCTGACTCTTTCGAGTGGGGGTAATAGGCCTGGCCCGCCTGTCAGCGTGTTGTCCCGCCTCTCAGTATGTCCTCCCGTCTTCGACAGTCTCATGCCTCTCCTCTGCTTTTCCCAGTGGCTGCCGGAAAGCGCCAGGTACGACGTGTTATCTGGAAACCAAGAAAAGGCCATCGCCACTTTGAAACGGATAGCAACCGAAAACGGCGCGCCAATGCCTCTGGGGAAATTAATCATCTCCAGGCAGGTGAGTGCCGCCATCCCGGACACAGCAGGGCTGGCATGTGGGTTTGTTTTTTAAAACACTGGACTCGTATGCTGTTTCCATTTTGGCATCTCAGCCAGCAATAAACCTGAATGAGAAAGGGCCATGGGGCCGTAGTGAATGACACTTAAGGGGCTTTATCCCCATTGTGTAAAGGGGCCTTGGAGGGGGCCCAAACCTCCTGTCCTCACAGGAAGATCCTTCTGTGCTGCCACAGGGACGTAAGGATGCCATAGCGGATCCCTGGAAACCAGTACGGAATCTGAGACACAAAGGCCCTAGAAAGAGGTGGAACTTTGGATTCAGGCTCAAAGCTGAATTTCGCAGGGAATCTCTGTTGGAGTAAAGAGACATCAGACAACCCCCCCTGGGCCTCCTCGATCTGGGAGACGTTCAGATCTTTTGCAGCTTGGGTCTGTCTCTAATTAAGCGACAACGTGGATCGTCCCTTGCCTGGTAACAAGGGCAAATGCCCTTTTTTTTTTTAGTGCCCAGGCTGGCAGCTAGTCAGCGAAAGGCAACAACTAGAAAGCAGCCTGAGAAATGGCAGCGGTAAACTTGACCATCGTTGGTTGTGTGATGAGAGACTTCTACCGCCACTGGGGCAACTGAGCTGATAATCCCAGAGATTGATGCAGAACTTAGGTTTTGGTTTCCAAGGCGGGATCGAGAAGTGGTTTTGCTAAACCGCAAGATGATGAGTGAGAGTCTCTCCTCTTCCAAGATCCTCTTGGCAGAGATGTGAAAGAGGGGGCCATAGTGGAACTAACAGCAAGGCCTCTGTGCTTGAGTTACTTTGGCTCCCAAATCATCCCAGCTTAGAGCGACCCACAGGCCGCTCTAAGTTTGTGGAAGCTTGGTGTGGTCCGTAAGAAATCATACAAATGAGTTAGTATAGTGTGGATCAGCTTCAACTTGCTCATGCCCCCTTCTTCCATACATACTGGTGCTGGTGTTGATCTTTAAAGCCCTAAATGGTCCGGGCCCCACATATCTGAAGGACCGCCTGTCCTACCATGTTTCATTGCGACCCCTGCGGTCGGCCAGGACCGCAATTTCCTCTTGCAATTTCCACCGGCTACGCTTGTCCGTTGGACGAGGGTGTGCAGGAGGGCGTTTTTGGTCGCAGCCCCGGTTTTATGGAACTCCCTTCCCTAGAGGGCCCAGGCCTAAAAGCAGGTTCTGGAGGCAGCGCAAAACATTTCTGTTTAAAAAGGCATTTGGTGAGGAGGGCTGGTGGTTGGTTGGGAGGTGTGGGGGAGGGTTGGGAGAGGGTTTAGGGGGGTGAAGGTGGGGTGGGGTTGAGAGGGGTGAGGGAAAAGGTTGTTGGGGAGGTTGGGGTTTTTCCTGTTGTTGTATATGGTTTTTATGTGCTGTTCTGTTTGCAAGCTGCCTTGGGTAGAAAATTGGGTTAATTAATTAATTAATTAATTAATTAATTAATTACCCCCAATTAATTAATTAATTAATTACACCCTTATTCCAGAGGGGGGTGGAATGGCTAACATACAAGCAGGCTCCATCTCTGCTAGGCCAATTCCTGCCATGGCAGCTGCCGCTAGATCTTTGTAGAGGAGCTGAGAATCTGGCTCTACGCTGAGAGGCGCCAGTCTCGGGTGCGACGACCGAAGAGCGGAATCCTCTTGGACTCTACATACAGGGCCTCATCTTGTTTCCTCTGACATTTTGCAGCATGTCATTCATTTAAAATACAAGCCACAATTCATGCAGATTCATGTTTGTTCCTAAACAGGAAGACCGAGGGAAAATGAGGGACCTGTTTACGCCCCAGTTTAGATGGACAACTCTGTTGCTTTGGTTTATATGGTAAGACGGGCAAATCGTTCAGTTATGCATGAGTAGAGAAACTGCCAGACCAATGACCCAGCTGGCTTAGCATCTAGCAGCGGCGGGTGCCAGAGAGGAAGTTTAAGAGAAGCTACACAACAGCTTACACAACAATCCATCCTATCATTGCCTCCTGGCAGTCACACCCCAGGTAGTAGGCTAGCCACCCATAGGGGTTGGGGGCCCTATTCACCATCAATTGGTCTGATCGTTTTCTGACCCTATTGCAAAGGAGGGCAAAGCTCCCACCCCGAATAGCCGCGTGCCCAAACCTTCCAACAGTACAGACGCACATGTGTATTTACCCAAACCGTGCCTGCTTTGTGATTGGCTAGCGGCGGCGGCACGCTGCAGTGCTGGCTGCTGAGATTCTGAAGAGCAGCAGGAGTTTAGCTGCTCTTACCAGGTGCAGTGAAGTAAGACACAGGATCATTAAGGCAAGGTGGGGCTCGGGGCCAGCCCTGGTGACCGAGAGCCACGCACGAACTGCCCCTGCCCCTGCCAACTTCTCTTTCACTGCTTGTTAAATATCACTCCAAGAACAGCAAAACCAAAAGGTCCTCCACTCTCCCCGCCCTCCCAAATCATTTCCCACTGACGTCTCGGTCCTTTCATTATTTCAGACACTGATAGGAAACCTGGTTTGTGATGACAGGCTTGTATCGCAGGTTCCTTTTGATCCACATGGTTTTTCACAGGCCTGACCCTCTGAAACTCACTTTCTTTTTTCCTCTCTGGCAGGTTTTCCAATGCCTTTTCTTATTATGGGTTAGTTTTATTAACGACGGAGCTCTTTCAGGCCGGGGACATCTGCAGCCGTGAGTACCAGCTCTTCTTTAGAGACACATAACAACCGCCATTACTGGGTCAGACTAGTGTCGAAAAGAGTACCCGCCAAAACGGGCCATACCCAGCCAATTTCCAGTACGTCATCGACCCGGCAACATTGGCGACCCAATTCAGGTCCCGGAATGTTGAGTTCCGGTCCCCGAACTTCAACTTCCTTATCGATTTATCCACTTCCAACACCCACTTATTGAATTTCTGTCCTGGGAAGTTGATTTCCAGTCTGTTTTTTTGTTTGTTTGTTTTTTGTTCTGATTTTGTTTTGGGGTATTACCAATATACCGATTGGTAATTGGAAAATAAAAAAACTGGTACCAGAAGCTACCAACGTTTTGGGTTTCAAGGTACCCAATGAAAACCAGGGTAACTCGTCTGGTACCCAACGCAGGTATTACTTGCAGGTACTAAGTGAAGTACCTGTTTCAGCATTCGGTCAGACTGGTCCATCCTGCCCAGCATCATGACTGCGACCCTGCTAATGAGCCAGAGAACGTGTGGTTTCTTTCGCTGGACCAGGGTTGCAGTTGTGACCCCAATGAGTTGGCTTACATGAATGAATTCTGGGTCATCTGGGGATTCTCAAAAAGCCATGAATAGATGCTGAGTACAGTCTCCTAACCCTCCTGGGATTATTTATTTATTTATTGCAATCTGTACCCCACCCTTCCCCGAAGGTTCAGGGTGGCTTGCAACATGAAAGTATACAAATAAAAAAACAAACTGGTAAAAAAATATAAAACTATATAACATCTCACTTAAAAACACTCCCACCCTTGCCCCCCCCCCCCAATGCATCCCTGCCAATTAAAAGCCCAGACAAATAAGTAGGTCTTACCTGGCCTCCAGAAACTGCTTGGGCTTTGACAAACCTCCAGGGGAAGATAAGATGCAGATCAGAGATTATTATTATTCCTATTTTACAGATAGGAAAACTGAGTCACAGAAAGCCAGGGCCACAAACCACTGACTCTGGAGTAGTCCTATCCAAGTCGTCTTCAGGGTTCGATGTGGTTTGTGGATCATTGCCAGAGTCACTCGCATGCGGTCGCAGGATTGCATTCTGATTAAAAATCCCCTTGAGTAAAGACAGTGCCCCTTGCCCCTCTGTAGGAAGTCCTGGATGCATCCATTTCTGCTAAAAGTGCAGTCTGTTCTAGAGATTTGCTGCACAGCCAAGTATCATAGGTACATTCTTCCACTCGCTTCCAGGGGAAGAACAAAAGCACAGCAGGCATAAGGCAGGATGAGTGGGGAAGAGATTGCTTAGACTATATCCCACACACTGTCTCTTCCTTCTCCCCCCACCCGCTTCACCACCACAGTTGCCAGCAGAAGGAAAACAGTAAAAGCCAAATGCAACTTGGCCTGCGAGTATCTGACAGAGGAGGACTACACCGACCTGCTCTGGACCACGTTGTCAGAGTTCCCAGGTAAGCAGTGAAATAATTAGTGCATCGCTGCCGGGGTGCATCCTGGAGGTGCTGCGATGTCCCCAGGGGGAGGGAGCTGCAGTGGCCCAAGCAGTCTCTGGCTGCAAACCAAACCACGTGCCGTCGCCATTCAGAGAACGGCCAGCAGCTTAAATTTGGATTTTGGAATCAATTCAATAATCAACCATTCTGTTGAAGCAGCAGGATCACGTGGCCTTTCATCCGGGCCTTGACTTCCTCGTAAGACTGGAAAAGGATTGTGGGTAAAGAGGACTCAACGTGGGGCCTGCTTGCTTCCGGCCCTGTCATTTGGACACTGTCCAAGTGGTGACTTTTAAAGTCACAGCTTTTGTGGGGGCGGACGAGCGAGCTAGGAGCTCTCCGTTAGCCTTGCCAGAGTTAGAAGCACCTCCCTCGGCGCTAAAATAATTGACCCGTCACGAGGCAGTTGTTCCAAATTCTGCTGCTGCTAGTCTGCCTTGAAGTCTCTCCGGGCCAGATCAGCCCTCATGTGAATCACTGATTGCAGATCCCCTTAATCAGGAGGGATCTAGGTGGGTTCTGCATATTTTCCCCTCAAATTCTGCAGCTAGGAGGCTTAAACCCTGCAAGCAGAAAGATAGAGATTCTGCAGGTAGAGCAAATGACGCAAATGACTGAAACCCTGCAAGTGAGGTGAATTTTAAATGCAAATGGATTTCACAGCATGCGATTGCAAAGACGTTTGGAAAATCTCATGCGTTTAAAAAAGGTCACAGGCCACAGGGAGAATGCTCTCCTCTCCCCTGTAGAGGCTGGTGCCTCCAGGTTGCTGGGTAAGGCAACATCATGGGCGGGGAGGGAGCTGGCATTGCCAGTATTAGTACAGTTGTCACGTTTACAGGATCAAGACCCTGGTACTTACAGTATCGGGCCAGCTGGGCATCAGATCCAAAGAGGTAACCGGGGCACAAGTTCAATGTCCGGGCCAAGCATGACCCCCCCCCCATAAACTGTAACAGGATCAGGCTGGATTTCATCTTTTTAGAGACCTGCCCTGAGTGGCGCCGGTGGGGAGATGCCAGCCACAAGGTCCTGAGTTCTAGACACCGGACAGCAGTACCTATTTTGTGACTCAACGATTCTGCTCTCCTGGATTGCCGTTCCGACCCCTTTTGCCAACAACAAATCCACACACGGGGGGAACAACCCTCTCAGATCTACATAAATGTGTTATGTGGTGACTGGTAGGTGGACCATGCTGCTCCAGTCTGAACTCAACCCTGAAAGTGGGTCAATCCATTTCTTTTCCTCTCCAGGTATTCTAGTGACCTTATGGATTATTGACCGGATAGGCCGCAAAAAAACCATGGCCCTCTCCTTTTTCGTCTTCTCGTTTTGCAGTCTCCTCTTATTTCTCTGTGTTGGCAGGTACGTACCACAGAGAGGGGAACCCAAGCCTCCGCCTCTGCTCTGCCTTTGCTTTGGAACAACATGCCAAACTCTTGCAAACCTGCTCGCTGACATGGGGACTTTGGGGGAGGGATCCCAGCCTTTTCGTTGCTCTGGCGTGACATTCCCTCTGCCTTGGGAGTTGAAGGAGGCAGGCGCCGAAAACGCTATTTTAATTGTCGCTAGAAAATTATTGTGCGGTATAAATCAATTTTTAAAATAGGGCTATTGTAAGGGACAAGCAGGGAATCGGGACCAAGAGTAGGTTCAGGTTCAGGGCCAGGGAGAGCTAGAGCAGGATCAGCACCAGATTCAGAGCAGGATCCAGAGACAGGGCAAGGCGAGGCGAGGCAGGACAGGACAGGGCAGGGCAGGGCAGGGCAAATCCAGGGTTGAGATGAGGCAAGAAGAAGAAGGGTAGAATGACCAGATGATCCAGTCAACTTCCTGCCACTGGCAGCCTTCCTTTATCTGACAGGCAGCCAGTCAGGAAGCTGGATGGGAACATGGCTGGGACAAGGGCCAATGGGGTGTGTGTGTTAAGGGATGGCCCAGGATCCAAGACATCCTGCTGGTGGTCCAGAGGAGCCAATCACAGCCCCCATGACTGCGAGGATGTGGGTTCTAGCCTTGGCTCCTCAGGCTGTACACCCACTCACGTCCCGTTCCCCACCTTTACACCAGAAGCCGAGGACCTACTCCTGATCTCATTTACCCCAGTTTTGCCCTGGTGATCTTACCCCTGAGTACGTAGCAGCAGGACGCGGTTTCTAACGCGGAGGGTAGATTTCCCCTCCAGGTGCCCTTAGGCGGGGAATATTGTCTGTAATTCACTTCGCTCATTGGATGCTCGTATTGCTCTGTGCAAATGCAGCCACTTAGATCAGTCCTTTTTTGATCACGTTCTGGTGTTATTATTGGGGGTGGGAAACCTTTTCCCTCCCGGGGGGACACTTTGAGAATGAGTACAAGCTCCGAGGGCCACATAGAAATTGGGGGGCGGAGGTGCGCTCAGGCAGAGGAGGTTCCAGATCATAGATCTGTCCCCCCTTCTCCTTGTGTGCCTGCCCTCATCTCTGCTCCCTTCCCATAGCTGAGTCTTCCAGTGCTTGGGGTTAGGAACTGGATCCAGGGGCCAGATCCAGAAACAGGAAAGGGGCCACATTAAAACTAGCCGGAGACCACATTTGACCCCTGGGCCTGAGGTTCCCCAGCCCTGTCATAGAGGATATGCTGGAAGTAAAATAGGAACTAGCAGAATCTCTCTGATAAAATGAACATCTTTCCCCTCCAGCCCCTAAAAAGCACCATGTTTTATTCTCCCAGGAACGTTCTTACCGTGCTGCTCTTTATCGCGAGGGCCTTTATTTCGGGAGGATTTCAAGCCGCTTATGTTTACACCCCTGAGGTAAGAGAGAGCGTTTTTGCAACGGGAACGTTGAATGGGAATGAGCCTGGCTTGTGGGACAGCTTGCTTCTGCCGTCGTCTCCAAACAGGCCTTATGTCCCGGGGCGATCATTTCTCACGCTCATTGGATTGTTATCCTCGCCCAAGTGGCGTAACACTGAAAGACCTCGCACTACCGTGCCTCCTCGGTCTGCCCTCCTAAGTGATGGCTAGAAGAGTGAGCTGGTCTCCAAGTGTTTACAGGATCAGGCCTGGCGGCAGGGGTAGCAGCTGAGTCAGGGGGTACTTTCAGACATGACGCTAACCACCCTTTAACCACCCTTGGTGGTTATTTATGCATGTTGCAGGGCTGTATTGGTGCCCAATGCAGCCCTGCAACATGCATAAATAACCACCAAGGGTGGTTAAAGGGTGGTTAGCGTCATGTCTGAAAGTACCCAGGTACAAAGACATCAGCAATGGCCAGAAGGATAATCCAAGCACATAAGCCAAGAAGAGACAAGGGGTCAGATTCCAGGAAATCAGTCCAGACAAAGCCAGGTGGCTACACAGGGCTGGAGCGGGGACAGGAAGCCAGGCTGGAAGCCTGTGGGACCTGGGCAGCAGGGGGAGGGCATGGCCTCAGATATTCGCTAACGGAAGTGCAAGGCCAACACACCCACGAGTGTTACTGTGTAACAGAGTAAGTTACTCTCTCGGGCAGCGGGTTGGCTGCGTGCTAGGGCTGTGTGGGTTTGAGTCCCGGATCCTTCTCGCGGAGATGTCTGAGTGAACTGAAGTCTTGCTCCTCTGTTTACAGGTTTACCCAACAGCTACCCGCGCTCTGGGCTTAGGGACATGCAGCGGCATGGCCAGAGTGGGAGCTCTGATCACCCCATTTATTGCACAGGTAAACCCCTCTGCCGGGTAGAATTCGAGCGGCCCAGGAATGCCTCTCTGCATTAAGGGCCGAATGCTGGCTGGCCCTACGGGAGAGCACTGGAGGAATACCTGGGTGTCGGTTGTGCTGGTACCTCCAAGGCTGCTGGCAAGGGTAGGGGAAGGGTGGGAAGGTAGAGGCCTTTTGCACACCCGAAGCAGGTCTGGCTAGAGAAGGCGTATGAGGGTACAGTTGTACCGGGTCCCCAAAATCAAGGGGAGAGGGGGACAAAACTACAATCATTTTTTTCTTAGTAGACATTAAAATAGGTTTTGGGAAACTTTTCCCTCCCAGAGGTCTCTTGAGAAGCTCCGAGTACTGCACGGAAGTTGGGGCCGGGTGTATTTGTGCGCTCAGGAAGAGGAGGGTCGAGATCATGGATCTGTCCCCTCTCGCTGTGTGCATGACCCTCCTCTCTGCTCTCTTCCCCGGAGCTCAGTTTTCCAGTGCTTGGGGGGTAGGAACTGGATCCAGGGGCTGGATCCAGAGGTTGGATCCAGGAGCCAAATATAAACTAACCCCAGGCCTGAGGTTAATCGCTTTGGTGCATTAAAACATGATAGTTGCAAATAGCTTTACGCGTAAATAAAGTACCAGCGGGATCTCCAGAAATTGATTTCAGAATGTGACAGGGGGATGTGAGACACAGAGCCCCGGTTATCAGCGTGTATTGGGACCCCACATTTCTCCCGTGGCTGAAAGCAACGGAGAAGCTGAGTAGCGCAGTAAAGGCTCCGAGTACAGCATGCGTTATCAGCCCACCGGAGCTATTACGCTCCATCCCAGAATCTCCCTAAGTCTGGAGTAGTTTGAGCCTTTCACGTTAGCTAGAGAAGCAGATGTGGCAGTAAAAGTGAGAGAGAAATGGCTTATGGGCCGGTATGTGATGCTGGGAAGCCTTTTCCTGATTTTTCTTGAGATGGGAGTGCTCGAAGTTCATTTTTCTTGAGAACACTTAGTGTCATCATAGCACAGGCCTGCGACCCAGAAGCTGCCTCTTCTGATGCTGCCTCTTTCCATAGCCTTGAACTTTCAATCGAATGTCTCCGCAGCAAAGTCTACTATTGTTTTGTGGAAGGTTTTAATTTCTTTCCCCCTCTCGTTTCCTCTCCTCCTAGGTGATGCTAGAATCTTCCGCCTATTTAACTCTGATAGTTTACAGCAGCTGCTGTCTGCTAGCAGCCTTGGCTTCCTGTTTGTTGCCCATTGAAACAAAAGGCCGTGGCCTACAGGAGTCCAGTCACAGAGAATGGGGACAGGAGATGGTTGGGAGAGGATTCACCAGGTCAAACTCTGGCTCGCAAGAGTGATAAAGCACGCGGGGGATACGCGCTGCGAGGAGGAATGGCGTTTCTAGCAAGCAGACCGACCTGTAAAGCTCACTGCACTGTCACTGCCAATGTCATGTGTCAAAATGCAGGAAACGTTCAATTTGGACCCAGGCAAATTGTGTCTTCACTTTGCTCACGCTCATGAAAACATCCATGTGTAACGAGAGGTGTTGGATCTGGGGTGGGGGTGGGGGTCATGTCGAGGTGAGGGAGGACAGGTGTTTTTTTAAATAGTCTGTTGTGCTTGCATGGTCAGTAACTGAGCTTCAAATGTCCTGTGTCAAGCAAATTGCTCACCGAATGCAATTCAGTCTCAGCTGTACAAAAGATAAGTACTCTTGATAGCTAACAGAAAACAATTCCATCTCTCCCCTTGCATCTGGCACAGCACACAGAGTGGGTTCCGTACACTACAGAATAGGTTTTGCAAGTTAGATGCCTGCCTTGCACTCTTTAGTCATAAAATAACATCGACAAAAAGTTGTGAGATCAGCAAATTAACCAACACTTTCCAGATCCCTTGCCAACAAGTTCTGTTCCTTGGGAATAACCAGGCACCAAAAGAAGGGGTATTTGAGCATCTTCATTCACCGAGGCAGAGTAGTTTGAGCTGGCGAAGGCCGCCGTTTCATCCAGAGATGGGACATCATACGAGGAATGTCATTTTTGTGTTTTGGAAGAGAGTTTCACTTTTCTAACATTGAGCCCTGTGTCTGTTGCGTTGGTGAAGACAGCTTCAGTCATGCCGGTGTGTCCATGTTAGCGTGGAAATACACGCTGTGGTTTACTGCATGGATGCAGATACGTCTGTGCTCACTTTCCCGCAGTCGGTTAGTCAACACCTGCGATACAGATGTCTTAATCTGAGCAGCCGCCCGTTGTACTTTGAGTAGAATTGCCTTGGAGGAACTCTTGCCACATACCGTGCACGGAATGTAATTATGGAAGGAATGCAAATGGCATAATCTCTTAAATGAGAAGTAATCCTGAGCGGAGTTGCGCTAGCATTCTTAGCAGAAGACCAGTTCTACCCTGGCAGATATGGAGTGCGCAGGGGAGGACAATGACGATCATCGCTCTCACTGTCGGGAGTGGAAGAGGTCAGGTATGGACAAATACTGTAGACAGGCACTGAATAGACTTCCAAGTTGCAAGGAATGTTACTGAATTCAGAGTCCGAAACTTGATGGATGTACAGCAAAGAAACGTTCAGCAAAGAGATCACAATTTTATCACCCACACATCTTGATTTTTTTTGGGTGCGTGGGGGGTGGGAACCCAGCTAGGGCGCACACTCTTACATGTAAACGAATATATGTTTAATTATAGTCTCAAGGCCATGGGGAGCAATGCGTTTTCAACGATGTGTGGTTGATCATTTCGCGGAAACAGGGTCTAGTTCGTGCTCTGGAGTTTGTGCTGTAAAATATTTGAATCCTCTCATGGGCCTTGACTCTCACGGGAAAGGCCTTTCAGAGCTTCCCAAGTTGTGTGGTGGTTGCAAAAGAAGTGAACGCCGTTTCAGCTTCCCTTTAGGGATACATGGAGTAGAATGTTGTTTAATTTATAGCCTTAGATGGAAGTTACATGTGGGATTCCCTATGGGGATGGAAGGAACTCCAAGCTACAAGCGCGTTGACCCTCCAGTTTGCCAACGTCCCATATCACGTCTAGAAGTAAAGTGGATCGAGAATTCTCCATACTGGCAACACTCTCCAGAAACTCGCAGGAAGTGGGGCTGTGACTTGCCCATTCAGAATGGAAGTGCGTAACTCTCCTGGGAGCTGTGGCAATAATAGGCTTCACCTGCATCCAGAAGAAACACACTCTTTAAGGTAGTTCACAATTTTCTGGCATCCCTTCCTTCGGGGCCTGAAAATAGGCAGAAAACTTAAACTCTCAAACAACAGGAAATTCAGGGACAAACTGCCCTATCTAATAGTATTTCAAGCTTGCATAAATTTATGGCCAGCGCCAGCCAGGAAACTCTGATCTCCCCTCCCCAGCTACCCCATTGGACGGACACAGCCATGATTACAGGGAGCGAGCCCCAGCTGGCTGTGGAAGCGCCTTGGCATTAACCCTGAAAGTCCTGACTCAAATTAGGGCAGCGTTATACCCTGCCGTGGCTCCCAAACACACTAGGCAACTGAATGGGATATTGGATAGACTGCATATTGTAACACCCTGCTCTTCAAACACCTGGAGCAGCTGCAAAACTCATTCTTTCCTGGGCTAAGGAGCTCCGATGAAGAATATGACCCGTGTTCCTTGCAATAAAAGCACTTACTTAACGGCCTTTTTGTACCTGTAACTAAATGCAGGAGCAAACGATAGAATTTAGAGCCCTACCTGGTTTGGCTTAGTCAGCCACGGCCTTCCTGAGGAAAGATTGGGGAAACAGCAGCATCTCAAAATGCATGCGGCTTCAATAGGCGAAATGCTTAATTTCCCCCCACCCCCAAGCAACCTTTGGGTGTGAATCATGAAAATCAGCGCTGCTCAGAAGAAAATGGAGCCTTTGATGTGCAGGGCTGGCAAAAACTATTATGCATCTCCTGGATGGAAAATGAATGCTTGTATAAGAAATATTAATCAGAGCAAAGTGGGCTCTGCTGTTGGGAATCAGTGGGGATGAATTTATGTACTTGTGGCTAGAGATGGAAATAACTTGGGAAAAGTGATCTTGGAAGGAATGGTGATCAACCATGGTAGCAAGGGATGGCCAGCAAGGCGATAGCTAAGCCAGGAGGTCAGCTGCTGAACAATTGATTGAGACAGTCATCTATAAACCACTTACTCCCAGAGAAGACCCACTGAAACCCAGAAGGGTCTACTCTGGGAGTAAGCAGTTTGTGGATTGTGACCCGAGACGTCAAAAAATTCTTTTTTTACATGAGATGGGCCCACTCATGCCCACGCAGATCCGCTGGGTGGGCATGAGTGGGTGCTGCCTGTGTAAATCCCACGGCAGATGGGTGTGCGTGCGTGCGTGCGCACTCCCGCAAAACACGCATGCACACCCACCTCCAACCATCACCCGCTCATGGAGCGATTGGCCGAAACGGCGGTTGCTCTGTGAGTGGGGCTGCATGGGGACGGGGATGTGCCCGTATGCACTGGCCCCTCCCACACCGCCCGCGCTGCCGCGTGCACAACGTTCCCCCACCCCCCACAGTCCGTATAAAAAAGGCCTTAGACATAACTAATGGATTTTACTTACCTGATTTGGAGGCACAGATGGGCAGTTAGATTATCATGTTCCATTATTTGTCCCTGCAGTTAAATCGACTCATTCTTGTTGGGCACAAAATAAGGGGCCCTCTGTAAAGTGTGTGAGAGGAGAGACTGGGAAGTGTGTAGAAGGAAGCTTATAATCTCCCAGGACTGTTATGTCAATGACTTCTCTCTTGAGTCTGTTTCTATTGAGCTTCTTTGGTTAAATGGGTACTTCTGGGTTTCATCTCCCACATAGTCTCACCCTTCCCCTCCTAGAGTTGGCATTCAGCCATTATAGACAGTCACACCAAAATGGCCACCGAAATGTGCATCCAGTTAATTTTATTTGAAATGTACGTAGACATGTTCTTCAAATGAAATGTTTCCTTTTTAAAGGCACTTCCAAGCAACGCAAAGGAGATTGGTTCAGCTCAAAGTTGGCAGTTGCTCATGCTATGCTGTTTACAAGATCACATAAACGCTGTTGGCCCACGTTCCAATGAACAGAGGTAGATCAAAGTTAACTACTTCAGTTTAATTAAATCAAAGGAGCTGCTCCACTTTGATAGCGTTCTGACGAACAGTGTAAACCGAAGTTGGACTGCATCACTTTCCCCACTAGCTGGAGATGTAAGTCACTGAATCAAAGTCACTACACACACTGATAGGTGTTCACATGAACAATTACTTTGAAATACAAACTTAAGAGCGTACGTACTTCCCTTCTTACTCCTAAATAACTTGGGTTTAGCTCTCTGTTCACGTGAACACTTCAGCAGTAAGACAGAAGTAAGGCCCAACTACATTGAATTAACAGTTGGTCAGAACATGGCCTTAGTCAGAGGGATTTTTGCTTTGTGTCTTGTTACATGCTATGACAAAATTGGCCTGACGGTTGAAAGACCAGGATTGACCCTGCGGAAACCACTGCATCTACGATGACCTGGTCCTTCTGTTTAAGAATAGTAATGTCCTGAAAGAAGGACTGCAAAATTGAGCCCTTATATGGTGGATCTTAATTGAAGTTATTGAGAGCAACCCTGGGCCCGTAAGCAGCAGATTTTCAATTTCCGAGGGTCTCTAAGGATTGGGGGCTTGATACACTATGGCCTATAAATACTCCTAAGTCATATTTCGTCAATATGGCAACATCACTGATGTATATAATTAAGCTTCCAAAGATTCTGATCATAGCACTGGTGTGTTATTTTTCACTTGGGATGTAGTTAATATAGTTAGTTCATTTAAACAAGATGACATAATTTTGAATTAAACTGAATTATGAGGGTCAGAAATCCATTAACTCTCCAAGTAATTAATGTGCAGAGCTGTTGTGGGGAGAGTAAATTCTCCGCGTATGCTTTGATGAATGATTTTCATATTCCTCAATGCTTGCCGAAAGAACGTTGAATGTTTTTCTTGTGTTTGAATGTACAGTTTCTAAGCTAGATACATTTTAATGTTTCAAAGAAGAGATTGTGAATATGAAGCTTGTTGTACCATATTCTTTTGGTTCCTATGTTAATGATGCAACATTGAATAATTTGATTCCACACTAGATATTTTATGTTAAATAAATGAATAGTTTTTACAGTAAATGATGCTTTCTGTGCCCTTGATTGATCCACTCCGTCAGGGACCTTGTTAGAGTTGCCTTCAATCCTGACAAGGCTGCCAGTGCCACACGTAACTCCAACTTAGACCTGATCCTGTAAATATTTATTTAGTATATTTATGTATTTATTTAAATTTGATACTCTGCCCTTCCTCTAAGGCTCAGGGCGGCTTATGTTTTTTGTTTTTTTTAAAAACCCATAAAAATACATTAAAATCCCTTTAATAAAACACCCTCAACTCTAAATAATTCTCACCGAACTCCAATCCCTGCGTGCCAGATGCTTTGCCAAAAAGAAAGGTCTTGCGTCACCTCTAGAATACGCTCAGGCTTGGACTCTGTTGGACCTCCAGTGGGAGGGAGTTCCACAGTCCTGGGACTGTAACCAAGAACGCCACTCTGAGCGCCCTCGTCCTACGAGCAAAATTGGCGGATGGTACCCGCAACAGGGCATCTTCGGTCGACTGCAAGGAACCTCGTAGGAGAGGCATGGTAGGAGAGGCGGTCTCTCGGATTTATGGGTGTTAGAGCCCAGACACCCAGAGGCAAGTGGGCTTATCAAACTGCCTAATGGTGGTTGCACCTGAAGGAGAGAGGGAACCCCCTTCTGTAGCTTGAAAATCTTACCGACATACGCTGAGCATGACCCTGACGTCCCCTAGCAGCTGCCTCCTGTACAGGGCTGATCACTGAATCTACTTCCACCGGTGCAATGCGAACCCGTCCACTAGCCTCTGTAGCCCAGACCTCCGAGTCCAACCAGGAACAGACCCTGCCAACAGCCTCAGCCAAGCTCCACCCCTTCACACACTTATCTCCCAACATTCCAAGGGCACAAAGGGGGCTGGATGCTCTCCTGCTTCTCCTTCCCCTGAGTTTCTTGTCATTCCATTCTCTCCGCCCATTGGCCTCTCAAGTACTTACCTGGTGTCTGTCAGTTGTCGGGGACTGGATGAGGGCTAATCGACAGCGACTGAATCTGACAAGACGGAGGTGATGTTAGTGGGTAAGTCAATGGAGCTGGCGGCCCCCTCGGTTGGGGAGGGGTTGCCCCCCCCCCATTGACTTCCCAGGTTCGGAACCTGGGGGCGCTCCTCGATGCGCAGCTCCGCCTGGATCTCCAGGTGGAGGCTGTGGCGAGAAGTGCCTTCCGCCAGTTACATCTGGTGCGGCGACTTCAGCCGCTGGTTTCGGTTCCAGATCTGGCCACGATCCTCCATGCTTTTATCACCTCTCGGTTAGACTACTCTAATGCGCTCTAAGTGGGGCTACCTGTGATGACGGCTCGGAAGCTGCAGTTAGTGCCGAATGCGGTGGCCTGGCTCCTAGTGGGGCTGGGCCGCCGGGAGCACATTACACCAGTGCACCAATCTCTGCACTGGCTGCCAATAGTTTTCCGGGCCCGATTCAAAGTGACCTATAAAGCCTTACACGGTCTGGGCCCTGCTTATTTGTGAGACCGCCTCACTCCCTGGGTTTGGGACCGGCCCCGGTGGTCATCTGGGGGCGCCCTGTTGGAGGTCCCTTGGGTTTCCCGGGGCCCACGTAGGACAGGGTGTTCTTGGTGGCCGCTCCGCGCCTTTGGAACTCCCTCCTGGTGGGGACCCGTCTCGCCCCAGACCTCCCAAGTTTCCGTAGCAACTGTAAGACCTGGCTGTTCTGTCAGGTGTTTGGCGAGGGAGAAGGGGGGGGGAAGGGGGTGTTGTCTTTTAAAACCAATTTAAAACCAATAAAAGAAAGTATTTTTTCACTCAATGCACAATTAACTTGTGGAACTTGTTGCCAGAGGATGTGGTCATTTTTATTGTTGTTTTTATTACTTAATTGTTTTATATATTTTATTGTATTTTAGTGATGCATTTTGTTAGCCTCCTGTGGCAGGAGAGGAGGGTTAAAAAAAATAATGTCTTAAATAAATAAATAAATGAATAATTTACCAGCCTATCCCATAAAATTGGGACAGTAACCAAGAACCCCCTCCTGCACACCGTGCCCCAGGGACAGATGGAACCTGCAGGACCATAGGGGCCGCAATGGAACATGGTAGGACAGGCGGCCTTTCAGATACGTGGGCCCAGGCCATTTAGGACTTTAAAGGTCAAAACCAGCACCTTGGATTGTGCCCAGAAAGGTATAGGAAGCCAGTGCCGACCGCGGTGCACCAGAGTAACGTGCTCCTGGCGACTCGTTCTTGAAAGGAGGTGAGTCGCCGCGTTCTGCACCAGCTGCAGCTTCTGAACAGTCCTCAAGGGCAGCCCCACGTGGAGCGCATCGCAGTCAACTAGCCTGGAGGTGATGAGACCATGGCGGACGGCGGCCAGGTCCGAATCAGAAAGGAAAGGCTGCAACCTCCTCACCAGACGGAGCTGGTGAAAAGTGTTCCTGACGCAACTGTCGCAACTGGTATTCCAGGAGCAGCAAGAGATCCAAAAGCTCTCCAAGGCTATGAACCTGAGTGACCGGAGGGGGCCGGATCCCATCAATGGAATGGACTTAAAAGAACGAGAATCACATTATTACGTTTATAATGAACAACTCTGCGTAGACAGTGGCTTTCTATTGAAGTTATATTGATGATCATGAATCTTCCTAGCGTTAAGCAGCTGAAAGCTTACCCTGACTTTTGTCATTTGCTGATGTTATGTAGTCCTTGTGATTATGGAGAAGAGCAAGTTGAAACAATGAAGATGGGGCATTTTCATGAACACATTTGCAATTATAGCTCATATTTTTCCTGTCATATTTTGTTTTATTCTGCTTGGATAAAAAAAACCCTCCCCTTTGGACCTAGGAATGGATTTTGAAATGTGGAATTTTCAGTATATCAAAAAAGAAAAACCTGAAAAAGTGCAGTAGAAATTAGACATTTTTAATGAAAAATATCATTTGCGGACAAATGTTTTCTTACATCATCATCATCAAAATGTCAACCGGCTGCAGGAAAAATTTGAAAAAGTGCCGTAGAAATTAGGAATTTTTAATGAAAACAAACATTTGGGGACAAATGTTTTCTTACAACAACATTATCAAAATGTCAACCAGCTGCAGGAAAATTTTAAAAAAGTGCAGTAGAAATTATAAATTTTTAATGAAAAAAATCATTTGGGGACAAATGTTTTCTTACAACATCATCAATCAATCAATCATCAATCAATCATCATCATCATCATCATCAAAATGTCAACCGGCTACAGGAATAATCCAGATGTGCTGCAGTGGGTTCAGTGGGTGCAGCTGTTCCATTCTGGCTTTGGAATTAGAAGCAGAATTTCCCCATGATCTTGACTTTGCAGCCAAAAGACTGGACATCCCAGTAGCGTCTTCTCTTCAAATACCACCATGCAGGAGAGGCATTTCTAAATAATCCCACTGGGATGGGCTTTCCAATGCACCTGCCCCACTGTCAGGAGCTGCCGCGGATCAGGGTCCACGGGAGTCATGCAGAATCGGGCCCAGCTGAGTTTGTGCAGGATCAGGTCTCAAGGGTCCAGGAGTTCGAGGCATCACGGTGGAGGACTAGCACACAGAGCAGGGGGCAGGACAGACCAACAGACGAAGTAGGTTCGATGGTGCAGACAGAGAGGGGCTTAGAGCCCAGAAAGCCAGTCCAAAACACACTGGGTCCAAAGACAAAGCAGAGCTGGTCCAGAGGGCTTGGAAACTATAGGAAGAGCCACAGGAACCAGGGGAGAAGGAAGCAGGAAGGAGGCTGGGATTCAGGAAGAGACTGATGATCCACCCAGTTTCCTGTGGCTTTAGACTGGCCTTACGTACAGGCTACCAGCCAGTCAGGGGCTGGGGCAGCAGGGGTGTAGCTAGGAAGGGCAAGTGGAACCAGACTTTCAAGGCAGCCCAGTAGGGCCAGACATCAAAATGTCCTGCTTTCTCTCTGCCAGAGCTGGCTGGGCCACCCCCTACTGAACCAGGAGCTGGCGGCATGTCTGTCGGTGGCTGCCACTCCACCCCCGGTGCCTCCCCTTTCCCCCTGCCCCCCTGCCTCCCCTCCCCCCCAACCCCAGTCTGCTCCAGTGCCCCATGTCTCACTGACCTCCTCCAGCCTCCTCCAACCCTGGCCTCTCGCCGTTCCAACCCAGCCCAGTCATTTGACGTACCCAAGGGCCTTATTAAACCTAGCTACGCTACTGGCTTGGGGGTGTGGAACAAGGCTGAGGAAGGCCCTGGGCTCTGATCAGAGTGCCTCAGTGCCTTTGAGGTGCCAGCCGCTGCCCCCTCAGGGCACCCACCGCCGTCTCTCCTGGACGGAATCGGAACCCGGCACATTCTGTTTGCAGCTAACGAAGAGCTTTCTTAATAAAGCCGAGATGTGGGCACGTGTGGCTGCCGAAGCGGGTCCCATCTCTGGCAGGGGCCGAGTGATCTGCCTCTATGAACATTAGAGAGAGGTGACTTCTGTGATCGTTTGGCTCCAGAAATCTAGGATCTAGCCAGATCTAGAACTTGATCGCCGAGCTACTGTTTCCCTGTGGCTTCTCCGAAGAGAACGTGCAGAGCCATCGTGGATTCCTGGGGCAAGTGCAGCCCTTCTGCCACCAGCGTGGAGCCTGCAGGTGCTGCCTCGGTAACAGGAATGACTGAAACTCCGGCAATGGGTCTGGCAGCAGAACATGTGGGGATTCCGGGGGCGTTAGCACCGCCCGCTGGAATCTCCAAAATGCAGCGCCTTCCTCAACACGGCGGCCGCTTCTGATTTAAGGAGTTTCTCGCCTCTCTTGCAAAGCTTACAAATCTGAGCATCCTCGGGGCGTCTGAGCAGCCGGCCGGTGTAGGCCTCGCGCGACAGGAGATTGGTTTCAGCTCCTGGCAGCAGCAATAAGAAATTGCAGCAGGGAACTGAACTCCTGCCGCCCTTGGAAGCCTGATCCAGGAATCGCTACCAGGGGCACCCATGGGCACGCCAGCTTTTCGCACCAATGTGACACCCATTCACTCCCGTAGGACTTACCCGAGTGCCCGGGGCTGATGACACTAAGCTGCCGGGAGGAGGGTGCCCATAATCGCATTCATCATTTCTCTCTTTGCCCTGCGATTGCCCAGCTAGAGGTGCAGATATTCAAACCAGCCCTGGGCCGGGCACTGACCGCCGGCAGCTTTCTGCCCCGCTCACGTCTTAGGGATTGTGGGGCCCGGGGCGGGAGAGAAATGTGGGGCTTATTCTTTTGCTGGTGGCGCCCGTGCAACCTGGGACCCAGCAAGCGGGCCTGGCGCGGGCCTACGGGCGCTCCCTGGCTCGGTCTGGGGGCGCTGCCTGGGCTCAGGGATGCGGGGAGGGGGCACTCCCCTCCGCCCACCCATTTTTTGGGGCACTTGCTGCCACCGCCATGCCGACCACGACTCCACCACCGCTGGCCTGGGTCCTGCGCCGGGCCCACTCGCTGGCTCCCAGGTCGTGCCGGGCGCCGCAGCATATTGAACTTGCCGCCGCGCTCGCTGCCACCAAAGGTTGCTATGGGCCAGGGAGTGAGGGAGAGGCGGGGCCTCTGCCTCTCCCTCACTCCCTGTCGAGACAGACAGTGGCTGGGAGCTGGGGGCCCCGAGCACGGGGGGTCCCCAGGAGCAGGACCCGGGGCGGCTGCCCCGAAGTGCCCCGCAGTAAGGCCGGCCCTGGTCTTTAGCAGCAGGTCTGGGTTGAGGGGGCAGATTCTCATGGGGCAAACACCTGGGATGATGATGATGATTCTAAGCATTTCTATAGCGCCAGAGTCCCTGCCCGAGAGCTTACAATCTAAAGACGATGATGGGAGAGGGGCTCTCGAAGCGGCGCAGGGCACTCAGTAGCGGGAGCGGGGCGCCTTGAGCAAGTTCTTGTCCTCGAGAATTTTCCCAAACAGTCTGGCCGCTTCCATAGCGCATCCCCAGTGGATGGTGAGACCGAAGCCCCCGTGGCCGTAGTTATGTATCACCTAACAGAGGGGGAGAGGGAGGCTGAAGGCAGGTGTAGAAAAGCCACCGAACTCTAGGCTTCAGATGCCACAAATACAGCCCTTTGGAAATGGCCGCCAGCGGCAAGAAGTTACTTTATGGGGGTCTTGGCCCAGCTGGGGTGTAGGATAGGGCCTGATGGGAGGGTGACTGGGGTGCAGTTGTACCGGACTCCCAAGCTCAAGGGGACCCCAGATCACCACGAGCATTTTCTTAATGGTGATGAGTGAGCGTCTACAAGGTTTCAAAAATATTTGAAGCCAATAAAAGAAAGTACTTTTGTGTGGAATTTGGGTCAAAGCCAGTAGCACAGCTGGGTTTATACAAGGACTGGATACGTTCTTGGAGGGAAGGTCCGTTCATGGCGATTGGCCAAGTAGGTTTGGGGGAACGTAACGTCTTACTGTCGGGGGCTGAGAGTGAACGGCAGGGAACGGGTTACTCCGTTATGACCTGTTGGGGACCTCCCTGAAGGGACCAAGAACGGCCGCTGTCGAGACAGGAGTCTGGGTTGGATGGTCTAATCCAGTACGGTACGTCTTATATTCTTAATAATTGCAAGTCCCTTCAATGGGGTGGGCCGTGGCCCAGGTGGTAGAGCACTTGCTTTGCATGTATAAGGTCCCAAGTTCAATCCCCGGTATCTCCAATTCATGATCTTGGGTAGCACGCCTGGGTGAGACCTCTGGAGGGTCTCAGGCAGTGTGCCTGGGTGAGGCCTCTGCCGGGGATCCTGGAGAGCCAGATTTGAAACCCTGTGCTGCCGTGTCAGGTTGTGACTATACTGGGCTAAGATGGACCATTGTTCTGACTCAGTTAAGTAGCTCCTTATAACTTGTATGTCAATAAAGAACCGGGATGCTCTGCAGAAATGATTTCTGCTGAGTTGAACCGATGTTGCTTCCTTGCAGCGGCCCTGCAGGTTTGCTGAGGAGCAAGCCTCCCTTTAGGCTGGGGGGCTGCCCCCGGGTTTGAGTGGGCAAACGTAACACTTGTTAGGAGGTTGTAACGACGGAGCATTACGTGGCGAGAGACAGCTTGTAAGGAGAACCTGTTGGCATGTCATTTGTGAATAAAGGGATGCGGGGATGAGCATCCCCTGTGCGACGTGGATCATTTGGGGATGGAGACTTACAGGGAATGGCAGGACCCTGCTCTATAATCACAGAGACAGGTCTGGCATTGAGAATGGAAGTTGCAAAAAAAATAAATCCCTCCCAGATCTGGGTCAAGTTCTTCAATACGGTCCCACTCCCCCAAAACTCTGCAGCTGATGAATGTTCGGATTCTGGCTGTTTCTAAGCTCTGTTTCTCTCGTCAACGACGCACCAGAAACAAAAGAATGACCTGAGATAACTGCTTTCATGAATCTATGCCTTGGGAGAGACATTAAAAAAATGAAGCCCCCAAATCATGCTGTGCTAAAGAGACTTCTTTTAAAATAATAGTGTTCACTAATTAGCACCTTATTGCAGTTTTAACATTTAAAAAAAAAAGAAAAGGAAAAAAAATTAATTTTAGGTAAAAGACATTGAAGCCTAGATGCTAAGGGGCTGGACTTGGCCTTGGCAGATCAGGGTTCAAATCCCTTCTTAGCCATGAACTCATTGGGTGGCCTTGGGCAAGTCACACACTCTCCCTCTCTCAGCCTCAGTTCCTCATCTGCAAAATGGGAATAATAATGACCTCCCACACAGGGTTGTTGAGAGAGGAAACTAGACAAGGATTGTGAAGCACTTTGAACACTGAAATTGCTATATAAATGATTAGTAAAAATAATAATATAATTGCAGCCCATGCTGGTGGCCTGAAATGCCCAGGACAAAATTCCTAGCTGCCCCCACCACTGCCTGGGAGGGAGGCGGTATCAACCTCTGGGGCTAGGGCGGCCCTGGCATGAGATTCCTACAGACTCTGACGTGCCTTGAAGCTGGCCTGAGCCACTTCCTCCAAGGATGCTCCCTGACGTTCAGAGCAGCAGCCCCTTTTTGCAATCTGAAGGAACGAGATCAGATCTCCAACTTCCCCTTTATTTATTTTTCCTGCCAAGGTATCTCTCTTTGTTCAAGCAGGGAAAGGACTCCCGGCTGGGAATCAATAGCTAACCTTCTTCCCTCTGCCAAGGCAGTAGAGAGACGAGGCGATGATAAAAGAACAGAGCGATCTCGGAATGAATTCTAATTCTGCACCGCGCCGGGGGTGGGTGGGAGGGTCTCAATTAGTATGCTGGTTCCTTTCCAAGAATTCTGACTCGGAATAATCTCTGGCTAGAAAGGGGACTACGTTCTCATACAATTTAATTGTATTTCACAAGCGCCAGAACTGTCGGGAGCTTTAATCTCTTCTTCAGAGCCTTAGACACATGTGCGGGTGGTCATGCACGCAGTCAAACCGCAGAGCCTCAACGCAGGACTAGTGACAAGGATTAAAAATAAAGCCACTGTGGTATGACTGAGGCAGGGGCTGGAGAGAATGCCCCCCCCCCTTTTTATTATTTATAAAGCACTAACCGTGCATCTGGTGCTGAACAGTTACGATTAGAGATGGGTCCCCGCACCGAGGCGGTTACAATCTAGGATGAAATCCTCAGCTCGGTGTGTGGCAGGAATGTTAGGAATTATTCGGAAAGGGATGGAGAATAAAACAGCATAATGCCGCTATATAAATCTATGATGCGACCGCACCTTGAATACCGTGTTCAGTTCCAGTCGCTTGCATCTCAGAAAAGATCGAGTAGAACTGGAAAAGGTGCAGGGAAGGGCAACAAAAATGATCAGGGTTGTGGAACGGCTTCCATACAAGGAGAGGCTGGATAGGTTTGGGGCTCTTCAGCTTGGAGAAGGGACAAACAAGAGGGGATACGACAGACGTTCACAAAATCATGAGTGGTGTGGAACAAGTGGATAGGGCGTGGTTATTTACCCTCGCCAGTAGTACTAGAACTAGGGGACACTCCATGAACTAGCTGGCAGCAGATTTAAAACCAATAAAAGAAAGCATTTTTTCACTCAACGCACAATTCACTTGCGGAACTTGTTGCCAGAGGATGTGGGCAAGGCCAGTAATATAAGCTGGGTTTAAAAAAGGATTTGATACGTTCTTGGAGGATAGGTCCATTAATGGGTATTAGTCAAGTAGCCTGGGGGATGTAACCTCGAACTGTCAGGAGCTAGGAGTGAACAGCAGGGTTTGGTGACCTGTTGGGTACTTATGACCTGTTGGGTACTTTTCCGACGTGACTGAGAGTGGCCACTGTTGGAGACAGGACGCTGGGCTCGATGGACTATTGGTCTGACCCTGTATGGCACTTCTTATGGGCAAGGGAGGTGTGGCAGAATGGGGCCACAAGATGGCACCTGCCAAGTAAAAACACCTAAAATGGCCGCCACCAGGAACAGGAAGTCGGTGGGTGTGGCCACCAGCATAAAAGCAAGACAGTAGAGGAAGCTGGGGTCAGTCTGCTCAGGACTACTGTGGAGAATGCATCTCCTGAGAGGCTGCCGAAGAGGTCCTGAAGGAAGGAAACCTGAGAGCCTGTGTGTGGAGCTGGAGAAGCCAAGCCAGTGGACTGTTACCTGGCCAGGCCTGGGATTGTATTGAACGGCCAGAGGCTCAGTCCTTGACCTGGGACTTTTGAGTGTGAATAAACTGATTTTGAACGGAGCCCTTGAGTGACAACCTCCTTGGGCCTTGATCCTGCATACACTTAACCCACAGCCAGTGGGTCCCTGTGACAGGAGGGTAGGCAAAGATGGAGGGAACATCGGTGGAGACATTCACAAATTTGAGAAGCGGAACGTGCTTGTGCTTAAAATAGGACACGTTTCAGGCTAACACCTGGCACAGCTTTAAAGAGTGCTGCTCTGATGAGCCCCCGAGATGTAGACCAAAATTTTCAGACAACAGATGCAGCGATGGGATGGCGTCAACACAAAGGAAGTGGGTGCACCGCAGTAGCACCCCCACCCTCCACTCCTTGTGCTAATTTCATTCGAGTGAAGGGTTTGGAGACAAAGTAGTTCAGATGATCTCCTTTACTGGGCCAGCTTCTGCTGGTGAGACTATTTCACAAGGAAGGGCCCCGTGTAGCCTGCATGTTTGCATATTCTCACCAAAGGAAGTTGGTCCAATAAAAGATCATCTGAGCTGTTTTGTCTCCATCGCTTACATTTGGGACCGACATGGAAACCACCGTCTCTCTAGTGAGGAGTTCCCAAGAGTGAAAGATGGGCGTACAGTACTGTAAATAAAGGAGGGAGGAATCTGTAACGGCAGAGCTGGGTGTCCAAAGTCACAAATTCTGTCTCAAGGCCTTGCTCAGAACACCAAGGAAGCTCTGTGTTCAGACGGGCACTTACCTCTGATTGTGAAAGCCCATGGCGAACGGCCTCCCGATCCAGCCGAACTCTGGGGCGCACGGGTCGGCAGCCGCTCCACGCGTCAACAATCTTTGCGTTCTAGAAAGAATAAAGGGCTGGAGCAACTTGGTACTGTTTTGCAGCCAAATATAAGTTGCACCCACTACGTGTGGGACCGTCCGGGGAGTTCAGAATCATGACTACTGGGAACCCATTGCGTGTGGGACCGTCCGGGGAGTTCAGAATCATGACTGCTGGGAACCCATTGCGTGTGGGAACCGTCCAGGGAGGTCAGAACCATGACTGCTGGGAACCCATTGCGTGTGGGACCGTCCGGGGAGGTCAGAATCATGACTGCTGGGAACCCATTGCGTGTGGGACCGTCCGGGGAGGTCAGAATCATGACTGCTGGGAACCCATTGTGTGTGGACCATTGGTCAGAGCAGAATGACAGCGTTTGTAATTTTTCTCATAGACAGGAGCAGCTTTGGATTCACACTGTTAGTTAGCTGCTCCGTGAGCCAGTCAGTAGTACCACCACGCATGGTTTTTCCTGGTATTCCCAAATAATCAGACAGCAGCATCGAGGTGGCGATGCCAGTTAAAACTTCCTTCAGTATGGTGCAGCAAAAGCAGAGGTAACAGAAGACTACCGCAACCCCCTTTTTACGGTCGCTAAATTGGAATGACACCTCCTTTCATCCTTCAGGGCTGGGATTAGGAGCAGGCAACATAGGCACCTGTCTAGGGCGGAAGATTTGGGGGAGTTGGGGGCTTCTGTTCTCAGACCGCGCCCTCCTGGGGTGCCCCTTCCCCCTGCGCCACAGCTGCACTGCCTCACCCATGCTGCCCACAGTCTGGAGAGGGGAGACCCCATCCATCCCCACCCGGAGAAGCCCCATTCCGCCCTTGAGTTCCCCGCAAACACGCTCTGCGGTGGTGGCGAGCGCAGCGGAAGTGACTCTGCTTCTGTGCTGGACGCCACCTTTGTCTCCCTCCCTGCCTCAGACGGTAGCCCACGTGCACACCCGAGTCGCCTAGGAGCGCTAAAAATCCTACATCTGGCCCTGTCATCCTCCCAGCAACAAACGGACAGATGCCGCTACACCAAACTACACACTGGCCTTCCCCATTCTGACCTCATTCCCCACCACGTTCCCAAGCGGTCCCCGTGCGTTCTTTGTACACGCGCCTGCAAAGTGTTTGGGTCTTCGTGACCAAAGACAGTGTGCAACCTACAAGACCATGGGCAGTGTCATGCAGACTGCAACACAGGGTGTCTTCGGATGGACTAGCCGCCCCTGGAGCTGCTCTGGGGGTGCACCCCCCATGTCTGCCTGCATCCAGCCCCGCCTGGGTCCATTTCAAATGGACCCACCAGCTCCCAAGACCTGCAATACCCCCTCATGGCACCCTTTCCCCCCCAAACCATAGAGTTGCAGGTAGATCTCCCGATGTTCTTGGCTGCCACCCGCAACTCTATGGTGTTGCCTAGGACACCCACTGGCCGAGAGGAGAATTGCAGCAGCCGTCCACCGAGCGGACAGACAGCAGCTCTGTCTCTCTCTGGTGACCCAGGTTTTGGCAACCTGCTCTGGGATGTTCTGGAGCGTCGCAAGGGCAGCTTGGATCAGAGCAGGCCACTGCACATCTGCCACCTGCCTTTACACGGGGGTGAGGCAGAGCAGAGGTGTCTGCCTGTTGACACTCAATGTGTCGTAGGCTAACTCGCGTTGGATGCTGCTGGGGTTACACGCTGCGCCCTAATGCTCTGAAACCATTCACTCCCAGGTAAAGCCCACTGATTCATTGGGACTCCTTGTGAGGAAGCCGTTTCAGAACAGCAGCCTTGGAAAGGGAAACAAATGCTTTTGATAAGTAGGGATCAGTCTAAAGAAATCCAGTTTGTTGAAGACGGATCTTGTAAAAATTGGATGATTTCATAATAATAATAATTAAGAATTAATACTAATAATCCTTCTTAGCGCTTACTTGGAGGTTTGTGTTCAAAGCACTTCCCCAAATGAAATTCTGCTCAGTTACTGGAAACACAATTTCTTTTGAGTCTCTTTAAAATCCTCAATACATCCCTGGCATATGAATCAGCATTCTCCCGGCCCCGGATCTTCATAGAGTCAGAGATTTGTAGAGCTGGGATCATCTACACCAGTCTCCAGATTGAGACAGGCCAAAGAAACTCTACCTCAAGCCCAGAACTTCTGGATAAGCTACTAGGGGTGGGAAACCCTTTTGAAACCCTCTCCCACTTTAAAAAATACGTAAAAGCTCCGGGTGTTACATAGAAATTGCAGGAATGCTTAAGAGGTGCACTCAGGAAGAAGAGAGTCCAGAACATAGATCAGTGCCCTAGATCTATCCCCTCTCCTTGTGTGCACGTCCTGATCTCTGCTCCCTTCCCCTGAGCTCACTCTTTCAGCACTTGGGGGTAGGAACTGGATCCACGAACTAGGAAGGGGCCAAATAAAAATTAGCCGTGGGCTGCATTTGCCCCCCTGAGCCTGAGGTTCGCCACCTCTGAAGTTGGTTAGAAAGTTGGGCTAAACACATTGATTCATTTGCCAGGTTCATTGACCGATGCACTGGATACATTCAGATGAGAGAGCATGATTTATTTATTTTTTAAATATAGAAATAATAAAATAAATAAGAATGTTTAAATATCAAAAATTTCAAAAGTTCTTTTTAAAAAAGTAACTTACCAGCAAGTGTCCCCGCCCCCACTGCCCTCCCTGCCCCCCTTGTGCTGGGTCAAGCTATGATTTAATTCATTGGTTAAAGACCAGCGCAGTTGATCAACGAAACATTTTCATGGGTTGGCAGCCCGCTAAGAAGGAGATTCCCGCCTTCCCCAAAATAACCCACCCCGTCCCTAAGCCAGCTGCCCGAATGGTTCATTCCCACTCCCCACTGCTAAGAATTCACACCCTGTGCTCGCTAGGGGTTCCACCTATGAAAAACACACGCTGTAGGTAGGCCCGGCCTCGGGGCCCAAGGCCATTGTGTCTGATGGTCTAAATAAAGGTACCTGGAGACTTGGCAGCAACTTGCAGCAGTTTTCCCAAATGGTTCGGTGATCCTGGGAGCTGTTCTCTTCGCTCCAGTTTCCCAGCTGGAAGGTTCCTCCCAAAGTCACTAATTTACTCCTGCAACAAGGGCGTGGGAAGAGAAAGGCTTACTTAGTGGAACGGTGACTTAAGCCAAACAGCCTATTCAAAGCCATGTGGTGGCCCACTGACCTGATGTGAGTAAGGGGTGCCAATTTCTGGAGTCTAGAGCTGTCAGGAACCGGGTCTCAAATGCTCACCCCCAGAGGAGTTCAATCTGGAGCAGCGCCAGCCCAGCCACTCCAGCCTGGAATTCTGCCCCTGGCCGACCCCTTGGCCGGGCTCAGCCACACATCTCAGCTTCCTGGTTGGCTGCCACCCAGTATATAAGGAACTCAAATATGAAATCGCAGACCTACTGTTAGTAATTTGTAACCTGTCACTAAAATCTGCCATTGTACCCGAGGACTGGAGGGCGGCAAATGTAACCCCGATATTTAAAAAGGGATCCAGAAGCGATCCTGGAAACGACAGACCAGTAAGCTTGATGTCTGTGCTGGGCAAAATGGTGGAAACTACCATTAAGAACAGAATCACTGGCATGTTGATAAACATGGTTTAATGGGGAAGAGTCAACACGGATTTAGTAAAGGTAAGTCATGCCTCACTAATCTGTTGGAATTCTTTGAGGGTATAAATAAGCATGTGAACAAGGGAGACCCGGTAGATATTGGGTATTTTCAGACATTACGAGATCACAGTGAACCACGGTCAATACCCACATTGGGCCAAAACGCCCTGAATGTCTGTTCGGCGGCCGCCAGATGTTCACCACGGTCAATTCCCACATGGGGTCAATTTCAACCACGCTTCCGGGGCTCCCTGTCGGACAATCGTCGCAAGCGTGGTCAAAGAGATTCCTGGCGGGAACCAACAAAAAGTAATGTCTGGCCGGCAACCACAACTCGGAATCTCCAGCGGGATTCTGGGCTGTGGTCAAATCGAGCGGGTGGCGGGGGGAGGGGGGGCGTGCAGTCGCACGTTGCGCCGCACAGCCCCGCCCCCTCCCCGATTCCCTGCCGGGATCAACTGGCACGTCTGTTGGACATACCGGAGTCATCCCGGTGGGGAATCATTTGGGTGATTCCGGGACGGGGCGAATGCCGCCCCATCTCATCTGAAATCACCCACAGTGTACCTGGATTTCCAGAAAGCATTTGGTAAGGTCCCACATAAAAGACTCTTAAGAAAATTAAAAAGTCATGGGATAGGAGGTAGTGTCTTACTATGGATCAGTAACTGGTTAAAGGGTAGGAAGCAAAGAGTAGGACTAAATGGTCAGTTTTCACAATGGAGAGATGTAAAAAGGGGTGTGCCTCAGGGATCTGTATTGGGACCGGTGCTGTTTAATGTATTCATTAATGATTTGGAAAAGAGTGTTAAGAGTGAGGTGATCAAATTTGCAGACGACACCAAGTTATTCAAGGTAGTTAAAACACGAGCAGACTGTGAGGAACTGCAACAGGATCTTACGACACTGGGTGCCTGGGCATCTAAATGGCAAATGAGATTTAATGTGGACAAGTGCAAAGTGATGCACGTAGGGAAAAATAATCCAAACTATGCGTACACAATGCTGGGTACTAAGCTAGGAGTTACCACTCAGGAAAAGGATCTGGGGGTGGTTGTGGACAATACAATGAAATCCACAGCGCAGTGCGCAGCAGCAGTCAAAAAAGCAAACAGAATGTTAGGAATTATTCGGAAGGGGATAGAGAATAAAACTGAGGATGTCATAATGCCTCTATACAAATCAATGGTGCGACCGCACCTCGAATATTGTGTGCAGTTCTGGTCGCCCCATCTCAAAAAAGACATAGCTGAACTAGAAAAGGTACAGAGAAGGGCAACAAAAATGATCAAGGGCATGGAAGGGCTCCCGTATGAGGAGAGGCTTGGTAGGTTGGGGCTCTTCAGTTTGGAGAAGAGACGACTGAGAGGAGATATGATAGAGGTCTATAAAATCATGAGTGGTGTGGAACTAATAAACAAGGAGCAGTTATTTACCCTCTCAGCTAGTACTAGAACTAGGGGACACTCCATGAAACTCATGGGTGGCAAGTTTAAAACAAATAAAAGAAAATATTTTTTCACTCAGCGTATAATTGGGTTGTGGAATCTACTGCCAGAGGCTGTGGTAAGGGCCAGTACTAGAGCTGAGTTTAAAAGAGGTTTGGACAAGTTTCTGGAAGATAGGTCCATTAGCAGCTATTAGCCAGACAGGATCAGGGAACATGACGGGAGCTGGGGGAAAACAACAGGGAATGGATCCCCCATTGTGACCTGTTGGGCGCTTCTCCCAAGCCACCGTGATTGGCCACTGTCGGAGACAGGATGCTGGGCTAGATGGACCATTGGTCTGACCCTGTCTGGCACTTCTTATGTTCTCAGAACTGGCCTCCCAGCCGCAGGCTGCTAAGCCTGGTCCTGGCTCTCTCATCCTGGGGCTTAGGACTCCTCTGCAAAGGGAGCCGGGGAGGAAACATAGGGCATTTTCACACAAGACACTCTCCACCCACTATGCATGTTGCAGGGCTGCAGTGTTACCCTATGGGTGCCCTGCAACATGTATCGAATAAATAAATATAGTGGGTGGGGGTAGTGGGTGGAGGTTCAAGGTTCTGCTGCGTTCCCCCGACTGTCGGCCAGTCATGTGAAGGGCTCTGAGTCTGCGGCGGAAGCTAACCCCTATAAAATCAAGATCCAATCCCCTTCACACGACAGAGGCTGCAATCACCGTTTCCTTCCCCCTCCGCTCTCAGGAAGTGGTGTGAACGTTAGTTCCCCGCGCGAAGCAAAAAGCCGACCTTCCAAGCACCCGAATTCAAACACGGAAACGTCCGCAAAAGGAGGGGGATAGTAGGGGGGGTGGGGATAATAGATGCCAGACATTAGGATTTCGCAAGCTCAGATCTGCAGGTGCCGAACTCAGCGGGACTCCCTAGGTGTGTGAAAGTTGCAAGATGGTGGGTTGGGTTTGATCTCCTCGAATGAATAAAGCAAACACGATTACGCCCGAGAACTCAGTCGGTCTAGGTCCCCATTGCTCACTCATAGGGAAGTGCAAAGCCTAATGATGCTCACCAGCACTGAGAGGCAGTGTAGCCTAGTGGACGGATGTGGACCTGGGAGCAGGGCTGCCACCTCTCGTGGTTTGACCCCAGGATTCACATAGGCCAAAATGGGAGTCTCAGAGTCAAACCGTACGAAGTAGCAAGCAGCCTACCTGGAAAGCCAGGGTTCAAATCCTGTCTGAGCCATAAACTCACAGGGTGGCCTTGGGCAAATTGCTCTCTCTCAGCCTCAGTTCCCCTATCTGTAAAATGGGAATGTACCGTGGTATCCCTGTCTTTCCCTTTCTTCCACATCCTTGTCCACTTGTAAGCTCCCCAGGTCAGGGAGCTGTCTCCAATCACAGCTGTTCCATGGCAAGCACATTGCTAGCATCACATGAGTAATAAATCATAAAGGCAGGAGGCCTAAATCACGGAAGCTACAGATTTTTCAACATTGGAAAATATTTGATGCAAAACCAGCTGAATTTTCTTCCCTTTGTGATGAAAATGCAAACATTTACAGCACTTGGTTTATCCACCAAATTATCACCTAGTTAGAACTGGCAAAAAAAAATTCAAATGCACTTAATTTTCCATCCTAAAATCTAAACTTTACTCATTTTATTTTAAACAGAATTGGGGGGAAAGTCGTTGTTCCCTTGCTTGTAAGAGGCTTGTGGCTCCGTGCTGATGCTGGGAATTGTCTGGCTTTTTACATGCCTGCCCACTCCTCCTCTCCTCCCATGCGGCTATAAAAGAAGCTGTCCACCAGGATACACAGTCAGGCCCTGGTTTAATATTTCAAGTCCGCTTTGCTGAGGGCTTCTGGGGTAGGGGATTCTGCATTACAGATCCCAGCGGGGAATGGCGTCAGAGTCATCCGCAAAGACAGATTCCAGCCTGGCCTGTTAACTGTTACTTACCCAGGTATGACGTAGGGCGAGTTATAGAGTCCAACTTCGACATGATGGGTTACAACAAAATGCTTCTGCCAAGGAGCCAGGACCTAAGCGATCAACAGAACAGACCCACAAATGATGGAACTGAGCACCCCGAATCCTTCTACCTAATCTTTCAGTCCTTGATTTGAACAAGCGCCTGTACGACGCTTTGAAAAGAGGAGTCTTGGAACGAAAATTCCTAACAATTAGATACCCAAACCAATGGACTAAATCAAAATGTGGGCTTTGAGAGTCACTTCAGAAATGTGTACTAGACAGTAGGGATGGGACTATCGGTATCGGATTAATCCGATAATGCCGATAATTGGCGATATCGGATTAATCCGATAATACTGATAATATTGGTATTGGTATATCATTTTTTTAACATTACCGATTTTTTTGATCTTTAACATTTCGTCCATTTTAACAATGGCCGCAATGTTAAAGATCTGGAAAATCGGCATTGTTAAAAAAACGATATACCGATAAATCCAATACCAGATTAATCCAATACCGATAAAACTGGTAACCGATAATTCACTGATAGTCCCATCCCTAGCTTGCTGATTACGTCTATACCTGCTGTTTCCCCTCCATTGTTTCCATGGCTATTTTCCTTCTAAGAGGTTGCTATTTTCCTCCCAAGAGGTTGCTATCATATAGAACAGAGGTGGAAAACATGTGGCTCATGACTGTTTTTAAAAAAGTTATTGTTATTATTTTGTCCTTTCCAGATCCTTGATTTAGACCTTGGAGCCAACCTTTACCATCAAGTATCAAAAGAGCGATCTCGGAGGAAGAGGGCAGAGAGGAGGACATGTTTTTCAGGGACAGGGGATGGATTCAGGGCATAGATTCATGATCTGAATTCTCCTCCTCCTTCCCCCATTCAGGACACACCACTTAAGCGTCCCCACTCTGAATTCCTATTTAGCCAGTCGAGTTTGTAGTAATTCCCATAGCGGCCCCCATAAGGGGAAAGATTTCCCATCCCTGATCTATAACCTAGCTTGTATTGCTGAGACTGTAGTTCGCTCTTGGACAAGTGTATTGCTTAACTGGGAAGCTTGCATGTTCTCACCAACAGAAGGTGGTCCAATAACAGACATGATATCAACTCAACTCCTTTCTCTCTCTCTCTCTCTTGTGTCGCACGTCACCAAACATTAAAGTCAGCAACAAAACTCCCACTGACTAGGGGAGGTGTGAAAAAGCCATTCCGTTTTCGCAGAAGGTTTCGTGAAAACAGAACATTTTCTATCGTAATTCCAACTGGAAATATTTTTTATTAAAATTTCCATTAAAAAAATAATTTAAAAAAACCTATCGGCCATTGGCGCATGTGCAAAATGGCTTCCGGGCTGTTCTCCACATGCCCACATGGTGCTCCCCTTGTGGCACCGCCACCATTTTGAGTACGGGCAACACTGCTACACGTATCCGAAGAGCAGCCCAGCAGCCTTTTTGTATGTGTGCAAATGGCCAATTTTTCTCTTTTTAAACATGTTCATCCATTCCAGTTGGAATAGACTATCAGAACGGACAAAACGCCCGATTCCAATCGGAAATTGGAATGGGCAAAATTTCACTTTCCGCTAGGGTTGCCAAGTACGCAACTTTTTCCCAGGACACTTATGAACAATACAGGTTGCGGGGCCTGCATTGGCACCTCTAAGGCAACATGTATTTTTCATAATGACCTGGCAAAATGTGCTTATCTGGCAACTCCACCTTCAGCCCCTACCATTGACTTCAACAGCGGAGGACTCTCTTATCAGTATGGAACATTGGCCAAAGGTTATTGACCCATGTCAAAGAAACACACATGACGATGCGTTCCCTAATTAGCACAAAACATGAATGGCAAAGCTGCGCTGACTGCACGTGGGTTGTATGTGCACAACGTCTCCTTTGTTTGCAGTGCAACAATGGAGACAGTTGGTAGCCAGGCAGGGGAGAATTAAAGAGGGCTTCTCAGCTAAGGATTCTGTGGGGTTGTGTGTTGTTTTTCCCCCCCAAACAATAGCACTCCGGTACGTCCTCCTCCTCCGGCGCCTGCTGTCAAGGGATTTTAGAGCAGTTTGCTAATAGGATTGAGTCTCAAACAGACATCAGGGAAGACCCAAGATCGGCTAGTGAATTTGCAGCAGAACTAGGAATTGAGCCAGCGGCAAAGCAAAGGCAGCGGCAGGCCTGGGCGATTATCCCAATTATGCCTCCCCCTCAAGGGCAAAGGAGCAGGGTCGAAGTGACGACCTTCCGCAAGGCCAGCCTCAACCTCTGCTGCAGCCCTCTGGAGCGGCAGCGACCCCAGTCAGAAGGTAATTATAAGAGTGGGCGGGGTCAGCATTCAGGTGGCAACCCATGACGATGTGTTCCCTAATTTTACCCCCCTCTGAAAATGTCCTTCTTGGGCAGGGCCTTTCGCAAGCGGGTGGAGCACGGTTAGAAAATGGTCAGAGTGGGGGGAGGGGCAGAACGCTGAGCACACTCTTTCCCCCACCCACTCTGAAAACTTCTTAGTGGTGCTCAAGCTGCTTGTGAAGCCCACCCTAGAGTCCGGAGTCCAGGCTCAGCTGAGCCCCCTGGCTCCACCCCTGGATGGGACTCAGTTTTTCAGACTCTAAATTCTGCGCTTTAGACGCCCAACCACATCTGCTTATGCTGCCTGGGTGCCTCGCTTCATTAGGGCCGTGAGAAAACATGCTGGCAAAACTGGCAAACCAGGGGAAAAGCCTCACCTTTATAATCTGCCCCCGGGCTGGTTGCAGGTCCGGGTCCGGCTGCAACTCCCCTGCACGAACCCCAGTACAATTCAGGATAACGTCCACGCCTTGCGCAACCAGCTAGCAAAAGAGAGACAGAGAGCAGTGAGCATCATACACACCCGGACGCATTAGGGGGCTCTGAGCTCAGAGAGGGCACAACATTGGCTTCTCCACTTGTAGCCCAGGCCGTGCCCAGCTGTCAGAGCCACCCCAGGCAGCTGACCATACTGGGCTTCATTCTGCACTCAAGGAAAACACCTGCAGAAACCAACGTGCACCTCGGAGAGCAGAACATGCCCCTCAGCATGGCCCTGGGTGGGACACCAACGTCCCTCTGCCGACCCTCCGAATCCTCAAGGGAAGGGCTAATGAGCTCCCAGCGCTGCCAGAGTACAGGGCTCGGTCTCATCCCCCTTCAGACCATGCCACAACGTCTGCGCAAGGGACCAGGGCCGACCGCAGGATTCGCAGGGACCAGGGCGATGATTGGTGGCCCCTGGTGGTGGGCAGCCTCTGCGGTGCCCTGAAGGGAGTCATGTTTGAGGCCCCACTGAGAGGGAGGGGTGTCCCTACAACCTGTCCTGGTGAAAACAGGGGCCGCTGCAGGGCCCTCAGAAAGAGTGGGGCCCGGGGCGGGCGGCCTAGGTCGCCTCGCGGTAAGACTGGCCCTGCAAGGGACGCAGAATAGACCAGAGCACTCAGGAAGTGGCGTTTATTCAGGGGCACCTTCTGCCCTCCCTGGAATCAATATCCCGGCTTCTTCTGCCCGAGGTTTGACAGCGAGGGATGCCCACCTCCCAGAGGCGGCTGTAGGGACAGGTGACAGAGGGGAGCACCTAGGGGCCCCACAACTGGAGGGGCCCCACGGACATACTGAAATAGAAATCACCTACACACGCTGCCGTGCAGAGTGGCGCAACTAGGGTTAATAGGGCCCTGGGACAAGTTACGTTACTGGGACCCGGGGCAGGGGAAGGTGAGGGGCCCACTGGGGCAGGAGAGTCCTGACCGCCAGAGCAGGAAGGTGAGGTGAGATACAGGGGTAGAGTTTATCTCGGTGGGATGTGGAGGCAGGCCCCAAGAGGCAAGCTCGACTGAACGCTCTCTCAGTGGGCGGGTTCTGCCCCCCCCCCCACGCCTTCAGAACACTCCTTCAGGCTTGCCAGGCTCCGCCTCCTGTTGAGCTAAGCCCCGCGCTTGGCGACCCACTGGCTTTTATGCCCTATGGGTCACCCCCCCCAGCTGAGTCTTTGCTCCCCCAAAAAAAACAGGTTGTGGGATTCTTAAGTGTACTTCAAGAGGAGCAGGGGGAGGAGGCATTTCTCAAGCACCCTGACCCTCCCTCTCCCCAATCCGAGTCCCCTGATCCTCCTTTTCCAGGGTGCAGCCTCGCGAACTGCGGAGGGGCCCGATCCGGGCACACGCAGCCGCCACACTGCGGGATCAGCACGGGGAGCGGGGCAGACGGTCGGCCGCCAGGCGGGAGGGCCGCCGTTGGCCTCCCACCAAAAGCGTGGGGTGGGTCGCGGCGCTGGCCACAGGAGCGGGTGGCCGGCCCTGACTACTGTCCCACTCCCTGGCCACGACACCATTTTGGGTAAGGCTGCTACCCGCAGCGTCCCCGGCCTTTTCCCAAGGACGCGGCACGGAGCAGCCGGCTTAGGGTTGTTTTTAGATGCACGTTGTTTCCAGGACACTTGCAGGCCCTGCAACCTGTATTTTTCATAAGTGTCTTGGAGCAATGTGCATATATGGCAACCCTAAGCCGGCTGCCTGCCCCACCACAGGGCAGGGGGAAGATCTGGCGGCTGCCAAGCACACGAGGCACCACCTCACGTGGTCCGGCTGCCTGGAGAGGGTGCGGTCAGTGCACTGTGTGGCTGGATGCACCCGGCCTTAGTGTCTTTCTTGAGCAGACATACATTATAAAGCGAAACTCTCAACTAACCTCCTGGAAGGATTCGATCTTCCGATGAAAGAACTTGACTCCCCGTTGCTTTAACCTGGAAGAGCAGAGATGACTCGTTAACAGCAAGCCAGTCACCACAAAGCAGTGGCTCTCCAAATCTGTAGACAGTAGGGATGGGACTATCGGTATCGGATTAATCCAATAATGCCGATAATTGGCGAGATCGTATCAATCCGATAATACCAGTATCGATATATCGTTTTTTTTAACATTGCCGATTTTCCGGATCTTTAACATTGCGGCCATTTTAAAAATGGCCGCAATGTTAAAGATCTGAAAAATCGGCAATGTTAAAAAACCGATATGCCGATACCAATAAATCTGATATCAGATGAATCCGATACCGATAAAACCGGTAACCAATAATTTGCCGATAGTCCCATCCCTAGTCGACAGCATCCCCCTTCCTCTTGACGAGTACTTGGCACCCCACGCAACACGCACACACACACAGATATACCAATTTTAACAAAAGTATTGAAGGAGCGCGCGGAAACTGGAGGAAGGACGTACACACAGTGATTTATGCTTCTTTCTCCGAAACCTTCTCGCAATTCTCCAATCGGAGGGTGTTACCAGACGCGAGCTACTTGCGACCTGCGTTGCGTTGAATCCGACGTGCAGCAGGGTCAACAGGCACTTGGGCAGCTGCGTGCTGTTGTGTGCTCGTGTAGCAGCTTGATAGTCACCGTCCCCCCAGCCCCCACTACAGTCTGAGTGTGGCAGGCCCATAGCTAAGGAGAGTGGGGACTCCCTCCCCGCCCCCCACGTAGTTCCACCCCTTCTTGCCCCGTAGAAATGCGTTCTAGATTTCCCCGTCAGTTTCTCAGTCTGAAGACTCTGGTGGACAACAGTGGAGTTAAGTCTAGCACTGTCCTTGCTACAGGGGGACGTGGGGGTGGCTGCCCCAAAGCCCAAGTGTTTTCTCCACTCCCGGGGGGGCACAGTGGCCCCCATTTTCATCAGGGCAGAGTGCAGGGGCCCTACTTCCTCTCAAGAGGACTCCAATCACTACCATCACAGAGGTGCCCCTAAGGGGGTGGGGGGCCACCAGGGACCACACATTTTTATTTCCGACCTGGGCCCCGCATGTTCTAAGGCTAGCTCGGCTTAAGCCTAGAGAGTAATTATTAGGATTCAGATAAGAAAATGTTTTAACCAAGTCCATGAACTTCTAAAGGCCAGAACAATCCCCCCGCCTCCCACCCGGTCTGGCAGTCTGCTCCCCCCGTGCCACCATCCTAGTTATGGACCTCGTGTGTTGCATTGGAGCTGGGACCACACTGTTCTGAACCCCTAGCCTGCAAATCCCCTAGCGAGCCCAGGTCTCAGGGTTTTGGCCTATAAGGCCCTACACAGTCTCGGCCCTTCATACCTCAGGGACTGCCTCACCCTCCGCTCCCCAGAGCGACCCCTTCGGTCCTCCGGGGGGCACCTTCTTGGAGGTCCCCCGTGTAAAGCGGGGGGCCACAATGGAGAGGGCGTTCCCGGTGGCCGGGCCGCGACTGTGGAACTCCCTCCCGGAGGAAGCCCGTCTGGCCCCAAGTTTGCTGGTCTTCCACCGGGCCTGCAAAATCTGGCTGTTCTCCCAGGCCTTCGGTGGAGGGGAGGGGGGATTGGGATGAAAGGTGTGTGTGGGGGGTTGTTTTAGGGGGATTTTTTTTAATGTTTTTAAATTTTGTGTTCTATTGTTTTAAATCCTTGTTATTTTATGTTGTAAGTTGCCCCAAGATGCCATGGCCATGAGGCGGTGGCTAAGAAATATAAATAAATAAATAAATAAATAAATAGGTCGCTTGGATCTCCTCCACCACCGCCTCTCGCTGAGGTGGGTATTTTGGGTGCACGCTGTGGTTGTAAACAGACAGAACGCAGCCCTGGTTCTGCTCCGCCTCACTCCTGGGTGGCCCGTCTGTCTCAAGGTGAGATGGAGCAGAAGTGCTTCCTGCTCTGAACCAGTCCCACTTGCTGGCCAAACCCAGAGGGCACCGGCCCAAGGCAGAACAGCGGTCTGGCTTCTCACCGGACGGCCGCCACAGCTCCACTGTCAGCCTGGGCAACACCACAGAATTACAGGCGGCAGCCTCGAGTGTCGGACAATCCACCTGCAACTCTATGGTGTGGGGGAGGGAGGGTGGCACCGTGCAGGCAGATTGTGGGCCGCGACAGTCGCCAGAGCTGCGTAAACCCAACCTAGGCGGGGTTGCAAGCAGATAGTCGTGGGGTGCACCCTCCTCCGAGCCGCTCTGGGGGGTGGCCAGTCCTGTGCCTGTCGGAAGACACCCATTATGCTACCTGTAACAGAGGCCCTGTGGGCTCTGGCCCCTTTAAGAAGCGCAGAGTGGGAAGGAAGCCACGCCCACTCCTGACCATATAAGAAGGGGAAGCTGGACGGAAGAGCCAGTTGCTGTTTGGATGCTGGAGAGGACACACACCGTTGTTGAAAACTGTCGTGGAGACCTGAAGGAAGGTGGAGGGTGAATCGGGCGACCCAGAAGAGGGAGAGTGAGGAGCCAGCCTAGAACTGTGATGAGGATTAGCTGGGAACTGCTGAGCCTATGATACTTCTGTAAAGATAGAGAGACTCTGATGGACTGTGCCGGTACAAATAAAGACTATGAGTTAAGCTAATTCCCTGAATGTGGACGTTTTGGGCCCTAATCCTGCATTAACTTAACCACTTGGTACCACCCCTCTGTTACGCTATCCTTTGGGGGAGAACAGCCCTTGGAGGTGTCACCCTATGGCAGAGCAGCTGCTCCTGCGGCTTCCTGTTTATGCTGCCAACTATGGACCGTCCCCGCCCAAAGGAGTCCATTGGGCGGCAGGATAAACTGGGAGCTTTTGGGAGATCCGTGCTGGGAGTGAAATTGACACGCCCGGGAAGCTCAAAGGAGAACGCTGAGCCAGGCAGGATGGAGCATGGCAGGGTGAACAAATGTGCTGGGGTTTTCTGCTGCCCCATAGATCTGCAATGGCGTCCCCCTGGATTTGTGCCAGGGAACCAAGCTTTGCCAACCCAGGTTTCCTTTGTGGGCTGCTTCTGGGTTTGAGTGATGAAACACAACACAGGGCCCCGTGTTAGGCAGCTGAAACAGTAGCAAGCAGAAACGGTAGCTTTTCTGGGGTAAGTCTTTACAGGATCGGGGCTCCAAAGAGTCACTCTCTCACTGTGGGAATTAGCTCAGTCTTTTATTCTTGCTCCAGTCTCTCTATCCAGTCTCCACCGTACAGAGTTCCTTTAGCCAGTCACCACCCTCTCGCTTCCCAAAGTCTCGGTTACTTTCTGGCTCAGGCGGGGGCGGTGCCACCCTCCGAGCCCGTTTGCTTTAAGCAGAGCTCCCTTTCAGCTCCTGCCTTCACTGCTGTCCTCCCTCCCTGAGCTTTGCCTCAGCTTTGGTTTCCTCTGGACTGGCTCTGCCACGCCCTGAACGCAGCTGCTCCCATTTAGGCGCTATCCACGAGTTCTTGCAGCGCCTACCGCCCCGCTAGCACCCGCAACTCTGTTGGGGCTAACTCCCTTTGAAAGGGGCAGCAGCAACCCACCGGGACTCTGCCCTGCTGTCACACGCTGCAGGTTCGTAGTCTGGGAGTGCTCTTCGATTCCCCACTCCGCCTGGATTTGCCAAGTGGGGCCTGGGGTGAGGAGTGCGTTTCGCCAATTACATCTGGTGCGGCGGTTTCAGCCATTTGTCTCGGACTCCGACCTGGCCGCCATCCTCCGTGCTTTTATCACCTCAAGACTGGACTATTGCAACGCGCTCTACGCGGGGCTCCCCAGGGCGACGGTCCGGAGACCGCAGCTGGTGCAGAATGCAGCGGCCCGTCTCCTTATGGGGACGGGTCACCGCGAGCACATTACAGCGGTGCTCCGGCCTCTGCGCCGGCTGCCGATAGTCTTCCAGGCCTGATTCAAGGGGTTGGTGCTTACCTATAAATCCTGGTTCCCGTCTATCTGCGGGACTGCCTCACCCCCCGGCTTCTGGATTGACCGCTGCAGTCTGTTGCGAGCGCCTTTCTCGAAGTCCCCCAAGTGACTCAGGGGGCGACTATTTAATTAATTAATTTATTTATTTATATTTACTGACCGCCCCCCTCATGCCTATGGCATCCCGGGGTGGCTCACAACAAGTAAAACAATAATAAAAACTCATAAAAACATCATCAGATAAGAGTAATTAAAAAGTAATTGGAGCGGGCGTTCTTGGTGGCCGCCCCAGGCTATGGAACTCCCTCCCGGCAGAGGCCCGGGTGAGGCCCCGGACCGCCCCTCTCTCCGCCAACAATGCAAGACCTGGCTGTTCCGCCAGGCTTTCGGTGAGGGAGATGGGTAGGGTGGGAGGGTTTCTTTTGTTTATTCTTTAACATCCCCCATAGTGGACTGTATTGTTTTATGTTTTTATATATGTTTTTGTATTTATTCTATCTAGACTGTATTTTTATTTTTTGTCCTTGTTGTCCGCCCCGAGGTGCTTTGGCAGGAGGGGGCGGGGTAAAAAAAAAAGGTAAACTAAACTCAAAATAAAATAAAATATAGACGCCTCCGTTGCTGAAACTGGCTGAAGGCCGGGGACACGTTTTTCTAGGCACGGCACCGGTTCCGTGTGGCTGTCAGTGCCTCACTTCGGCCTCCACGGCTGCAGGGCGAGCATCCATGGCAAACTCAGAGCGGACCTGTAGCCCCATGTGCGTCTGCAGCACGTCCGGGTGTAAGGACAAGCTTTGGGCTAGCGCAGGGGTGGCCCCAAGGGAGATGGTGATCGACGGGTAGTTGACAGTCGATCATGGAGGGGGACTAGCCTCCGAGATCATCTCTGGGAAAGAGAGCACCGCCGGGAGTGTCTCTGGAAAGAAGGCAGGCCGGGAGAGCTCCTCCAGCACGGCAAGGAAGGCTTTAGCCACAAGGGAGCGCTCAAAGTTTCCACTCCTGAGACTAGTCGATGAGATGCCCCAGAGCCAGGAGGGGTCCAGACCTGGGCCGCCAGAGCCAGCAGGAGGGATCCTGGTCAATTGCCTGGATCATGTGGGGTGCGCACCTTAAGTCTGACACCCCCCCCCAGGCTAGCGACCAAAGTTGTCCTGCTGGATGACACCCAAAGATACTGTTTGTGCCCCACTTCCCCCTTTTGGAAACCAGTTCTGCAACCACTGGGCAGCGGGGTTACATTTCATTCTTCCTGACGGGCTAGCACACAACCCCACCCCCGTTGATGGATCTAAAATGGGCTCCGATCAGTATCTCATTTCCTCAGTGCCCGGGGGACGGCGCTAATTGACAATCGCGCCTGCTAAACCATCCATCATCGCCCAGACTCTGCGCACGCTGGAAAGGCGCCTCTCTCCATTACTCACGTTTAAACACACCAGCAAGCGATTTCTAGAGCCCACGGCTGCAGCACAAGAGTGGCTTGTGCTTCAGCGATCTCCCATTTACAACAATCCCCCAAGGAATCTTGCTTTGCCAGTTTGCTCTGTGCTTCCTGGTTTGTCGGGATGGAGAGAAAAAAAAATTACCTCTGGGAGCTTTGTGTAAGTTAGAGGGATATTTTATCTGAATGTAGACGTTTTCGAGTGACTTCTAATCACCAGGCTGGTGGGGGAATGAAGTAGGTCTTTATTTGTTTACCCTCCCTCCCATCCACAGATCGCCACACACGTCCAAGACCTTAGCGCCGTCTAACATTGGCAGGACGAAAGGTGCGCGATAGGCCGCCCCTCACCTGTTAGTCAGCCACGGTAAATAAGTCTTGCCCTCCAGGATGAACGTAGTGTTGAACCAGCCATAGCTGAAAGCAGATGAGATGGGAACGGAATGAAATGTGCAGGATCGATCGTCCTCATCCTAGCGGGGTGTGTCCCCTGCACCTGACAGGGCCTGGTGAACAGTCTCCCCTCAATTCTAGCTCCCCATGGTAGAGTCAGAGGCTGCATCCCACCACAAAAAAGCCTTTTTGCCCATCTCTCTTCAGTTTCCTACAGGAGATTGTAAACCTACATGTTCCCTCTCCCCGCTTTAAAAGTTCTCCCCCTATTGTCCTGGCTGCTGTTAGATCCCACCATGCTGCAAGGCTCTGCACAGACTCTATAGGGCCAGCAGGATTCCTCCCTTCCCATCGCACAGGGGACGGAGGCCAAAAAGAAGGGCTCCAGCGAATTGTGGGCAAGAGAGGGTCAAAAGAAGGAAGGGAAGGCATCTCAGCCGCTCTCTGCTCTGGAGGACAAGAGCAAGGCTCAGCACAGAAGGTCGGATTCTCTAGCCTCGGAGAGGATGTGGCTCATCATTGAGATCAGGGCTAGGAATAGTGGGAGCAAGGAACCAGGAAGGTACAAGGGTCAGGAGGCTAAAGGGGAAACAAGGGGCTACGTTCTGAAGAAGAACAAGGAAAGAGACCAAGCAAAAGGGGAGAAACAAGGGATCAAGGCTTAAGGGGAGGAATGAGACCAGAGACGCTGCCACTTTTCCCTGGACTATTACAACAAACGTGTGAGGGAACTGCCCTGATTGCTAAGCCTTGGTTTGGGACTTAAACGTTTTGGGTGAACCATGTATTATACCTGCTGCATCCCCCAGTCCAACCCTTTCACACAGTTGCGGGGGGAAACAAAAACGCAGGGAAGGGCGGTGGTTTTTTTTTTGGTGGTGGGGTTTTTTTTGGGGTAGACTTTTTGCAACCAGAGAAGCCCGCTCCTTTTAAATCCTCCCGGTGTTGGAATTCCCAGCAACTGGGGGAAGAGGAAGAACTGCCACAGTTTTCTCCAGGCTCCCGGGCAAGTTCAAATGCTGGCAGTAGAGAGCAGAATGGCAGAAGATGCGATGGCCAGGGCGAGGGGGCAGGGCTTGAGGGAACAGGGGGAGGAGCCTGGATCATCATCACTACAGAGATAATCTTTGAACTCTTTGTGTGTGATCGTGCCAAGCTAGCGGCTATAGGTGACTTTGGCCACTTTCAAACATTACTGGGAAAGCAGGGAAACATCCATGAATGTAATCGCGGCTCCATTCTCACGGGAATTAGCGCATGTGGGAAGGCACTATTCTGCTTTTAACCTGCGAGAACACTCACACAGGACTGGGTCCCCCAATGTAGTTTTGACAATGACAGATGTTCTCACGGGCTCCCCGGTAATGTGTGGAAGTGGTCTCTGGCCTGGGGTTGTACAGTCTGGCTAGATGGCCCTTTGCCAGTCCAGTTCCTCCAGACTTTGCCTCTTCTGAAAATTAAAGAAGGAACTGCTGTCCCTCCTCAATGCACAGAGAGCTCCAGCAGTTGCTTATGGGCATTAAACTTAAGTAAGGCAGCTATCCGTTGAGGGAGGGAAATCACTTTCTCCAAATATCAGTAGCTTAGTAAAGTTCTCCCTATTGTGTTTGGTCTATCTCCTGTGTTTTGATGCACGCGAGACTGAAAAGCTTCCGCCTCTTTTAAGGTTAAACTTATTGGAGAGGATTACCCCTCCTTATTTTACCAACAGAACTTCCAACAGGGAACGTATCCCGCAGCTCATTGCGCTGACACAGCAGAATTCACTTCCCACGCCCAAAGCAACTGGGCAAGCAATGATTTCCATGAGCCCTCCTCCTGTCCCTGGGAGAGAGGGAGGGTGACTATCTCCCACAAGTGAGGGGGAAGTGACACTCAGGAGGATTAAGTGACTTGGCCACTGAGGAGACGGTGGCTGTTTTTACAGACACTAACCCGTATTTAAAATCCCAGATTCTTAATCCCGGGTTCCTGTTTACAGCGACATTTGCAACTCGGAATAATCATTAATCCCGGATCAGAGAGTGTTCATAGTTAATACGGGTTTAGACCAACACGGATGACTGAAAAATCCCATGGTGCTTTGCTGCTGAATTCCATCACCTTCTTCTGCTATGATTTTTGTTCCCCTTTAGAGATGTCCCACGGCTAATCTATGCACCGGGTTTTGGGGAAGAGAAATCAAAACACAGATTTCCTGGCCAGAGCAACAGAAAGCGCTCACGACCATAGAGACGTTCCTGGGTAGAGAGGATGTTTGCTCTATCTACTAATCTCTATGCTCAATTTGGATTTACGGTTTACATGGATGTTAACCCGGGCTTATTTGATCCCGGGTTAAATAAATCCTTGAAAATGAGGATTAAAAAAACCCAGGTTCAATCTTAACCCGGATAATTTAAACTAGGATCAGGTGTTTAGATGGACGTTTAAACCCGGGCTGAGAGACGCTATTCCGGATTGAGTGTCCATGTAAAAACAGCCAGTGGCGGACTTGGGAATGCATCTTGGAAGTCGGGAGTCTAAGCCGCATGACTGTTCTCCTAGACTGTGCTCCCCTCCCCCTGTTCCTGGAGCTCATGTATCAGCAAAGCTATGAAGTACATGAAAGTAGGTCCTTGCTATCTCACTCCTCGTGCAGATTGCAGGATACCTGTAGCCAGGGAAAAGCTCAAGCTCTTGTGGTGTCAGGTTCCTGAATCCCAAGACAATGTCCTTCCAAGGTGGGTCCTGTAGAAGGAGAACGGTTTCACATGAAGACTCAGTGCAGTTCTGTTACCAAGATTAGCAAAACCAAGTGACAGTTTAATACAGGCACATGGGTGCCGGGAGAGGGGGTTAAAGGGGGTGCGCCCTCTGGCCCCACCTCCTCTGAGTGCCATTACATCAGGGGTGTGGTCACACACCAATAGGGCAGGGGCCAGGCAAATGGATTTGGGGATGAATTTCCTTTGCTGTTTGGAAAAACAATTGCTTAAAAATGAAAGCAAGCATTTGCCCTGTGAGATCTCTCTTTCCCATAGGTGAGATTTTCTACCTACCGGAACTGGCTGTGTAAACAGACAGTAGCCAGACTGTAGGAACAGACCCATTGCCTCCGCTTCCGGTGAGTTAACGTGTTGGAGCAGGTAATCGAACGTCTCCTTATTCCAGAGCCTAAAATGTACATTGCATAATGAATATAAGTCCCTCATCTTGATCTGGGCACTGATTTAGTTAACAAAACTTTAAGGCCGTATATTTAGACCACTATGGGTAAAAACAGACGTGCTCCTGGGCTGGAAAACCACAACCGATGTGGCCGAGGTGGGGTTCGGACACCAGACAAACATGGCTGCAGCCAGAGAGCCGTCCCACAATCCCGTCCGGCCCAGGTAGGGCAGGGAGCACAACAAACATGTAAGCAGCCAGCCCCGCCCCCGGTCCTCTTCCCAGTCACGGTGGCCAATGACGATCAGCCATGGCGGCCGGTAAGGCGGGCCAGATCAGGCATCGTAGCCCCTGTTGGCCTGCATGGGTGGCCCTTAGTCTGGGCTGTGACCTTGGGGTTTTCCAAGGACGCATCCTGGACTAGCCGCCTACCCCCCCGGGGCAGTCCCGAGCTAAAATCTGGTGGCACCAAAACAGACGTGCCGGCAGGTCCCAGTCCAAAGTGGGCCACCATCACGTCTGTTTTTATCCTGTGTCGAGCCACTCTCATGACAATTTAAACTTAGTTTACGTCAACGCGGATTCCAATCCTGCAAGCACTTAGAGACATACTTTATTTTACTTCTGTGGGTAGTCTCATTGCTGTCAACAGAGCTACTCACAACCGTTAAGCAAGTGAGTAAGTGTTTGCAAGGACAGGGACTTTGCTTGTGCCTGAAACCTGGTTTATATTGATTATTGATTGAGCCAGAGTTGATCTGATGTGAATGTCCACATAAAGGTTTGCACGGCTGTAATTAAATGAGTTGCTTCAACTGACTAAAGTTAAACTGGATGTGGATGGAAAAATGTCTGGTTCCTCTTTTCTCAGGAAGTGATGAGAACCAAAATGGAGACATAAAAGCAAATACCAAATTTGGTCTATTTGTATCTGTTTTTCCAGTCAAATATGAAAGCAGGATCCTTCATTTGCAGGTTCAAACCTTCATCTTGGTTTTCATTTAAGTATTTCGGTCACTTAGGTAATCCTTTGGTATTTCTAGCTGCAATCCAGTGAGGGCTTAGAGAGGGGCAAGTCTTACAAGAAAAGGTTGAAGGAAATGGGTATGTTTAGTCTAGCAAAATGGAGATTAAGGGAAGACATGAAAGCAGCTCGAGTTTAAATGATGATCCACTGCTATCTAGTGTCTGCCGGTATCCAGAAAGGCCTGGATACTGGGCGGTGGATAATCTGAGTAACCAGATTACCAATTTATCGTGACTCCACACATTACTGTTCACCCATAATTTTTTTTTTTTCCTTTTTATTCCTTCTCTCCGGACCTAGTTTTAGGATAACAGCAGTAACATTCGGTAATGCGGTAATATGGTTATGAGGTAAACAGTAATGCGGTAAACTGGTTAATGTTCATGGTATTCTCCAGTAATCTGGTTCGGCGGTCGACCTCTGCAGTAACCAGTTAGTTACCCCAAAACCTGCCAAATTAACCAGAATACCAGATATTAACCACAGGGGGGGGGGGGAAACCTGCTATCTGATTCAGCACCAATAGTAATTTTCAGCTATCCAAAAGCTGCCACCAGGGAGATGGGAAGGAAGTGTTCTGTAATGAAAATAATGGGCTCAGAGTACAGGATGAGAGATTTTGGTTAAATATCGGGAAAAACTTCCCGACAGTCAGAGCTGAGCAGTAATGGAACAAGCTGCCAAGGGGAGATCGTAGGCTCTCTCGTCTCCAGGAGAAAGCTCCAGCTCTCTCCAGGTTTTCAGACAGAGGCTGCCTCCAAGCGGGGGGTCAGACTAGATGATCCTTGGGGTCCCTTCCGACTCTAGGTTTCTATTCCAGAATAATCCGTGTGTGGATTGCGGCCTTTGTGTCCGGCACCTCGTTTACGCCATTCACTTTGATATTGTCGCCATTTGGGAAAGGCGCAGCGGGGCTGTACATTTGCAAACGGCAACTGCGCGTGTGCAGACCGGCTGCCCTTTTCAAAAATGGCGGCAGCGGTGCTGGGTCAGACCAATGGTCCATGGAGCCCAGTATCCTGTCTCTGACAGTGACCAGTCTCGGTCCCAGGGGCATTGGTTTGAGGCCTCCTGCCAGGTGACAGTCTTGATCCGCAGCTTTTGCCGTGTTCCCCCTCAACAGCCATCAAGCTCAACAGCAGTCAGGTGGAATAATGTCTCCCAAAGCAGACTGGGCCCTGACTGAGTGTATAATTTGTTTCTCTGTTGTTTACAGATAACCCAGGGAGCTGGTTGTGGAATGGGTTGTAACGATCCTGTAATTACTGTCGCTCGGGTAATTGAACACGCCGATTAGTGCCAATCTGTTCTTCGGCATTCCCTCACAGGCTGGAGTCCTGCAGAAGCAGCAGGAGAACCAAGGCCTTGGCTCTTAGACAGGCCTGACCTTACCATAGGGCAACCGCCCTGCTGGGCCCCACATTCCCGAGGGCCCCACAGTGGCCCCTGATTTCATCAGGGCAGGTGCCCCAAACACGACCATCTCTAGGGTCCCGCAGAGGATGGGGCTATGAGGAGAGGGGTTGGGGTCCCCATGGGCCCTGCATTTGAACTTCGCCCTTGGCCCCACAAATTTGCCGTCCTTGCGCTCGCCGCTTACGTTTCTTGCGTGTTTCCTTTGTCGTTAAGGTACGGCAGCCAGAGCCCCGCTGCTCCGTCGCTGGTGGTGAGTGGCGTGTACCTGTCCGCGTAGACTTCGATTTCCAGCGGCTGCGTGGCCGAGTGGTATCGATCGTAGATGCACAGCGCACTGGAGAGACCGATCACTCCGGCTCCGATCACGGCGACACGCATGGTGGAGAATTCAGTCCCTCCTGGAGGGGAAAAACAAAAGAGTTTTAGGGTGGGGGGTGGGACCTTTCCAATGCTAACTCTCTCATAGGGAAACTGACACAGGCTGGGATTTGGAAACCGTTGACTCCAGAGGAATCGCATTGATTTGAGCAAGACTATTCTGGAGGAAGTGACGTGAGGGTCGCTGCTGCAGTTCAGGAACGCTCTAGGTGCATTCAGGTAGAAGGTAAGCAGAGCCCAGGCATCTGCAACTTCTCAACTTATTGAACGTCTATGTTCCCCTCCCGTGACCATGTGAGACTGTAAGCCCCTCAGGGCAGGGAACTGTCTCTAATCATAATTGCTCAGTACCAGGCACACTGGGTGTCTTTAGATGGACGTCGGGATGCACCACCACGTCTGCCCGCTTCCAGCAGCATCTGGGTCTGGTTTAACGGACCCGGTGCTGCCGCAGCCCACGATCCGCCTGCGCGGAGCCCCCCCACACCATAGAGCTGTGGGTGGATCAGCCGCCACTCTAGGCTGCCACCCGCAGCTCTATGACATTGCTAGGGGCAACCCTCGTCCAGGAGTGGAGCTGCAGTAGCCGTCCGCACCTCAACTTTGAGCTGCCAGCTCTGCTGCCCCTGCTCTGCTTCTGCTCTGTCTGCACATCTGGGGTGAGGCAGAGCACAAGTGTCTAAAAGCACCCTTTGCTAGTAGTATAGTAATAATCAATAACGTACCCAGCTGGGATGTCCTGGCCTCACGCTTCCCTGGATCCAATGGTCAGCGGAGAGCTAGAAGGGAAGGAGATATGCTATTTCTCAGTGTGTTAGCACTTAATTCCTCTTTTAAACACTGAAGGCACATGTTGACCAACCCAGGAGACACAAACGCCCTGTCCACATGAGCATGTGCCCTGGGAGTAGCTGCCTACGAGGGTGGGTGGGACAAGTACCTCGGGAGGAAGCGTTGACAAGAACATTTAGATTCAGAACTCTCTAGTCCCTCATCCGTCCTTCCTTGCTGCCTTGCCTGACAGCAGCCTGTATCCTAGGATGTAGTTCTCCAGATCTGAGTGCTGTGCATTGTGTGACTCTCAGGAACCCTTCAGCAGAGCAGTCAAGACCTGTACGATGCTGTTCCGGTGTGTTTGAAGGGCTGCTGGCCCCCTGGAGTGTTCCCACCGGTGTTTAAGGGGATAACTACTGACTAGCTCTCGCCTAACCTGGGGGGGTTACCTGGGTGGGGTCAGCATTTTGTTGAACAAGGCCACCCGAGGCATCCAACAGAAGGGTTGGCATTGGGGGGGAATCTACTGACCAATAATGTCTTCGCTATCCGATCGAATTCACTTTTAGAGCAGGGGTCCCCAAGCTTTTTTCCTCGGGTGACTCCGACCTGAGATGAAAATGTCCCCGTGGCCCCCGACAGCAACCAAGATTTCCAATACCTGTTGGGATCATGCCCCCCATCCAGGGGTGCCATGACCACACTTCAGGTCCTGAGGAGCCACTGGGTGGAAACCTCTCTACTCTACCATCCAGTGAACACTAAAACAGCAGTTCCCTGTGGGATCCATTGTCCTGACCGGCGTCACACAAGCTTTGCTCCTCTTGTACAAGCTGCTTGTAGCTACCTTGGGTCGGATAGTTAGGCAGCAATCCACAAAGTCCAGAAGCAGCACATTCCCACACCTTGGGTAGATTTCTGAGAAGTCGGGGGAACGCGTCTGCTGGCATAATTTTTCCCTGAAGGGCAGGACACTGGCTGGACTTTCTAGGTCAGTGGGTCACACATAATCCCTAACGGCCAACTTGGAGGCTTCCCTCTGCCTTACAGTTCAGACCGCCCTAGCTAACGGCTAACAAGAGAGCTCTGTGTGGACTGGAATGTCTCCGTTCAACGCCAGCTCCTTGATTCTCCAAACTCTCTTCCCCACACGGCACAGAACTTGGCACGCCTCGACTGCTGGCCCCCGAATAGCTGTTCTTTCTCAGCAGATTCTTTTAGAGAAAGAGAACGGCAACGAAACGGGGAAGGCTGGGCATTTACCCAGAAAAACAGATGCCAGAACTAACAGACGGAAGGAATGCTGGGGCACGTTTGCTTCTGCAAACTTTCCCAAGCGATTCTGCTAGGGCACCTGGGCTTTCTCCCACGTGCCCCACTTCTAGTCTCTCTCAGGGGAATCTTGCAGATGTTGATCACCTCAGAGACGGGCGGCACTAGCAAGGCCAATCAACCCAGTAACCAGCAAAGGGCCCTAAATTCCACCCTCTTTTTAATAGGAAAAACAGAACAGCAGGACGGAGGAAGAGTCCTGCAGAGTGAACTGAGCTGAGTGGTCCCTTTGAGCTCAGGTCAGTGTGGCCGCTGCCTTCTTAGCCCTTCAGTTTTGGGCTAAGTGGAGAGCAAAACTCTTGGGTAGAGTGAATGTGCCTGTAGCAGGGCCACCGGTCCCTGGGGTAAGTCATGGCAGGATCCCCCATTCCACTCACCGCCCGTGTCTCAAGCAGCACCTTCCCCTTGTAGATGCTCCCTCTCTTAAAGGGCCGGGGGATTGCGGGCACTCTGCCCTACGACGCAGTGCCTTTCTTCTGTTCACCAGCGCTATCTTTAGGATTGAGGAGTGGATCAAACAACAGAAACCGTATGTGGAAAAGGCCCCTTGGTTCCAATTCCCAGGAGCTGGAGCAGGACAATTCCACACAGAGATGTTTTCTTGCCCAATGAAGAGCGGCCCAATCAATGTCACCAACTCACCTCAGGGGTGGAGGTCCCGGAGAAGATTCTTATACCCGCAGAGGCTTCTAGGAAACACCGTCTGCTGCAGACAGACAGGTTGTTTACAGCCAGACACACTGAACCCAGTCCGAGGTTCAGTCGGAAGAAGCAAGTGCAGCTGTTTGTTCCCCTGTCCATTGGGAAAGAAGGTCAAAGTTCCCCTGCCGAGGGGAGGCTGTGAGTTCGGAGGAGGAGTTTCACATCCCTCTTCGACAGGAGAATGGGGCTGCCTGGCATCCTTCCCAGAGCAGGACAGAGCTCTGCTGTGGCTGGGTGAACTGGACACAGGGGCGCAGCCAGAATTTTCTTAAGGGGGAGGCTGACCCCCCCAAAACAACATCCTCCAACCCTAGAACCCCTGCTCCTTGACTCTCAGGAAATAAGAACATTCAAAGTACCGTACTGGGCCAGATCAATGGTCCATTGGACCCAGTGTCCTGTGTCCAACAGTGGCCAGCCTCTGTCACTTTGGAGAATCATCCAGCAAGTCATCATGGTGTGATCCATTCCCTACTGTTCACTCCCAGCTCAGTCTCTGTATCATACATTTTATTAATTATTATTATTATTATTATTATTATAATAGTGTCTCCCTGCCATGGCACTCAGAGACCTTTACATAGAACAATTTAGCACAACTTTTAATCCTCACAACGACCCTGTGAGGTAGGTTAGGATGAGAGAATATTGTGACTGGCCCCAAATCACAATTTGGACCTGAATTTGAAACCCCTGCTGCCGTATCAGGTTGTGACAATACTGGGCTAAGATGGACCATTGCTCTGACTCAGTTAGGCAGTTTAGCTAGTTAGTTAATCCAAATCCAAATGCCCACCCCTCGTTCCCTCCAAACTGAGGTAAACACCAGTAGGATATTGTACTTAGCAGAAAGCTGGGCCCTTTGTGTAAGCCAGTGAAGAAAACATACTGGCTAGAAATCCTCGAATAAACTCTAGATTACATGGGACAAGTTGCTGCGCTCCTGATCTTGTATTGAGCACCTTTCGGGAGAGAGGTTCTGTTCCTGGGTGTTGCCTGTTGCAATGTGATGGTGCAGGAAGAGGCTCTGGTTCTCGTTCTCAAAATAGATGAGAAAGCCTCGCTGGCGAGCTTGAACGAGGGCCCAAAAATGCCTCTTGATAAAAAAATGCTTTTGAATTCTATCCCATTGGCCATGTACGGTCCCTGCGTTTTTGCTGCCAGTGCAACCTAGAAGGCAGGCTCAAACAGTGAACTCGTGGTGGACGGGGAACGGACCCCAAGAGCACTCACTCCTGACCTCTGCTCTCAGCCCTGGCCTCCTCCCGACCCTGCCAAGTTGCTTCTCTCCAAGGACCCACAGCGGATGGGGCAGATTGGCAGTGCCAAACAGCTGACAGTTGTGGGTGCTTCACACTTGGCCCCGTCAAATTTAACACCCCTCGGCGCCAGGGCATGGTAACAGGGTGGTGGAGCAGTGCCTCCTGGTAGGGCATCCTCACCAGCCCCTCTGATGATCCCCCATGCATCCAGGATCTAGGGGTGGGACTTGTGGGGCAGGACTGAGCCAGGACACACCACGGTTTGGAACAAATTAAGCACTGGCTGGAACCAGGGTCGGCCTTAGAATTTGTGGGGTCCAGGGCAAAGATAAAATGTGGGATTTATGGTGCCCCTCCCTGTGCCCCCCCTCCCCCAGGGGCACCTTCCGTGGGGCTGTGGTTGCATTTGAAGCCCTACTGGGAAGACGTGGGACACACACCCCCTAGTTAAAATGGGGGTCATTGTGAGTAGGACCGGAAGTGGAGAAAAGAGTGAGGCCCAGGGCGGTTGCTCCAGGTCTCCCAGTGATAAGGCCAGCCCTCGCTGGAGCTCCCTGTATCTCCCCCACTGATATTCGCACTGCTGGGGAGGGGGTGGGGGTGAGCCCAGCTGAGGACAGACTACGGCTCCAGAAGTGACCCTGGAAACTAGAGGCCAATGAGGCTAACATCAGTGCCAGGAAAACTGGCAGAGGCCATGAGAAATAACGGAATTCTTAGGCGTATAAAGAAATGCGATGTGACGGGGACATTCGCGGAGGACGGGCCCATCGCTAGGGTTGCTACCTATGCAGAATTTTAAGGAACACTTATAAAAAATACATGTTGCAGGGCTGCATTGGTTCCAGTGCTGCCCTGCAACATGTATTTTCCATAAGTGTCCTCTTTTAAAGGGGAGGTCTGGCCACCCTACTGGTTGTGGTGGTGGTGGTGAAATCTACACATGGGGCTGCTGAGAGCTGGGAGGGAATGTATTGTCTCTCTATGGCCGGTTTGTGCACCTCGCCTGGCGTGTCCAGTGCTTGAGGGACACAGCATTGGGCTAGATGGGCCTTTTTTCTGCCTCACTCTGGCAGTTTTTGTGCTCTCCAAACCCACCGCCTTTTGGAATGAAAATGAATGTCTCGCCACGGAGACCGGAAAGGTGGCGGCTGTGTGGGAAACACGGGAATGCTCAGGTCCCCGGGGGTCTCTTTGAGCCACCTTTGCTTACTGTTCAGCGGCCGTTCGATACCACAGGCTCTGATGCTTTTGCCATAGGACAGACAAATTGACAACAGGCTTCCCCAGCCGACTAGGCTGAATCTAGCGGGGCGGGCAGGCAGCAAGGAGAAATTGGCTGCCTTCCGTTACCTGCGCGTGGCCCGAAAGCGTGAACGTTCTCCCCAACAGAAATTGGTCCAATAAAAGACATCGTTTGAACTACTCTTGTGTCCTTCAGTTACCTCAGAAAGACAGAGTGGGAGAGGCGGTGGATCAGGGTGGGCCTACCTCATTCAGGGCTTTACATACAATCATCTCAAAGCCTATTAGGCTAATTACTCTCTCACTCGGCTGCCTCTCTTTTGGCACAACTGACCCCTCACACTTTCACAGTCTGGTGGTATATTACTTTTCCCTTCTCTCACACCCGTCTTCTGTGTTAAGGGTCTCAGGGTGCTTTTACAGAGGTTGTTTAAGGAGATCACGATGGTTCTCTCTGTTTTTACATAGGGGGAAACTAAGGCAAAGGGATGCACTGCGATCTGCCCAGGCTCGGTCATCATACACAGGGATTCATGATCATTTTCAGCTGAGAACAGTATTGCATGAGAGAGACTAGCTCAGGCACAATAGCCAAAGCAGTACTCATCCAAAGGCAAATCTGGACGCGTCCTGCTCTGGTTAAAAGACTGAATCGTAGTTCTGTGGTACCAATGTTTTAGTAGCATTGTCATTGTCTCCTAGATCAGTTCTCTGCAGCCCTCACCCCAAAGGTAGCTTTGGTTTGGGATGAAATATCTCAGACACACTAATGTCAAGTGTGAAAGTGAATGATCTTCTGGTCTTGTTCCTTCCACAGGACAAATCCCGCAGGAAATGATTGTCATGAAACAAGCAGGTCACTGTCTGTAGCCCAAATTGCTCCAGAGCCAAGTCTTTATGCATCTGTTTCCCTGTCAGAGCAGCCTGGCCTAGGTGCGAAGCTATTGGGTTCTGGAACTATGTGGATATCTTATCCTACCTTTAAGCAAACTGCTACTCACTCTGAGTCGGGAGAAACTTGTATTTGGAAACAGCTGCTTCACAACAACTAAGTGGTAGTTTGCTGCCCCTGAGCGTCTGGTCAATGAAACCTAGTTTCTATGAGGAAGGGTAACTTGCTCTAGAGTAACCCTTTCATGTGGCTCAGGGATGGGGAACCTTTCCCCCATTGGGGACCACGCTGAAAATTAATACAGGCTCCATGGGCCACATAGAAGTGGGGATGGGTGTGTTGAGGAAGAGGAGGGTCCAGATCATGGATCTGTCCCTTTGCTTGTATTCATACCCTCATCTCTGCTCCCTTACCCTGAACGTAACTTAATTTTTCAGCGCTTGGGGGTAGGAACTGGTTCCAGGGGTCAGATCTGGACACAGGTAAAGGACTAAATAAAAACTAGCCATAGGTCATAGTTGGCCCCAGGGCCTGTGGTCCGGCAACACTGATGTAGGCACCCCCTAACATGTTTCTTAAGGCCCCCAGGGCTAACAGTCATGCATGGATCGCAGGGTGTACGTCAGGGGGGTGGGGAACCTCAGGCTGCGGGGCCAAATGCGTCCCACAGCTAGTTTGTATTTGGTCCCTTTCTAGTTCCTGGATCTGAGCCCCGGATTTTGGTGGCCCACCTCATGTTCCCTGTGTTTTTACACATCGGCAGCAACAGGGGAAATGCAGCAAGCACGATCAAAGCTATAAATGCTGACAAATACGAAATACATGACTCTCTGATTCCAACCATAACTGTCCAGGAAGGACCGACGGACAGAGTCCAGAGAATCTTCTCAGCAGGCATCTGGTATGTGAGGGCAGCTGGGAGGCATCACCCAGGAGCCAAGCGGGACCGAAGTTCGGGGAACCAATCCTAGCAGAGGGCAACCAAGGCGAGGATGGTTTAAAGCCCAGTCTCTTTCTCGACAAGGCAGGTGTTTTGCTCTGACTTAGGAACTTACTGTGCCTATTCCCAGAAAAGGTTGGAAACCTCTGATCTACCAGATTCCTAGGTAATGGTTCCGGAATCCTAAAAAACGACTCAGATTCCGCTGCCAGAGACGCACAAGAGGGACTGAATCATTACTTACCAGCCAGGGCCCAAATGAGAGCCTGAAGGTAAGGCCAACGGCCACAAACGAAAAGGAACCACTCTCGTGTTTTTAACATGCAGTCATTTCTATGGTGCCACGTGTCAAGGTCCACCCACGGCCCAGAGAATCTAGCTAATTGCCCTCCCTCTTGGCAGCAATTTGGTGGAGTTTCAGTGGAACAGGGAGGGCACAGATACCATTCAAGCAAACATGTCGGAGCGGTGTATGTCTGGAAAGAGGCAGATGTAACGGCGGGACTGCGATCCCCCCTTTTGGCCTGATTTTTAATAAATGCGCCTGTCCATTTTTACTCCAGAGGATACTCACATTAGCAACAATTTAGAGCTGGAGACATTTCTAATAATGTCTTCCTGGCTTGCCTGTTCCTTGTGTATTATCATTCACTCCTGGTTGACGGGCTGTCTTTATGAGATGTGACAGGAGGTTTTGCCCACGGAATTGCAATCGACGTTTGTCTCCTTAAATTTCCTTGGCTCTTTCATTTGTTCTTGATTTGGAGACTGAGGTGAATTAACAAGAGTCTTCAGTGTCTTTTGTTCCACGTACAGGGAATTACAATCGCTCCCCCTCCTTTCCCCTCGCCCTAATTTGCTTCACCACAGCACATCATGAGTGCGCGGTGAACCGCAGCCAACCTCTCCTTTGCATCCACGTGATGGAAAGGGAGCTGGTCAAGAGGGTGGACAAAATTTGCCTCCTTGCTTGGGAAATTCAAATACTTCGCGTTGTTCCTGCAACAGATCGCTGCTCTCTCATTTCCCAAGTTCCTGAGAAGGAAGAGAGATTTTAAATTGCCCCAGATTTCATACTTCAATTAAATCTCTTTTAATTTATTTTTAATGCTGTTTTGCTGCCAGTGCAGAAATCATGATTGTTTGTACAGCGCCAGCAATGAACAATCATTAATTAGAGACCGGTTCTGGCCCTGGAAGGTTTACAATCTAGGATGGACAAGGGAGAGGGAAATGGATTCATTCATGAAGTTTGGAAATTGCAGGGACACATGGCTTAGCTTACTTAAGGGGAGAAGGACAGTAGGCTGAAGAGGAAAAGCCTGATATTTCATTTGCCATTGAAAGGGATGCTATGATTTTAGGCGCGGCAGGACATGCACACTGAGATGCAAGCCAGCCAGATGAGCTTTGAACTTGAGAACTTTTTACTTGTATTCCAGACAATGGGCCTGATTGTGCCCTATAACATTCTAGGTAGTTGTACAAGACGTGTCCGACAGGTGCGAGAGCAGCAGAACGTCACACTTTGGTCTCCTTTCGGAAAGCACTTAGTCTCACCGAAGTCAGCCTTCGGGATTGTGGCTTTTGGAATGGCAAGTTCAAGGTGTCCTGCCCAAGAATAACGAAAGCCTTTCCTCACCAGATTGCATGAGATCCGTGCGGTGAGTGTGACCCATGCAACACAGCGTCACGGCCGGTGCTGCGTTTGGGGTTTGATCCCCGCGTCCGTGGAACACTTCTCTCCGTGCCTGACTCAGTCAGCTATGTCGCTGTCGCGTGACACTATGGCTGTTACAAATGGCACGCTAGCCCTGTTGGGAAGCGGTGTCACGTGGCACTCGCCCACATGCCGTGGGTGACGGCACCCAATAAACTGCATGCGGGTGAGGGTCACGGACACTCACGGCTGTAAAATGGGGCGATTGCCTGTCAGGTCCCCCTGCTCGTCTCCCGCTCGCCTGGGAAGTTGCTGAGCGGGGCTAGCGATGGTGCGCCGCACGGGGGCTGTCGGTCACCACGTGGCGCTTCCCTTCCAGTACCCAACACACGGGCCCACCTTACGCGGCACAGCATTCCCTGGCAGGATGCTGTGTGGGGCCACTGCTTGTAGGGACACCGGCCTCCCCCTGCTGCTTCCCACCTCCCTGCCAGGAGTCACCCTGCGCAGCCCCTACTAGGGTGCCCAGACCTCCCCTTGAAAAGAGGACACTTATGAAAAATACATGGTGCAGGGCTTCCTCCTGCATCTCCCAGGTAGCCTGGCTGGCATCCAGTCTCAAGCCCCTTCCTGAGTACATGGAGTTGAGGGGAAAGGGAAGAGTCCCTGTTCTATGGGGCCATGGGTTCTATGGAGCGGAGGGAAGGTGTCTGTTCCATGGGGCTCTACGGTGCTGAGCGGGGTGGGGAGGCCTGAGAGCGCAGCCCACCCCAGCCCCTGCCAAAGGTTGCGGGGTCAATCTATCCCAGCTGGGAGGCATTCCAGGGCAGCCCGCCGGGGTTTGCTTTGTAGGGCTGATGGCTGCTTTATGGGGCGGAGAGGGGGTCTGCTCTATAGGGGGCTCTTCGGAGCCGGGGCGGGGCTGTCCTGTGGGGCTGAAAGAGAGGGAGAGGAAAGGATTTCTTGGATTGGACCAACTTCTGTTGGGGGAAGAGGGTGCCAGCTTCTATGGGGGGAATGGGTCTGTTCTGGGGGGCTCTA
>QEPC01002388.1:4977742-4991359 GCA_003113815.1 Sphenodon punctatus
CGAGACGGCAGGGTCTGGGTCAGTTGAAAACGAGAGGTACAGCTGTGTATCATCCGCATATTGGTGACACCGCACCCCGAACCCCCTCACGGTCTCCCCCAGGGGCTGCATATACACATTAAACAAAAGTGGAGACAGGATCGAACCCTGCGAAACGCCACAGGTCAAGGCCCTGGGGCTCGATGTTTCAGCTCCCAGCACCACCCGCTGGCTTCTCCCCGAGAGGAATGAGCGGAACCACCCAAGGACAGTCCCATCCAGACCCCCCAGGTCTCGCAGCCGTCTCAGCAGCAGCCCATGGTCCACGGTATCAAAAGCGGCCGAGAGATCTAGCAGGATCAAGAATGTAGAACATCCTGCATCCATCTCCCGATGGCGATCGTCCACAAAAGCCACCATTGCTATCTCGGTACCATAGCCGGGGCGGAACCCAGACTGAAAAGGGTCAAGGAAACCGATGCCGTCCAGATGCGCCTGGAGCTGCAGAGCCACCGCCCGTTCAATAACCTTCCCTAAAAAGGGAAGATTAGAGACAGGGCGGTAACTGGCGAGTGCGTCCAAATCCAGCGAAGGCTGCTTCAGCAGGGGGCGCACCACCGCCTCTTTGAGACTGGGCGACAACCTCCCCTGCTGAAGGGACGCGTTAGCCACCCTCGGCAGAACCGACCCCAATGTCTCCCTGGAGGCTTTCACCAGCCAGGACGGGCACGGATCTGATTCACAACTTGTGGCTCGAACAGACCCCAGGGTTCCAGGGCGGATGGCGTTTCAGTCGTGTGTTTCTCTTGATTTCATTGAGTTTGCATAGAAGAATCTGAGAAGCAGGATTGGACCAACAGATGCAGGGCACCCTTGAGGATGGGTATTTTATGAACCTTGGTTTGTTTTTTTTCTTAGCATCGCTCATCTAACTTCAAAACTAGGCTTTGCGCGATTTGCTCTGTAACAACACAGCTGGGAGAGCTTGTCACTCGGAGAGTCGTAAAACGAATCCTGTAATATAGATAATTCATCTAATTATGCTCTGGCTGTTTGCTTTTATCGCCCAACATGATAAGCTGCCCCATCCCACGTCAAAGGAAATGTTTCACAAAGTCTCAGCCGCATCACGAGCATTGGCTGTTCCTTAAAATACATTTGACATCCAGGCAGTCACTGTCTTAATTACATGGAGGCAGCAAATTTATTTATGCAGTCGTTCCATTGGCTCTGCGATTGCAGGCTTTTCATTCACAATCTTGGTGTGATGGTAGAGATGAGACTGCTTGTGGCTTTCAGATGCTTGTGAGCTGCACAGCAAAAACGACCTTAGAGAGACAGGACTTTGGGCTAACCTCTTCTGCTTTTTAGTTACTGGTTACAAGCTTTGCGTGTGTATTTGGGGGAATGATTGTTTCCCAGAGGTCCAAGGCGCATGCGGTCCAGTAGACGCTTAAAAGGGTGTGAAATGAGTGTGTTGCATTTCCTTCTTGTGACAGAGCAGATCAAAAGCACACAAGTAATTGGCATTGGTTTGACCTGTGTCCCCAACTCTGCTTTCCAGTAGCTGCCTGTCACTACTAGAGCTTTTCATCCTAGTGCACTCCCAAGCACCAGCGTGTAACCTGTACATCCAGGAACTAGGCAACCTTCTGTGAGGGGTAGCTGTTTAACTGCTGCGTACAACAGCCCCAAACAGCTTAGAGTGAAAAATGCTGTATTCACTTAAACCAGGTTATGTAGGTAGCATAAAACTGTCCAAAGTTTGTTTGTTTTGTGTCCATTTATTAATTATAGTGCCAGCAACACACCTGGTGCTGAACAATTGTGACTAGAGACAGGTCCCTGCCCCTAGAGGCTTATAATCTAGGCTGGACAAGGAGGAGGGGAACATGGAGACAGACACACAAACATTTCCACTTTACAGATGGGGAACTGAGACTGAGAGATTGGAACTTGGCCATGAGCTTACAGTGTGGCCTTGGGCGAGACAGGATTTGAACCCTGGTCTTGTAAGTCCATACGCTACAGGGGCTCTTGGCTACACTGGTGTGTCGCCTACCACACGTCAGACCAATACTAACCACTTGTGGGCACTGCCACTTGCACAGTCAGTAATGCCCTACAAACCCTCTGTTGCACACGGCTTCTCCGAGAGGCGACATTGCGGTAGATGGATGATTGTCCGCACGTTGCTGCCGACTCGGTTTGTGTTGTGTGCCTGGGTGAGAGAACCCTGGTTTTGGCGCTTTTTGCAGCAGCCAACACCCATGCAGATGTGCCCAAGGTAGTAGCTGCTTACCCCTTCATTTGTACAGCAAGAGTAAAAGACGCTCGGGGACCATGGACGATGGCGGCCTCGTTTCTTAATCCCCTTCTGAGCAATGTCTCCGGCATCGCATCGTCTGATACAACATTGGCATCATGCTGAATGAGGTATAGGTGGGAAACCAGAGTGAAGAGTTGGATTGTTATGTTACTGGATACGCCATTGCCGTTGTAAAGTCCGGTTCCTAGGCCTAGCTGCCTTGTTCACTCCCAGCTCCCGACAGTCCGAGGTTGTGGGAGCATCTCTTGTGTACCACGAATGCTTCAAAGGCAGAATCTCTGAACGGCCTCTTCAGATAGTTAGGATGCGCTGTTGCTTGTATGTACAAATAGTATCCGTAGGGTTAGTCAGTGGGGTTTTTCCTTTCCCTTTTGGCCTGGGAAGTCATTGTAACTTGCCGTATAACCCTATGACTAGGGAAGTCCTACAGCCTTTGCAAAGAGGGGAAACTGAGGTACAGATGGGTTGTCTACCTTTTCCTGGGCTGGAACATCAAGTTCTTGAATCGCAGCTTTGTATGTGAGCTTTATCTATCCCAGACTGCAAATCTGGTCTGCAGAACTTCATGTAAAGAATTGGGCTTGCTTGATTATTAATTTCAGCACAGGAAGGAAGGGGTTTCTCTCTGGATCATTCAAGGTCACTTGTGGGGCTTCTCAGTTTAGGAAGGAGCAGAAGGGACCCCACTTCCTGCTATTGGATTCACGTTGCAGCTGCATGGCGGCTTTGAGACTCCTTGGTTTCTTCCTGGTTTGAAGATAGGGACACTCTGGGCAAGGGCTGGGGGTGCAGCCTGCTAACCACCCTTGTGGTTTAGGGTGCAACCTCTAATCTATCGTGCCTTCCTCATGTGGGAATGAGGTCAGGATAGGAACGCACCCCTTGATCTTTAGGGGAAAGGCAAGGCTCATAGTTGGTCTTCCCGTCAGGCAGTCGGTGGGCTCTGTCGGATGGAAAGATGCCACTCAGAGGGGAGGAACAGAGCCCCCCTCTCTGCACTGTACCAAGTTGGCGCTTGGTGCAGGGTCATGTCAGGGAGTGTGAAGCTCTGATTCTGATGGAGATCTGTCACTGAGCTTGGCTTCAGCAGAGGCGTCTTGGAAAAACGAATCTGCAAATGCTATTTATCTGCATCATAACAAATAGCTGTGGCTTGAAGCCTTCCATGAACCTCTGGAGTTTGCTGTGCTGCACATAAACCATGCAGTTTAGGGTGGTTTAATTTGCAACGCAATCTCTGCTGATAGATCCCCACTTCCTGAGGCAGTGCAGCTCCAGCAGACGGGTACCAAGCTGGAGACCAGACGGATCTGGGGTCTCCCCATAGCTCTCCCACTTGATGCAGGATATGAACTTGGTCACGTCATTTAACCTCCAGGCCTTGGTTTTCTCATCCATTAAATGGACATGTATCCACTTCTGAAGATGTGAAGCACTCACTGAGACTGCTTCTCTATTCATCTTCGCCATATGGACTTGGTGCCGTGATGGAACTTGCAAGAGGGTGCCCTCCCTCCCCGAGCGACCTTGGGAATCGCGATGGAACATCGGGGAGGAGGTGGCTTTTTAGATTTGGGATGGATTTGGCCCATTCTGCACTTTGTGGTCTTGGGTCTTTGGCTTTTCCAGAAGTCCCTGAGCTGCTCTCTCTGCATCATCAGAAAACAGCTTCATGTAAACCTCTCTAAGACATGTTCTCGGCAACCTGGGCACGTACAAACTCTCATTATAGGGAAATGCTAGATTAGAATCATATTAAAAGCCAGACTGTGTGGGTGGGTGCCAGTAGCACTGCAGGATACTGAAACGCAAAGAACTTTAAAAATCCAATTTGCTGTCTTCCATTCAACTGTGTTTACTTTCCGCTCTTCATTTGGTTTGAAGAGTGAGAAGGACGCTTTGATATCTGCTCCTTAGCCAGTGCTGCTGAGTGTAGCTTCCCACTGCTTCAGAGGATATTCATTATCGACCGTTAACTGTTGAGTGCATTATAATAGTTGCAAGAATCCTAAAGTTTTGGTGTAGGGAACGCTGCAAATATCATTTTAACTTTACAGAGTTGCACACGGTCACTTGAGACTGAACAGACTGTATTTTGGAGACAGGCCTGATTGGCTGATGCGTTTTCTGTGGATAATCTGGGGGCTACGTTAGGTCCCTGAGAGAGTGTAGGGCTAGGTCAGAGAGAGTCTTATGGGATTGCCCGGGAGGACGCTGCCCCAACTGTGCACTCGTCTGGTTGGCCGGCTCTAATATTTATTGTCTCCAAGCTGAAGTCAGTGGGAGGTCTTGAGGCAGAAGTTGCTGACGGTATCCAATGTTCCAAACAGGATGCTGAATCACATCCCGCCAGGATTGCAGCATCCTGAGTTAGCGTGCTCGGTACAATGGGGGAAGCAAGTTGGCAAGTCCACCATGGGTAACTGTCTGCCCTGTTGGTGTGGACTTGGAAACTGACAGGGCTGTAATTCTTTGTGTTCTACGTGGGCATGTTGGGGAAATGTGGAATTCTGAGTCTCAGCTCTGCTCAGAGCTGGCCAGGGCTGTGTGGCGTGGGCATGGTCTCGGCATGCAAGTCAGTAGTGTTTGTCCTGCTGTCAGTAGACAGAACTGATGATCGGACCCCAGGGCTGTGTTTGAGGACGGTAAGGAATCGCTTCTGAAAGCTCATTTCCTCTGTGAAGCTCAGGGCTGCAAGATACACCATTGCTGTTAACTAAAACCCAGACCTGAGCTAACCCCTTACTAAACTAGGCCTGCGTTTGTCTCGGGGCGTGACATTTCAGATCGAACTCTGGGAGTGCCCCCCCCCCTCAAATTCAGTCACCAGTCTTTATCCTGATATTAAACCGTTCTTGCCTCACTACACCCCTGAACCAGTCTCCAGCCTGCATTTTCTGGGTGCCAATGGCTTCCAGGCGTCTTCAGATTTCGTGCCCTGGTTTGTCTACATCGTACGTTCTTGGAACGGGGACCTAGATAGTTTGTACACCTCTCTAATGGGTAAGTATGCAGTACTTGGACTGGGAGGTAGGGACCCCGGTTCAAGTCCCGCCGTAGCCAGAAACTGACTCGGTGACCTTGAGCCAGTCACAATATTCTCTCAGCCTAACCTACCTCACAGGGTTTTCCTGAGGATTAAAAAGTTGTGTTATATGTAAAGCACTCCAAGTGCCATGAAAGGGGGGGAACTATATACAAATAAAGATGACTGTTATTACTGCAGTTAGAGCAGTTCTGCTGCTACAACTGCACCTGTGCTAAGCAGCCATGCAGGTTTCTTTACTGACTGAGTTGTCCTGCTGCTGACCGTGGCATAGACCACCTGGCAGACCTGCTAGAATCCATGGGCCTTTCCCTGCAGAACCACACAGGAGTCTGGTTCTTGGACACAGAAGGATGCTGCTGGGTCTGAGGCGCCCCAAACACAGACAACATTTATTTATTTATACTGCAATTTTTATGCCGCCGCCTCTGGCAGCTCAGGGAGGCTCACAAAAAATAATAAAACAAACATTTCAATAAATAACAAGATGCAAAAAATATCAGTAAAACCAACAGGGAAGAGGCCATGAAAAAGGGAAAATAACATCATTTCCCTTGTCGAAAGCCTGGCGCTACAGCTAGGTCTTGCAACGGCATCTGAAGGAGGGGAGAACTGGGGACAAATAGGCCTCAACTGGCAGGGAGTTCCACAGCCACGGTGCCACCACCGAGAATGTGCTAACGTGGCCTCCCGCCGCACACAGGAGACCTCGAAGCAGGCGTCCCCAGCCGACCGCAGGGGTTGACCCGGGGAGTGAGGCGATCCTGCAGATAGGCAGGGCCCAGACAGTTTAGGGCTTTATAGGTAAGAACCAACCCCATGAAACGAGCCTGGAAGACTCTAGGCAGCGAGTGAAGTACCGGTGTCATATGCTCCCAGTGATCCCTTTCCGTTAAGAGACGGGCCGCCGCCGCCTGCACCAGCTGCGGTCTCTGGACCGTCACCAAGGGGAGCCCCGCGTAGAGCGCGTTGCAATAGTCCAGTCTTGAGGTGAGGAAGACCTGGATGCTGGTGGCCAGGTTCCGAGTCCAAAATATACAGCCAAAGCCGCCGGGCATCCAGGTGGAGCTGCAAATCGAGGAAACCCGATCCAAACTGCCTCTTCCACTGCTAATGTGTCTCTCCTTTGTCTCTTTACTTTTGGGCTTTTCCCAGTGTGTGTGTGTGTGTGTGTTCAGCCCAGCAAAATCCTGCAACAAGGATGCTCTTGCTTGTCAGTGGGGATATTGGCTCTGGTCTATTGAACTGGGCATGATTTCTTAGTTCCTCGCTCACCTCTGCTTTGTTACGGGTGAGCGAGCAGGCTTTTGTCTCTGGAGAGCAACAGGTGGGACTGATTTCATGGCTGAAGAGTAGTGGAAAAGCAACGGGCCAGAGCAGGTTAGGGACAACAGCCCCTCTCCTTGGACCCCAAAGACTGGCCCCATCAAAGCAGGGGACAGAGAGAATACCCAAATCTGGGGATGCAGCTAACAGCACCCCCTCCCTTTTAATTTGATGCATGCTGGGTGTAGGTCATGGGAGACTGAAGTTAAGGGGAGGCCGGGGGGGGGGGGGGATGCCGGTGTTGTGGAAGCACATGGGAAAAGACACACGGGGGGATGCCGGTGGGGGGGGATTTTTCCTTGCGTCCCAGACTTGGAGTGGACATCCCCCCCCCCCTCTTTTTCCCCCCCACCTTCCTGACTAGCGTCCACCAGACTGTTCTCTCCTGACAGCCACTAGGGGGGGGTGTTGAGGCAAGGAAAAATGGCCTTGGCCATGCGGTTTTGCTGGTATTCCTTTACTCATCGCTGTGTCGAAGATGCCTTGCTCTCCGCTGCCTTTTTTGGACTCATTCTCCTAGCCATAAGCTGGGTGCTTTCCGGGCAGATTCACCACTGGTGTGGCTGGCATTTGGGTCATGCTCTGACCTTTTGCTCACTCTGCCTGCGGGGGTTTGTTTAAAATCTTCTTGGAGCCAGTGAGTTCTGTAACGTGGGTGGGTGGGGAAGGTTACTCCTGGGGACTCGCCCCCCCCCAAAGCCACAGACATCCCCATGGGCCTGGGTCCGGCAATGGGAGCGCCCTTTCCCTCCCCACTGCTGTCTTGGGCCTGCCCAGGGGTCGCATCTTGAGTGGAACAGAGAAGGCAGTGTTGCACCAGGAGGCTTCCTTGGTCGTCTCCTCACAACTCCTGTTTTGGGGCTAAGGCAGCACCTAGCAGCAGGGGAGGGAGAGAGGCATCAGCAGGAACAGAGTCTCCAGGAGCAGAGGGGATTTTGCCCCTGCCCCCTGGAAGCAAGGGGGAGCTCTGAGCTCTGCCTGTGCTTGGGAAGGGAGGAGCAGGCTTGAGAGCATCCCAGGGCAAGCTTTCCTTAGCAAAAACCGGGTTGTGCCCTTCTCCCTCCCCCGCTGCTCTCCACCCCGCCTCACCTTCCCCCCTGCGGCAGCTGAGCACTGCCTGGTGCCGAGAGGCGTTGGTCAGGGGTGTGTGAGGTGGCATGACTAACAAAAATAGTTTAGAGGATTAAAACTGAGTTGCCAAGACGCGCGAGGAGCAGTCTCTTCCTGCACGGAGAGCTCTGCGAAGCATGTTGAGATTCTTGCCAGCGCGGCGGCGGGCTAATTCCCAGGGGCTCTCGCTGTGTCTGTAGAGGAGGCCACCAGGTAAGCGGGAGTCCCCCACGGCCAAGTGGCCACCCACCTGTGTGAACTCGCTCCCTCGCAGAGCGCTAGGAAGGAAAGGGGTGTGATGTGCTTTCAGCCGCAGGTTGGTAGCTGGAAAGGAAAGAGGCCCGAGTGACTAGCTGAGCCGGGCTACTCTGTGGAATGTGACCCACGCTAGGCTGACACGCTGCTTCGTGGAGCCTTTACTAGACGGAGGATCCTTATTTAAATAGATTCCTGATAGTCCTCGTCTGCACTCCAGCACCTGTGTCGGTCCCGCTCCCAGCAGAAAGGGGTGCTCTGTAACAGGTGCGGGACCTAGGGCCCGGGGGCCCGATGTGGCCCTTTCCCAGTGTCTGGATCCAGTTCCTATCCCCCAAGCACTGAAGAGTGAGCTCCGGTTAAGGGAGCAGGGATGAGGGCAGGCACTCAAGGAGAGGGGACAGAGCCATCTCTTCCCGACTGTTGTGCAGCCCTTGCAGCTTGTACTAATTTTCGAAGTGGCCTCCGGGAGGGAAGTTTCCCCAACCCCTGCTGTATAAGGGCATGGTGCAAGCGTTCGAGAAAGAGGGAGGTAACTCTGAAGTAACCCCCTCTACCTCTCTCCCCCTGAGCGTGGGAAATGGGTTAAATTGTCCTCCTTCTCCCTGATCTCTCCCCTTCAGAACTTGCAGGGGTGGCGGGTGCTTGGCGAGCGGTGAACAAAGGAAGAAGTACCGTAGTTAGCTGGAATGGCAGGGGTCTGACTGCATACACAAAGGGAATCCCACTGTCAGGCCCTGACCTTGAACTGCTGCTGCTCCCCCCACCCCCTCCCCCCGGTGTTGTTTCCCCCAGCCTTGTCTTGCTTCACTCACTAGTTGTGTCTTGTTTCTTGTTCCCTTGTCGTTATCCTTGTTCCCCTCCTGGTCTTGTTCCCTTTCCCTGCCTTAATCCCTATTCTTGCCCTCAGCCTTGCCTCCTGTTGTGCCTCCCAGCTGTGACCCTGAGCCCCTGTCACTACCAAGCCCCTGTCTTGGATGCCCCTTGCTTTGTGACCCAGGAGCTGGGAGTGAACAACAGGGGATGCATTGCCCCATTGTGACCTCTTGGGGGGTACTTCCAAGTGACCAAGACTGGCCACTGTCGGAGACAGGATGTTGGGCTCGATGGACCACTGGTCTGACCCAGTCTGGCACTACTTACGTTTTTACATCCGCTGACAGATACACACAAGCATGATGCTTGCTGGAGTAGGAGTCTCCCTTCCCACTTTAACCCCCCTTGTTTGGAGAGTAAGTATCCCACATGTTTGTCCTTTAATTCCCCTGTTTGTGTGAACACAGGAGGTTGAAGTGAGTTGGGGGTAGTTAACAAAGGACCACACTGGAAAGGGTGTACATATACAAAGCTATGGGGATAGTCATGTGATGTAAAAGCGTACAGATCTGTCCTGATTTAAGATGGCTAAAAGAATACTCTAAGCCCAGGATTCATTCTGATCATCTAGTTGCGCAGGCCAGAGAAATGTGAGTCCTTTCTGCATCATTCCGTACCCAAACCACTGGATGGGAACTTGGGAATCCTGGCTTCCAGTCCTGTGCTCACGCAATGCATCGGTGCTTTGTGGCACGAGTTCTTCCAAAAAATGAATACAGAGGAAATAATAGTTAGCAAGTGTCCTCCGAGCCAGAGGTTCCCAGTCGATGGGTTGGGACCCCACGTAGAATAATGTTGTGCATATGGGGTCATGATTATTATCCTCTAGGTAGTGCACGCAGTGGGCCTGGCACTGAACAGTTGCCGTTAGACGGGCTTAGAATCTAGAATGGACAAGAGGGATTGTTGTTGTTACAACAACAACAACAACAAATGGTACTATAAATAAATTATTTCTATCGCACAATCAGTAACTCAATAGTTATAAACAGATCCCTAACCCCAGGGGGCTCACAATCTAGGGGAGACGAGGGTACATTCATGAGGAACTAGGGAAAGCCTGATGGAAGAGGTAGGTTTTTAAGAAGGGTTTGGAGGGGGCTGAGCGCGTGTTCAGGGAGGGCGATCCAGGTCTGGGGGTGGTTGGGTGGCGTAAGAGAAAGGGCAACGCCAGTGTAGGGAGCGGGTGACTGGGCGGATGAGGGTGGTGGCTGAGGAGAAGGGACGTTCCCGGCAGGGTCGTGATCCCCACTGCTGCTTGCTAGACTTGGCTTGTTTGCCGTCTGTCGTCATGGAGTTCTATTGAGGTCTCAAAAGGGGGTCTTGCGGGCAAGAAGCTTACATTTCAAAAAATTGAATGTTAAATTTTTTTAATTTTATTTTTAAAAGGCGCTTCTGTTTGCTTTTCTGACTGTGCAATGAGTATCCGTGCAGCCTGGAGACTCCTTGGAGAGATCGGAGACAGCTGGTGTCACGGAGGATACCGTCTTTCAGCAGGAATCTCAGAAACGCTAATTGCAATTGGAAACCTTAGTTCCGGGGATGTAGCCTAGGTTATCGATGCTGTGAGGGTTTCTCCTTTTTGAATGGTGTCTTAAGGGGCAGGAGAGCGCAGTGGGCGGAGGTTTTCCCTCCTTTCCTTGTGCAACGGTTGGTAATTTTTGTGTGGTTCTTCATCTTTCGGAGTGCTAGAGATTCCCGGTGTTTGTGTGCCCTTAGCAAGGAACTCGTGCAGCTCCAGTATTGTTTCCCCCTTCTACTTCTCCTGCATTAAGATGACTGTTCTTTTGGGTACAGTTCTCTCAGACTGCTCCTGCGGTGCTGGCGGGATTATGGAGGACTCCCCAGCACCCCTTGTCCTAAGGAGCAAAATGCACCAAGTTCACAAAAGGAGCCTGCCTGTTACCCATCCAGCTCCCCAGACGGCTGAGCTTGAACGCTGCCACCTGGACATGCTGCCTCGCTCCCCTGGCGTTGGCAGCGCCCATGGCTGAGCTCCCAGGGAACGTGAGAATCGTGAGGTAGCAAATCCCGGGATACGCAGGATGGGCCCAAGGCACAGGCTGTTTTTGCTGAAGAGGGTTTGTAGCTGGTGCTGTGAATGGCAGGCAGTGTCTGAAATGTCCTGAATACAGCCTACGCCTTTCCAGCCAAACAATCCAGGCTTAGAAATTCCTTTTGTGATAAAAACGTTGTGTGAAGCTTGACAGCATTTTTTTTGCTCATGAAATCTCTTTTCCAGCTGAAGCGCACCAGAGAGCTGATCTTTTCCTGCCTTGCCCAATGTGTACCGCAAAGGTGGATGCGGTAAGAAGCTCATCAGGCTGGTTCTTCACCCATGAGATGCAAGTCTCTGGGTTGCCCCCCTCTTAGGAAGGAGCACCCTTCGCTGTGTCATAAACATGGCATGGTCGGTAACGCCTCCAAGCAAGAGAGTCTTTCCGAGTTCCACTTCCTTTTGGAGGGGGAGGATGGCACTCCCTCTCGGGGAATCTCCCTTTTGGCTTGAAGAAGCATACTATGGTTTGCGCCTCTCACACTCCGAAGCCTCTGCCTTCAGCAGGCTGCCTAAGACTTCCCTCGGCACCCATCCAAGCCATCCCTAGTTCAGCCAAAGCAGTGGGAGGCCTGACCTCGCAGGGCTGTGTGAGCACACCTGACGGCTGCCCTCTTGATTGATGCAGCGAGGAGTGAATGGAGGCTCTCCGGAATTGGACGCGCGCGCGTGTGTGTGTGTGAGTCTCCAGCTTGAGTTGAACATCCGTTCTCTGTACCTGGGCTTGTAACGTCTCCTCATGCATCAGGAGCAAATTGGACATGTAATTCACCCAGAACGTAGTTCTGTAAAAACTCCATAATTGATTGTGCTTCAATTTTGGCATTGGTTTGTATTGAGGCAGGTAGGGCTCGATTGTTACAGACACGCTGACACACCCACACACCCACACAGAGCCCTGCCCCTCCAGTGGACCTTGCATGGAGATGTGGGTGCTCTTGCTTCTCTGGAAGTCAGGTCTGAGGGGGTGAAGCTGTTGAGTGTCCCCAGTTGAGAGTCCTCTAAAGACCACGTTCCCATGGACAGTTAATTCAGTGTGATTGTCTTAGACTTTTCATCGAAAGAGCCTTACCGAAGTGGGGTGGGTAGTTCGAAATAATTACTTTGACTTAATTAAATCGGTTTATCTCTTTGTGTTAGAACGTGACCTAAATGTTGGCTCTAAGTGTTTTGAAAGTGCTGCTTCGTGTGAGGGTTGCCTTTTGATCTGCACAACCTGGAACCCTTCTGAGGAAGCCAGGACAGGGCGCCTGTATGTGTAGAGGCCATATATAAATCCCCCTGGCTTGCCAAGTCTGAGCTCTCCCAGTGCCTCAGGTTCGGGTCTTTGGCATCTCAGTGCAAGTGCTAACTCTTAGACGGTGTGCTGAGATGAGCTGCCGTGCTCTCCTCCGGCAATCGAAGGAGTGCACCCCCTTCCGTTCGAGTCGCTGTGTCATGGCAGGCTTTCTGTCTAGCCAGGATCATGGTGTGCGCTACGTGAGGCAAAGAGCCTCCGCTTTTTAAACATGTGACATGATTTGCAGGAGCAGCAAAAATGGTTTACCAATCCATTCCCGGCGATTCCACCGGAGGAGGAGTTGTAAGATGAACCTTGCACCGGCTCAGCTGCACAGCTCTGAACTCCTCAAGGCCCCTCTCCAGGAAGCGTCCGCTGGTGCGAGCCTAGCCCAAAGCAAGCAGTCAGCGAGCTTTAACGGCCCTCCTGGCTGAAGCCGCAGGCGTTGCGCTACCACGGTCTTGCCTTACCGATATTTGTTTTCTGTGAATCGTTGCTTTAATGTGTGGCTAATAAGACAGTTTGAGTTTTGTGCTAAAGCTGGGGTGCGATTGTGCTGTTGGTCGCCGTGTTAACACGCTGTACTATGATCAGTCATCTTTGTCACGGGGTTTGCAAACAGCTGTGTGTATTTACAAGGTGAAAGCGGCTCTGGTTGTAGCTGCTCCTCTTCTGGAAGTATTACTGGGGAAGCAAACAAAAGGGATCCATTACCGTTTATTGCGTAACGGCCTCGAGAGGTTTTGGCATTTCTGAGTCGGTGACCAAATTGAACAGGAAAGAGGAAGGGAGCTGCAGCCTCCTTTTATTAAAGAGCTGGTTAGAAAACAATGTGAATCTCAGGAGGAGCCCGGTTTCCCCCTGAACTAGCTTGCCTTGCCTGGGTGATTATTATTATTATTCTTATTATTTATTATTTTATTACAAGCATTTATATAGCGCAAGCAATGTACCTGGCGCTTTACAGAGAATAAGATAGACACGGTCCCTGCCCGAGAGCTCACAATCTAAAGACAGGGGGAGGGGAGACAGGGAAGGGGGAACAGAGGGAGAGACAAGGGATGCGACATTCATGAGGATGCGAGAACTCAGGGACACGCTCTTGGCTTGGTTACAGAGAATTGGGAGTTTGTAGCTAACAGGTGGGGGATAATCCTGGGTGGGGATGATTAGCAGGAGTTAGGAAGGGCGGAGCGGAAGAGGTATGTTTTGAGGAGGGACTTGAAGGTGTGGAGGGTGGGAGCCAGGCGGACGAGGGCAGGGAGGGAGTTCCAGGCGTGCGCGGCAGTGAGGGAGAAGGGACGAAGGCGGCTGGGGGAGCAGGGGAGGCGTGGGAGGGTGAGGGAGGGGATGGAAGAGGA
>QEPC01002388.1:4991882-5005976 GCA_003113815.1 Sphenodon punctatus
AGATCAGGAGTTCAGTTTTCACCATGTTCAGTTTGAGTTGGCGTTGAGACATCCAGGCGGAGATATCGGAGAGACAGTTGGTGAGACGAGCTTGAACAGAGGGGGAGAAGGAAGGAGTGGAGAGAGAGAGTTGAGTGTCGTCAGCATATAGGTGGTATTGGAAACCGTGGGAGGCAATGAGTTTGCCTAGGGATTGGGTGTAGGTAGAGAAGAGGAGACGGCTAAGGACAGAGCCTTGGGAACCCCGACCGAGAGGGGTAGGGAGGAGGAGGGGGAGGAGTTAGGAAGAGATACATTGAAGGAGCGGTCAGAGAGGTAGGAGGAGAACCAGTCGAGGACAGAGTCCCGGAATCCAAGGGAGTGAAGTGATTCAAGCAGGAGTGAGTGGTCAGCAGTATTGAAGGCAGCAGAGAGATCAAGGAGGACAAGAATGGAGTAGAGGTGATTAGATTTAGCCACAAGAAGATCGTTGGTGAGAGCGATTTCAGTAGAGTGAAGGGGACGAAAGCCAGATTGGAGGGGGTCGAGGAAGGAGTTGGAGGATAGGAAGTCAAGGCAGCGGGAGTAGACAACATGTTCAAGAAGCTTGGAAGCAAAAGGAAGGAGTGAGACAGAACGGTAGCTAGAAGGGTCAGAGGGGTCAAGAGTGGAGTTTTTGAGGATAGGCGAGAGAGTGGCGTGCTTGAAGGCAGATGAAAAGGAGCCAGTGGAGAGGGAGAGGTTGAAGCATGAGGAGAGATTGTTGCAGCAGGTTCCCTGGCTGAATTGATTGCGACACATCTGAAAGCCACAAGCATGTGTTAAGCTGGTGAACATTATGCTGTGCCCACTGATTTCCGCATGTTCCTTATTGTTAGGAATCCAGTTTTACCCATGCTGATTAACCGCTGTGCCTTGCACCCATCACCAATGTCGCACCCAGTCGCTGGGGTGATTCCCCGTGACAACGAGAGCTCCTTAGTCAAACCACCATTTCGCTTTCCAAGGGAAGGGACCGTCTGGTTTAACGGCCCTAGGCAGAGCCTAGCTCCCGTGTTCAGAGAAGCACCTGTTAGACACCTGGCCGAAGGAGCTTTCAACATGAGTTTGGGGGGTACAGGCCTCCTGTCAGATACAACATGGGGGAATCGCTCGTTAATTTTGAAATGGAGGACAAACATCTTTCCCTATCTCTTCCATTGCAGTTGAGTATCTCTAGATGCCTTTTTTTCAATATTGCTGGTTCAGGCGATGCAGGGAGCTGCTCCCAATGCCTTTGGAAAGTGCCAAGTCTGTGGAAAACCCGCTCCTGATGGACCTTGCTTCAATAGATGCCGGGAAGGTTTTTGACAGGGTAGGATGCTCATGCCTGCTCTAAAGCCTGGGGCTATGAGAATCTTCTCTTGCAGGAGGCAAAGAACGGTCACTACTGGCAGAGCAATGCCCCCTCGGCAAACGGCACCAGCTGATTAGCTGCTCGTTAACATAGCCTGCTACTGAGGATTTATTTGTTTAGATGCTTCTGCGAAGGCGGTTAACTAGCTGCACAAACCAATAAATAAATATTAATTAGCGCACCTTGTAAATGAGGTGCTAATGAGGTGCTAATATGCTGTTTGCCTGGAGCCAACTGCTGTTCACTTAGACATAAAACGCATGTCTTAAATTGCTGCAGGCCTGTGGGATGCACTAACAGACTGATCCCGATCTTCCTTCCTTGTGCGTGCACACGTTTACACACCCCTGTGAGTAAGTTAGGATGGGCTGTTGAGAAGGCTATAGTGCACTGGAAATCCTCCGTGTTCCTGTGCCGCCTTATTTCAAACATTTGTAGGGGACAAAATGCTTCCTGGTCAAGCTATTACAAATGGGGGCTTATCCATGCAACCCCCCCCCCCCCACACCACACACCCCCTCGCAGTGCATTCCCACCTGACTGGCCTGTATTTTCATGCCCTGCACCCTTGCTTTTCTGCGGCATTTCCCACAATGCAAAGGATCTGGAGGAACATCCTTGTGCCATCCCTGCACGATGTGCCTGGCATTGATCCTTGTGGAGGGAGAAAGGAGGGGAGAGGATGGGGAGGGAAACCAAGACAGGGATGTATTCAAACAGTTGAGAAGTTGCAGAAGTTAAGCTTATTTTCAAAGGGACTCGGGAAAGATAAGATGGTACCGGGAAAAGCCAGAGCAACCCTGAGCAGTCTGTTGGGCGGGGGAAGCCGGATGGAAGTAGGGGAGAGCGTCCCACCTCCAGGACACTCTGTTCGCAGGGTGGGTTGTCTTTGGGATTGACGTTTGCTGTGGTGCCTCGTCTGCAGCGGAAGGAGCACGGTCCCCGCTTGCTGGGTGGTGAAACCAATGGTAGCTTGTACCCAGAAAGCAAGGCAGTCTGCTCTGATTTATCAGAAAGGGAAGGAAATAAGGTTTTAGGGACTCATTTTAAACCCTAGAATTGTAAGCAACGTGCCTCAGTCCCCGATAGCTGCGCTCGACACGTTTTTGAATCATGAACAGCGGCAAATAAGGGGATAATTAGTTCATCATGTCCCAGGAGCCCCTGTGATGCCAAAGGGGTTTGCTTTGCTTTTGATCCAGGCCCTTTTGGTTTGTGAAAGATCTCATGGGACTTCGGGAAAGTGTAGAACTATCCTGGACACACACACACTGGTAACCCATTCTGCTTTTTCCACACCCTCCTGCAGTTTACTCAGGTAGGATTCCATTCACTTCCTGTCCTAAACCATTAAAGCAGGTGTTTCTGGGGTTGACTTCCTCGTCCTGGTGGAGTGGAATGATCCCTGCGTTCTCTTGTGCATCTGTGCAGCTCTGGCAGTAGCTGTTAACAAGGGGTCGCTTGCTGTTTGCTGCATCTGAGATTTCCCATGGAAAAATATCAATAACTAACGCACCACAGGCATGTCAGTTGGGAAGCCCCTCTGGGCTGATGTCCAAACTGCGTTGTTGGAACGAGCGGTGTTGAAAGCCCTGTTACGCAATCGGGCTAAAGCTTCCAGCTGCGGGTTTCTATCCTGCAAGGTGGCAGCTCCTGAACCTTCTGCCTGGGTGACCCCAGACAGCAATAAGGGTGCACAAAGGGTCTTCAGTATCTGGGACCGTGTCCCCGGGATCATGCAACTTCACTTGGTTTGAGGACCCCTGTAAGCTTTGTGCTCGTTACCGTACGATCCAAGTCTGGGTATGTAGCAGAGTTAGGCTGCTTTGCAAGAGGGCGAGGGGGTCTTGGATTGATAAATTATTAATCAAGCGTGATTGGTAAGACGATCCAGCAGGTAGAGCAGGGAACCTCAAACAGAGACAGACGAGGTTTGGTTCTAGCGTGCCGTACGTACGTGGCTTGCTCATTTCTGCTTTCCTTTCCCCTCCTTACGGAACAGGAATGATCATGTTCATCACCTTCCATGCAGTGGTTTGAGCCGGGACGAAAGGCACAGCACAAGAGCTAATGGGTTCTGTTCAAAACTGCTACTAAAGTCGTCTGGCTTTCACGCCACTTGGATCCTGTTCAGCCCCTCCTCTCTACCCTCCACCGGGCTCCCTTGATCTGAACACATTCAGCTCAAGCTCCTTGTCTTTAGAAAGGCCCTGTGCTCCTCCCTATCTCTCTGTGCTTGTTCCTTGCTACGTACCTGCCTGGGAGCTCCACTCCTCCTCTGCCAATACCTTCACTTGCCCCCGAGTCACCTGCTCTTTAAAAACAACATATTTGCCTGTTCTCCCATGCTGCTCCCTCCCTCTCAACCTTCAAATCCCCTCTGAAAAACCACTTCCATTCGGATTTCCCTGCTCACTGATATACTCAGGATCCCTTTCTCCCCTGTAACTAGCTAAGCGTACGCACCTAGGACTTATCAACATTGTGAATGTATTCCTGTCTCTCTCTCTCCCCACCATCTCCTTTCCCATGTTTCTTTTTAGATTGTAAGCCTGCTGGGGCAGCGACCTGACTCTACAGTGCCAGGTACATTGCTAGCACTGCCTAAATAATAATTTTTGTAAGGACTGGAAGAAGTATGGAGCTGAAACCAATGATCTCCAAGCTTATGAACAGTAGAGGAAACTCCACTTTTACGTCGTGTTACGCAAATCCCAAAGAAGCCCCATTGTCATGACTTGTTGGATTTACACCCTTAGGACAAAATACAACCTGGGGATTCACAAACTCTTTACCATGGTACTGGTAGAAGCCATTTCTTTCTGAAAGAGAAGATCCGCTCTAATAGTGGAGATTGCCTTCTTGAAGGATTATACAGACATCGAACATAGCTTTCCGAAGGCCGATAGTAGTATCCACACGTTAACTAAAGTGCGATGGTGTTGAGTGACTCATGGTTGGCCAGGGGCTCCATGGCAGAGCTGGGCATAGAACCCAGATCTCCCTGTTCCCCCATGACCCAGCCTTCCGCTCGGTTGTTACTTGGTAATTTTAGCACCGGGCTTGTTCCTGAGCCTCAAGTTGCTCTTGGAAGGTGACAGAATTTATGAAGGAGAGAGTGTGGGTCTACCTCTTCTTTTGTTTCTGTTGTGTTTACTAATTGAGAGAGGCCGCTGGGGCAATCAATGAGCAGAAGCAGACTCTTACTTTGTGTAACTCCGCCGTATTGGCTAGTTGTAGGAGTGTGATTACGGTGCACGGCCTGTAGAACGAACAAGGAGTGCATTAGTCCAAGACTTGTGAGAGCCCTTCTTTAGAGAATGTAATTATAACCAGCTACTGACACAGGAGAATACTGAACGGGCTGAAAGGTCTCTTGTTAGTAGGACGTCAATTACTCATGAGTCACTCTGTAAAAGAATGATACAGAATTTGGGGTAGCTATAGGATAAATGAAGAGACAGGGCTTGAGGTCTATTGTAATACAGGCGTGTAGGGGCCTGCGGTCTCCCGATGGCTCCTTTTGCTCTATCGGTATGCAGCGTAGAGCTCCCCCCAAATAGTCATCAGTCAGTGTGATGCTTTTTATCAAATTATGTCCAAATGAATTTGGAGGCCAGCTGTTTCCCTGTGCATTTTCTGTACTGCTTTGCTTACAGAGTCTGAAAGTGAGGGGGGAAAGTCTGTAGGAGGGAAATGATTTGACGAGCTTCAGCTGTTTTTCTCCTTTGAATGGCCTCCTTTCATCAGGATATGGTAGGACAAGTGCTTTTTTCAAGCCAGGATATCGGGGGGGGGGGGGGAGACACAGTGTTCTGTTAAAGTCCTCCAGTTCCTGGGGAGCGTCAACAGACACGAGATTTCTCTGTTCTTCACACAACCATCGGTCAGCCTTTTTCTCTTTCTTTCTTAGAAGGGAAACAATGTGAGTTTTAAGCTGGTTATGAATCTTTTTGATTTCACTGACTTCTGCTTGTGTCTTGGGCCAGCACAATGCTGCTTCTGCTGCTCAAAGAAATCCCTTCCAAACTAGTATGTATTTCCCACTTCCTTTTATTTTGCTACCAATTGTTGCTTGCTAAAGTGCTGGTTCAGATTTCACTATGTCATGATGGGCTGGGGTATTATTTTTTCCACTCATTGAAATGGTTTTAATGAAATTTCCAGAACTCCTCTGAGAGGATAACTGTGGTCTGAAAATGTTGTGTTGCATTGTAGCTTATAGGTAATGAATGCAACTTAACAGTGGTCTCATAGCACAGAAATTAACTGGAATGTTTGGGGGGTCTCTTGTTGGCCGTTTCATGGGGCAGTTGCGTAGGATGGTCGACAGTTGAAAATCTCTTTTGCAGGAAAAATGTGTATTTTTGGATAGTGTTGTGTGTTCAGTCAGTAGCATTTGTATTTTAATGCAGATCAAAGCTCTTACACAGAAGCGGTGCTTTGAATGCTGACTTATTGGATCACATACGTTGCCATCTTGGAAACCTGCTAAATCAAGTATCGTGGGGGGATGTGATGGCGAGTTGGGCACACTCTGCTTTTAAGAGAATTGTCTTTTGTGAGGTCAGGGCTGCTGTCCGCAAAATGCCTGTGAAATCTTTTAAAAGATCTTTCTCTCGAGCAGCTCTTTGAATGGCCTGTGCTTCCTTGTCTCATAGATGAATGCGTGGTCACAGATTTAAATAATTTGGTGCGGTTTGCCCTTTTGTGAGGTTCAAATGCAGCGTGATCTCACAGATGTTAGATAATGCAGCTTTCCAGATTCCGGGCAATTGTAAAATTTCCCCCTTTATTGTAAAAGGTTTATTGTTTGCTGTTACTCTGGTGTCGGGAAATGTCTGAGGAGATGCCCCCCCGGACTTGCAGGTACCAATTGCATGGGTAAAGAGGCCTGTCCTCTTCACCTTATTGTCATGCTTAGGATGTGTTGTCAAAGGCAGTGTTTGAGTATGGGTGAAAATACCTTCCTGTGTGCATTTCCCCTTTCAACAGGAAATGTAAAGGAACAGGGAAGCTATTTATTTTCCAAGTGTTTCAGGATGGGGTTGTTAACTCTTTCTCTGTGGGTTATTTTAGCTGCTCTTCTGTGCAGAAGAGATGGGGAATGAATCTTACGATGCAAACTAGGCTCAGGGAAGTGACTCTGCAGATGGTACCTTCTTCCTGGCCCCAGTGCATTTCCAACGCCTGGCCGTTGGTTTTAGTGCCGGTATCTTTATTGAGCTCCTAACTCTTTCTGTTTCCTTGAGCACGGCGCAGTCCAGGCAGTCGTAAGAAGCGAGCTGGATTCTTTTCCGACGTGTGCACATCTCACCAAATTAGCGAATTCTGATTGCAGACCCTGTAGAAAGATCCCAGCTGGACCTTTCCCACCACATGTGGGCTGCCAGCTAGAAAACAGCTCTGGGCCGGTAACTAGACCCAAGATGGTTTGGAGTCATAAATTCAACTGAGTTTGTCTAGGGGGGGCGGGGTGTAGCTCAGATATATACACCTCAGAGTATATATTTGGAGAGGGGCAAGGGTGTAGCTCTAAGAAATTTCATAAAACGAAGTAGACCACATGGAAGTTCTAAGTTCAAGCTAGGCCTGACTGAGCCCATGACGTTATGGCACTCAGAGGGGGTGCGGCATCTCACCCATTGAATTCTGGCACAGCCAAGGGTCTTGGGCCAGGAATCTTCCCAAATCAAGCCAAATGGGATCAGCTGGGTCCCACTGTGCCTGGCTTGGACTTCAGGACTAGGGTCATGAGTTCTGCAGCCTCACTGCAAATAATAGGAAGGGATGAGAGTCTTAGTCTGGAGTGGAAGTGAAATTGGGACTCAAATGAAACTGGGACTCTTGGAGTGAAGAACCAGCTCGGTTCCAATGAGCAACATAGCAGAAACAGCAGCCGGTAGCATCTCTCATGCCACTAAAAATTGGCTAATGAGACGTGGACGTTGATGCAAATGATGAACGTTGGATAATAGACTTCCGCTGACCTGCAGTAGCTGCTGATTTTTGTCCCCGTTTTTCTAAGTGCGGAAGTATATTCACACCGTAGCACCTGCTGGGGCCTGGGTGCTGTCAAGTAGAAGTCGGCAGGCATGAGATTGCAGGATCAGGCTCTTTGGGAGGGAAAGACTCCTCGTGGTTCTACCCATTGAGTCTTCCCTTGAGTTTTCAAGGCAAGTTTATTTGTGACAGATGACTTTTCGTTTTGCCAGCATTTTTATTTTTGCCCTCTTGGTAGGGGTTAATGGGTATAATAATTTTAGTTTGTTGACATTGCTTAAGAAATCAATGTCTGCAGTGGAAGTTACTTAAAAATTAGACCAATTCAAAATGTCACCCAGTAGTTCCAAGGTCCTACCATCCCTGTTGTCGAGTTTCACAAGCAAATTATGTGTCGTTATGTGAAAGCTCCAGTCCACCTCTGTAAAAACTCATAAAAATAACACTTGGGATTGCCAAGTGCTGTAGCCATGTTAGAAAATAATATGGCGTTGGTCTCCAACAGAAACCCTCACGTCTTCAAAGCTGTCCACTAGCAGGGAGCTAATGTCAGGCTTTGGGGGAAAGCGCCATTATGGCAAAGCTCTGTCCATATTAGCTGCATCGTGACCATGAGAGCTTTTGTTGCTGGGACTGACTTCCTGTCTCTCTTGTTTTCCAGCTTAAGCGAGAGCTTTTTCATGGTGAAAGGAGCGGCGCTTTTCTTACAACAGGGAAACAGTCCGCAAGGCCAGCGAAGCGTGCAGCAGCCTCACAAACATGCAGGTGATTGATTAAAACCGTGCTGAAATGCTTGTCTGTCTCTCTACGTTGTCTGTAGTGGCGAGCAAGTCCAGTGCTGGAGGGCAGGCAGCCACTCAGAGCTGAGTGAAACCAGACTTCCAGCCCACTTGGTTTGGATTCAGTGAAATTGGAACACACGAGTGTCGAGTCCTCATTTCAACTTGTGTCATTGTCACTCACTGGAGTAGAAAATGATTCTCTGCAAACATCTGAGCATTGGCAAAAAGTGTGTTAGTCTAGCGTCTTTCCAGAAAACCTACCAAGCCATGAGAGTCTGTTGAACGTGTCGCCCCTGCTTTCTACCTTCTGATGAGGAGGAAAGTCTATCCTGATCACTCCTTAATACGATTAAACTTCCCTCGCTTTAGATGGAGAAACCCACAAACTCATACGTTGCTTGGGCAGCAGTTTTATCCTGTCTTTTCTGTGCACTGAGGCACTGACTCAAACCAGGTGCTTTTTCGGGGACCTGGGTTCACTGCCTTTATCCCATTGGTGCCAGTGGGGTAAAAGGCAGTGAAAGGGAGTCCCTGCGCGTAAGTATGGATAAAATGGTGTAAAGCAAACAGTGGTGTTTCCAGCAAGGGATTTATTGTTGAAATCTAAATGCAGCCAAATTGTGATCTTGTAAAGTTCCCCCCATAGTAGTTCGATTATCTCGGCCTTGCATAACTAGAATAAGCTCTTTTTCCTGGGATGAGCAGCTTCATGGTGTGAGGAACAAGAAATAGGCTCTTCCCAAGAACACGGTCTGGGCTATGATCCTGCCAGTCCTGTGCCAGGTGCTTAGTGGGGTTTGGGTTTTAGCATGGCACTAGTCTAGTTAGGTACAGAGTATCCACATCCCTGGTTAATGCAGGAAATCTGCATTTTTAGAAGGTATTTCTAGCCCTGGCTGATAAATATATTCAAGTTTTACAAGCACACACGGGTGGCTGGATGGAGGTTTCCGGTTTACCTATGTAAAGAACATGGGGTTGAAGAGAGTGAGGCTCTGCTTGGAGCCTTGGAATAAGCAGTTAGCTGGGGTTGGTGGGGGAAACCAGACCCTCTGATTTTGGCTGTGTTGAGCGCGAGAGCGTGTGGGAAAGGCACAGTGCGGTACTATGTGTCTGCTGCTTTAGTAAACACTCCCGAACACAATGAGTGTGTTTGAGTGCCAAGCCCTGGCTTCTGATTTCTCAAATTGTCAGCAATTCCATGTGCCCAGCAAACGTCCTACGGTAGGAATTTGTCTGTCTTGCATGGAAAGCGATGCTTACGTTATCAAGTTACTGTATTGGGGCTCGTTTTATTCTCATATCCCAGACTCCCAGCTTTTCATATTCCTTGCCAAATGGCTTGTGTAGATGGAAAGTGGCTTATGTGACATAGCTAAATGCATGAGACGGAAGCGGCTTGGATCTAATCCTGCATACCGTGCTCCTATGGAATTCCCTGTGTTCAAAGGGACAGTTGTTTGAATGAATGATGCAGGATTAGGACCATTGTCTTCTGTTTTAATTCCCCAATATGTTGTCAATCTCCGCAACATGATGTAACAATGGGACCAATCCAGTCATCGCTGGCATCAGTGTCAGAGCGGGCTTGTGTGATGCTGATGTTGGTTGATGCACATTTTTAGTTGTGGGTTAAAATGCTGTTAGCTGCCCCAAGATGCTTGTAGCAGGAGGGGGCGGCATATACATTTTAATAATAAATAAATAAATAAAGGCCCAAATAGCAGTGAATTCCGCCATCTTCTGGAGCTAAGTGTCTTCCAGTTACAGGAATTGGAAGTCTTTACCCTCAGAAAAACACGCATTTTAGTGCACTAAGCGAAAGGGCCCATGGCAATATCTATTGGTCACTTTTATTTTTCTTAATTGGGTTCACAGGTTATTTACCCCAACACCTTCAAGTGATGATCAACCTTCTACGCTGTGAGGATAGAATCAAACTGGTAAGAGAGAAGATAGGCGCGGCCTTGTAAGAGAGCACCGTGTTCCCTTCTTACAGAAGTAAAATTTCTGACTAAAGCTGCCCAGGTGAATAAGAGTAAACGGATGAAGTGTCGCATCTGAAGGGATTTTCCTGGGCTCCAGAAGGACCTCCTAGTCCCAATTAGCCCACCCAGTCCTGTGTAAGATGGGGATTTTTGTCAACCTTCCTAGTGACCCCTCTTAAAAATTATTTATCATTTATCTAGTACTTTCAGTGTTCATAGTGCTTTACAATCTTTCTCTAGCTCCCCCTCACAACAGCCCTGTGAAGTAGCTCATTATAATTCCCATTTTACAGATGAGGAAGTGAGACTGAGAGTGACTTGCCCAAGGCCACCCAGTGATCTTATGAGTAAGATTGGATTTAAAGCCTTGTCTCTCATATCCCAAGCCCCACATCTTATCCACTAGGATATACTGGCTCTAAAAATCCAGTATCTCTTACGTTTTGTCTTCAGTTCAGTCTCATAACGAGATATCGGCATTGGGGCTGTTAAATATGGGTAACCAAACCACCTTCCCCTATCCCGATGCATGTGTTCTTTGCTAAACTAGTAAGTAACCTTGTGGAAAGATAGGCATGGGCCTCCTTGTCGTGTGTGTGTGTGTGTGTGTGTGTGTCTGTTGGGGCTCTCTAGATGCAATTGTGCGACAATGGCGTGGTTGTGGTGACTGTGCACAGCTGCAGTTACAGAGATGCGTTGCCCTTTTCCAGGCTGTGCGTTTGGAAAGCGCGTGGACAGATCGGGTGAGGTACATGGTGGTCGTGTACAGCAGCGGGCGTCAGGACACAGAATAGAACATTTTACTGGGGGTGGACTTCTCCAGCAAGGAAAGGTAGGATTGGGATACTCTCGAGTGCCCACAAAAAGGTGGAGAATCTGTTCCAGAAGTCACTCTTTAACAAGAAACTCTTGAATTCCTATAAAGTTTAGCAGCCGTACTTCCAAAAAGGCTTCAGCCGCTTTCTGGATCTCCAGGCCTGCAGCTGCGCTGCTCGCAAATAGTTTTATCCCACACTGATATCCTAAGAGACTTGCAAGTGCCATTCCAGTAGTTGCGTACTTGATTGCTACAAAATGCACTGTAAGACTGGAGGCCACTTCTGAACATTGGGCCCGGAACGTTATTGATGCCGTGGTTGTAATTCAGTAACAGGCATGGATTCATATTTATTTTTTTGAAACCCTTTATTAAGGCATATTATAGCAATTTACTTAGCCAGAAAATCTAGCCTACATTTTCCTTCATTCCTTGTGTTAACCAGCATATAAATTACCCTAATTATAATCATTCTTGTTTGTTGTTTTCAGTATTCAAAAAACCTGGCCAGATATTCTCGTTGATTGGCTGGGGAGTCCCCTTCTCTCTGAATAGGTAGAAGCAGGGCCAGTTTCCTAGGTGCATGTCCTCCTTTTGGCGTTTTGTTGGACATGGATTCCCTTCTAAACAACACACAGCTAATGCCAGCAAACAAGGTGCAGTATTGAGAATGGCTTGTGAAGTTCTCTCAAGTTTTCTGTGAGGAGAAAAAGGTGAGCAGTCCTAGAGTCTTGGCAGATAGATCAGAGCTTCCCTTTGTTCTTGGTCGATAGTCTTCGTTTTTAACTGTGTCTAGGTCACCCAAAAAATAATTAGTCAACCAGATTTCCAACAATGACAGCCTTCTCCAAGGAGCTAACACCATCCTTGTTTGCGACTCATGCTGCTTATAGATGATGTCTTACTCACCTGCATGGTAGAGAAGTCTGGAACACTTGTTAGCTGAAAAGAAGCTGTTCTCAATTTTTTTCAAACTGACGTGCATGTATGCTAATTTCTTTTCGAAGTTTAATACCTTGGCAGATTAATTTTTTACTGGTAGGAAGTGCTTTGTCGATTGCATTCTAGTCTGGTTTTCTTGCCATGCTTTTCTTGGCGTTTGGACGGACCGTGTGAGGTTACATGGTGGCCATGTACAGCAGCGGGCATCAGGACATGGAAGGGAACATTTTACTAGGGGTGGAGCTGGGAAATCTCCTGAAAGCATCTGATTAAAAGGGCTGCTTCTGTGGCTGCTACTTACTAGGTTTAAAAACCCACAAGGATTCCTTCAAACAACTTTCAGATTTGGGGTAGTTTAGTTTGACTATGCAAGAAGATGGATCAGCAGCAGCCAATGTGCCGGGGGTGGGAGCACCTGAGTTTGAGAGCAGGGAAGGCAAGTTGAAAGGTCTCTGCTGAATAGGGACTGTGAGCTTGGGGCATCTTTTTGATCGTCTGGTTGAGTTTTTGGAGCTGCTAAGGACAGAACTGTGTAACCCCCAGCGGCGTTCAGAAAATCACCCCTTCAGTTCATTCCGCTCAGCACTAAATCTTCAATATCCTTCCCGGTGGATTTTAGCACAAGGGTAGGGCTGAGCTAGGAGGACACAAGTGAGTCTCTGTGCCTCCTGCAAATATATTTCCCCCAAAATATTTGGAAACAGAATAAGTACGCAAATAAACTAAATGGTGTAAACTGTGCAGATTTTCCCGGCATGTCATTTCATCAGTTTAGGACATCTAAAACCTTAACCGCAAAACGTAACCATGCTGACCTCTCAGTGGGGGTGGAGGGGAAATGGGGAACTCTTCTTTCCAGTGGGCGTTGTGGATGGTGAAGTGCCCATCTTCGGGCAGTATACAGCGGTTCCTTGGCCACCTTGCTCTAGAGTTTCATTCATTGATCTACGGCCTTGGTTCTGTACCGCATGTATGAGCTACAATGTTGGACTGAGAATAGCTATGTTGGGATCAGGAATTGGGGTGAAATCCGTAAAAGCTCATGCAAACATCCAGAATCTGGAAACTTGCAATGGAAAGATATTTTGTTGTCTGTTTGAGCCCCCAATGCCAATGTCATTGAAAGATGGTTTTTCTTTTCTCTTGCATGGTAGTAAAAGCTGCACCATAGGAATGGTCTTGCGCTTGTGGAGTGATACCAAGATACACCTTGACGGAGACGGGTAAGAAACCCTATGCTTGAAGGGATGAATGTATCGGGGGGGGGGGTGTTGCTCTTCCCAAGTTAACAGAGCTGTTTGAAAGATTGCCTCCCACTTTTCAGGTTGAAGAGAAACGAACTTGGGCCTTTTCCCTCCTGTCATTAAGTGTTGGTTCCTTGTCTGCTAGACGATAGGATGTCTGATTAATGGCTTTGTAAATAAAATTGGTGCAGCGATGTTTGAATTCCTCGCAGTGCATGAGTAGGACAAGCCACTTGTCTTGACATTCTCGCTCAAGAGGAAATGAAGAGCCACACTGTCTACAGGTTGCTGTAGGACCTGGCTTCTGCCTGCTGGGCTCCCTCGGGCTTGTCCCAGCCCCCGTGCTGGACTTTGCCTGCCCCTGCATCAGCAAGAAAGCAGGGCTTGTTTGCAAGGTGGAACTTGGATGCAACGTGACACGTTTTTGTTTTTTTCCCCCTTCTCCGCTAGTGGGTTCAGCGTCAGCACTGCTGGAAAGATGCATATCTTCAAACCTGTGTCAGTACAAGCCATGTGGTAAGTGTTTACTTTTACTAGAAAACCTGACTTTTGAGCTGATTAATGATCAGTTAAAAGGGTCCCATTTTATATGCCTTTAGTGCCCCTTGAATAGACACTCATTTCACTTTCCCCAAGCTGAATAATCTAGGTGTCCTGCTAGTAGTCCATGCGGTTCTGAATTCTGTGCTTTGGTTCAGAGCAGCGATGCACTTTCTAGTAAAGCACTTGCACCCCGTTACCCACCTATTCTCTGGTACCTTTCCGCTGCCACCACCCAGAATTTACTTAGGCCGCGAGTCTCATCCCTCTGGGGCGAATGAGAACTCTACCTTTTCTTTAAACAGACAGGCCCGCAAGCCAGAATAATTCAGTTCCCAAGTACTGCCGCCGGAGCGTACAGAGGCGTATTCGTGCTCTCTCTCTCTCTCTCTCTCTCTCTCTC
>QEPC01002388.1:5017026-5060767 GCA_003113815.1 Sphenodon punctatus
GAGTTCAGTTTTCGCCATGTTCAGTTTAAGTTGGCGTTGAGACATCCAGTCGGAGATATCGGAAAGACAGTTGGTGAGACGAGCTTGAACAGAGGAGGAGAGGGAAGAGTTGAGTGTCGTCAGCGTATAGGTGGTATTGGAAACCGTGGGGGGCAATGAGTTTGTCTAGGGATTGGGTGTAGATAGAGGAGATGGCCAGGGACAGAGCCTTAGGAAACCCTGACCGAGAGGGGTAGGGAGGAGAAGGGGGAGGAGTTAGGAAGAGATACATTGAAGGAGCGGTCAGAAAGGTAGGAGGAGAACCAGTCGAGGACAGAGTCCCGGAATCCAAGGGAGTGAAGCGATTCAAGCAGGAGCAAGTGGTCAGCAGTATTGAAGGCAGCAGAGAGGTCAAGGAGGACAAGAATGGAGTAGAGGCGGTTGGATTTAGCCACAATAAGATCGTTGGTGATCTGTACATACATCTTGGTGCTTCTGTAATGGAAATAATCATTAACCTCTAGTTGTGGCTTTGGTTTTCTCTGGGATTTCCCCTTGCACAATTTCTAGACCCCTTTTCCCTCTTGGTTCACAGAGATTCCCAACCTGGTCTGGCTGCTAGGGTCAGTGAGCAGGATAGTGCGATCTCTTTATAGACCAGCCCTGCGGCCACACATTCTGCTTTAGCTTTCCCTGAGCCTCTTGCATCTATGTTTTCACGCTGGAGCGCTTGAGAAGCTAGTGCTAAGAATGCTGGCGGGTGCAGCGCAGAGGTGCTTGACAGCACCAGGGTTTAATGTTTGAACATGCTTATTTTATGTCTCTCTCAAATCCCAGGGCTCAGAATGGAATGCCTCGAACCTGGAGGAGCTACAAGGCTCTGGGTGAGTTTTATCATTTTCAGTTGCTCGGGCCAGTTAGGTGTGACTATTGGAAATGGCACGCATGACCCCGAGGGCCTCCGACCACTTGTGTGTTCTGGTCTTTCATGAGTGATTTAGAGTGGATGCCCAAGTGGTTTGGGTACTAGACAGGGGAGTTAGGAGACCTTGCGTTATGCTCTCTGCCCCTGACCTGTTGGGTAATCCAGTCAAATTACTCCACCAGTCTGTGCTTCAGCACCCTTTGCAAAACGGGGCGAATGCATTCTTGCTCTCCTATGTAAAGTGTTTGGATATGGAAAATGCTGCATCAAAGTGAAGTGTAGACCAGCTTACGATCGCAGGTGCAAATTCCTGCACATGCCGTAAGATTCACTTGGATGGAATTTGGTGTTAAGCACAGCCCCCCTTCTCCAAATGGGGCAGAACTGCCGGGATGAGGCCTGCTGTCTGAGTCATTCTCCGTTCCCCGAGTGCAGACAGGCAGCGGTTGGATTCTCTTGATGAGCTCTCATCCCTCTGCCACTTGCTGGCTCTCCTTGCTTTTACACTTGTTAGACCAGTGGGAGGGATTTTGTGTTTAAATAACCTTCTGTTTGCCCAGAATGCACGACTGCCCGGGGGGGAGGGGGCTCTGAAAAATTACGGCTTCAGAGCAGGAATAAAACGGTTTCAATTGGAGTCCTCGGGACCAGATGTCTTTCTGAACACACAGAACAAGTGTTGCATTAATCTAGTGAGCTGCAGCAGTGACATCCTTGCAATGCCATTTCTAAAAATCACAAACCATTAAATATGTCTCCTGTGCTATTGATTTGTCCTGGTGATGTGAAATTTCAAATGAATATGGGCATTCGCTCTTCCCTGGTGTATACGTAAATTAAGTGTATATTTATAAAGAGAACTCTCTCCTTCCACACTGTAGAATGATTGTGCCAAGGAATACAACCACCACTTCAAATTTGTTGTAGGGAAGAAGGGAGAACTCGCACAACAGGCCAGTGGGCAAGTTGGAACACAGAGCGTGGTTGGGGACTCGTGGAGTCTACCCCCAGCTCAGCCACGGAGTCGGAGAATTTTGGGCCGGTCTCGACCTCTTCTGTGTTCCAGCTTGCCCGGCCGTGTGCAGAGCAAATGGCTCAGAATCCCACTGGGATCCTCAGGCAGGGTGCTTTATTGCAGGGCTGGCACAGAATTCACACTGGCCTGAGTGGGAGACATTTCTGGGTTCTGGAACGCTGGGTTACTGAAGCCATAACCTTGAGCAAGTCACTTTTTCTCTTTGTCTGGGTAGCAGTGATACCTACTAACTTCCCAGAGTTGTGAGAAGGGCTTAGTTCTGTGGAGCTTCCACAAACGCCGGTGGATTGGGGTTTTTTTTTTTTGGGGGGGGGGGTACAGGATTAGGCCTGTCGGTTGCACTGTGTTGCGTGGAGCTAGCTTTTGATTTTTTTAACGTTAGTTCCCTTTTCCAGGCTGCAGGAGCTATTAATCTCTTGCTTTATTGTTTGTATCATTTCAGCGTTGACTACATTTTAAATGTCACCAGGGAAATAGATAACTTTTTCCCAGGCCTGTTTGCGTATCACAATATCCGAGTCTACGATGAGGAGACCACAGACCTTCTGGCCCACTGGAATGAGGCGTATCACTTCATAAACAAGGCCAAGTAAGTGGAGGCTGAGGAGTGATTTTGATGCCATGTGTCCGGCTGGAAACTGCTGGTGGCTTTCTACGAGACTGGGGTGCATCCTCCAGCGAATTGGAGGGGGCAGGAAACCTCCCCGAAAGGTGCAGTTGCTGCAGGAGAGGTTGAGTCTGACCGAGGATGGTTGTCGGGCAGCATTTTAGCACAGGACAGGGAAGTGGTAACCAAAGCTGGTTGTGAAACTGCTTCTCTTTCATTCTCTCTTAGTCACGGAACAATGGTTCCCATTTTTTCTGGGCGGATGAAATGAGAAGTGTATTAATCCCCCTCCTGCAAGTATCGCTGGTAACACGATGTATTCTGAGAAGTCTTGTCCAGTGCTGACTCCCTCGCCTTGGTCAAGCACCCACTTGCTTTCCTGATCACCCTAGCGTGCTCTCCTTGTCTCTGGGACAATAACGGTCTGCATCTTTGCCTCCATACGAGTCTTGTGTTGTACTCCCTCATCCAGTTGCTGGCTTTGCTTTGTGGCGCTGGCGGTGAAGACTTTCCTGGGTTCCTTTCTCTCGCAGATACCTTGAGATCGTAATGTAACTTCTGTTAGGTGCACTAACAAAAGCATTGTCTCCAAGTCGGGAGGTAATAATTCCACTCTATTGGGCACTGGTCAGACCCCACCCGGAGTGCTGCCTCCAGTTCTGGGTGCCGCATTTTAAGAAGGGCATTGACAAATTGGAGCTGGGTTCATGGCAATAAATATGATAAAGGGTCTGGAAAGCCAGTCTTGTGAAGAAAGGTTGAACAAACTGGGTATGTTTAGCCTAGCTAAGAGGAGACATGCTAGAAGCCTTCAGATATCTAAAGTGCTGCCCCCAAGAAGATGGCAGGGAAATGTCTGCGTCGCTACATAGTGCAGGGCTAGAAATAATGGTCTCCAGTTACAAGAAGGTAGATTTCCTAACCGGAGAAGTTGCCTAGGGAGGTGGAAGACTCCCCAGCGCTAGAGGCTGGAGAGCCACCTGTCGGGGGATGTTGTGGCTGTCGTCATCCTGCCTTCCTGGGTCAATCTCTCCCGGCATCCTCTCTCTGACAGTGGCCAATTCCAGTTGCTTAGATGAAGTGCAGAAATAGGCTCTTGCTGTCGTGATCTGTTCCCTGTCGTTTGCTCTCTTCCCCTGATCAACGTAATGAGTAGCTGTTCATGGACCCTTTCCCAAGTCCAGTTAATACAGTTGGTCTTCATTGTTGTTGATCTTCTAACCGAAGAACCCTAACCGGTTACATGTTGCCTCATATTGTTCCCGATCTTTGGTCCTCTTTGTGCTAATATAAAACTCCTCAAAGTTATAGTTCTAGCTAGGCTACCGGAATGCCCAACTGGCTAATCCCGGACACCCTGATAACCTGCTTGAATGGCTTTAGAATAAGTTGAACCAGTCCATGGTTTCTCTCTCTCTCGCCTCCCCCAACAAGGCAGGCTGTGCTGTGAGTTTGACGGATGAATCTCCTGTGCTCCGTCGTAAGTGGCTTGTAACCTGGTGGGGGTTTCTTCCTTAAAGTCGGTGTGAAAAGACCCACTCTTAGAATCGTAGAACTGAATACCTGGAAAGGGACCTTGGGGTCCCCATCTGGTCCGACCCCCCACCCTATTCCTAAAGCATCTCTGACAGTCTGGTCTTTTCTTGGAGATTCCACCGTCTGCCTAGGAGGCAGAGGCGTCTGGGTAGTTTGGGTTGGATTGTTACTGGGTCAAATTGTGTCCCCGAGTTATAACCAAATCAGCGGGATATTTAGGGTGTCACTTGAAGGTCAAGTTGGGTCATGTCCCTCTGTCAAAGTTTACTTACTAGTAATGGGCTCCAGTGTTGGATTCACCCATCAGAGACGGGTGAGCGTCCTTGCTTTGCAGGGATTCAGTTCAGGAGGCAGTTCTGCCAGGTGAATGTTGGGTATTAAGAATCCACAGTACCTAGCACAAGGGGTCTCCTCCCCCTCCTAGCTTACAGGTTTCAGCTTTCCATTGTCCTTTGCAGATGGGGCTGGGGGCCTGCTTGCTAACTTGAGTCTGAGACTCCACCGCATCCCTCTCTAAAAGCCTTCGGCATTTGTGAGGCTGCCTGCTCTAGGCCTTCCAGCTAGCTGCAGGTGCACTGAACGTAGCTTTGTAAGAAAATCCCCGTGGATGCTGGGACCCCGTATTCGCAGGGAGAGGCTGGAAAGAGTTTGGGTGGGCTGACTGGTTGTGGGTCTGCATAGTTCTCCAAACCCCAGCTTTCCTGGAGAAAGGTTTATGAAATAAATGTACTCATTAAGCCAGTATAAGCAATTGTTCATGAAGCCTCTATGGCCTAGTGGATCAGACGGACTTAGACCTTGGGAGACTGATGTTTCACATCTTAGCCGGGAACCCACAGGGTGACCTTGGACAAGTCCCTGTCTCTCGCCGCTGTCACACATTCCCCGAGCACCTGGTTGAGACTCTCTGACCTAGAGGGTGAACCAGACAAGGATTGGAAGGGACCTTAATAATCACGACTACTTTGTGGATCATTTTGCCAAACCAGCTAACTCCTCATGCTAAGTTGGTCTGGGGAGCAAGCTGCTCCCTCTCCGTACCTCATTTAGTCACTCCTGAGACATTTCCCCCTTTTCCTTTGTTCTAGGAAAAATCACTCGAAGTGTCTGGTGCATTGCAAGATGGGGGTTAGTCGCTCGGCGTCGACGGTCATAGCTTATGCAATGAAGGAATTTGGCTGGTCTCTGGAAAAAGCCTATAATTATGTGAAGCAGAAACGCAGCATTGCAAGACCAAATGCAGGCTTCATGAGGCAGCTTCTGGAATACGAAGGCATTTTAGATGCAAGGTAAGGTGGTGAGGGGAAGGGACCTGCCAGGTTCCTAAAGGAACTCATTGTAGGCTAGGAATCTTGCAGAGCAGTGTGTACGTTGGTTGTGTGTGTCAGAGGGGGATGAAGAAAGCTTTGAAACCATCGTAGCTAGAACGGAGAGATGCTGTAGTGAAGCCCGCAAGGCCGGAGGGCCCATGCCCCTGCTGTTGGAGAGAGCAGGGCATCCCACCTTTTGCCCCCAGGGCCCATTTCAACCTACTTATGCTCCTGCCTTCTGAAAAGCAGGAAAACAATTTTGCCAAAAATGTCAGTAAGAGACAACTGTTTCCCCCCCAAAGAAAAAGGGGTCAGACTACAGGTTTTCTTTTTGGAAAAGGCAGTTTTCTAGCACAGACATTGCTCGTGTGACACCTGCTTCCCAGCTCTGCTAGTCAATATCCGGAGGGGCCCTGCCTACCTTGGCTGCTCCAGGAAAGCTCTGGCACTACTGTGCTGGGGTCTAGAAATGTAGCCAAAAACTTGCTAGCCAGCCATCCGAGTCGATCAGCCAGGTGGGGGGCTTGGGACCCAGGGTTGTAATGAAGTGGGATTTTACATCCCTGGCTGTTGGCCAGGCATTAGCAGCAGGCGGCTCGGTAACGCTCATAGAGGTCTCTGCCTTTGATCTGTCTGAGGCAGACTGCTGTTGCCATGAAGAGACCCATTGGCTGACCAAGCTCTGGACAGATCAGCTGACAGAAGCCTGGCTGAAGCCGGATGCAGCCATTACCGCCGGCGTCTGACTGGCCAGAGCTTTTATCCTGAATGCTGTTGGCTGTATTCATCAGTTGGGTCATGAGTGAACTGATGGGAGAGAAGTGTGCTAATTCGCTTCCTTTGCTCTGGTCACCATTCCTCGCAGGCTGTTGTCGGTCGGAGTGCCGTGTCTGGCTTGCACCACGGCTGTGTATCCATGTTCCTTTGGTAGCAGAAGAGGCATCCAGGATTGCTTTTGCTTTATAGTGCAGAACAGATTAGGCTGCCCCTTGTAACAAGATGTTTTCAGTCGCTGCACAAATGGTGGTGTCGAACGCCTTCCCACATGCTGTGCACGGCCTGGATCCTAGCAGGGGAACTCTTCCCCCCCCACCCCCGATGGAGTGCCCAGCAGAAGTCCTGCTCTGAGCTGGCCCGATATATTTCACATGAAGAAATAGCCTATTCCTGCCTCTACCATTAGGCCCTTCTCCAGCTCTGTTTCTTCTGTGCTGCCGTGAGGATCACAACGTCAGAGCGGCTCCCAGGGAGGCGGATTCGTTGGGCAGAATCTTGTAGCTGGTGAAGTCTTGCAGAATTTGGTTTTCTAGCTGCCTGTTGCAGCTCTCTTCTTAAACGATGCCCGTCTGGCCTGCGTTAACCGCTTTGTGCGAGGCGTACGCAGATACTTTACACCTGCTGCAGCGATCAGGTTACTCGGATCTCTGCATTTTTGTGTTAATTACTTATGGCCTGACTCAGAAGCTTCAGATGGTTGCTGTTTTTTATCCCTTGGACCTTGCGTAGCGAAGCAATCTTGCTATTCCTGTGCCCAGACCAAACCCTGGAAGCGAGAGCGACAGCTGCTTCACCTTGTGCTATTGCTACCACTCCTAATCAGGCATGTTCTCCATCGCCACCCAAAGAGAAAACACAGGAAAGCTGGGTCCGTGCCCATAATGGGTGACTCAGTTAGGACTGCGTGGCTTCCAAGAGGTGTGACTTGCACGCTGCAGCACTTGGAAGCTGTTGCATGCACATGCAAGTTTAAATGTAATAGTTTGTCCTTTTATTTTTATTTTTTGCTTGTTTCTCCACAGCAAACAACGTCATAACAAGCTGTGGAAACAGCAGGCGCAGAACAATCTCCCACAGAACGCAGATGGTTCTCCAGGGCCGAGTGACTTCCTGCTTGAAAGCTTAGACTTTGACCTAGAAAACCGCTTGGCTGAGCTAGACGCACCGGCCCCGCCTGCCTACTTGGACAACCGAGCCAGTTTGGAGGGCGTGGGTTTTCACTACTGCTTCAGGCGCCTCTCTGACTCGTTGCCTGAGGACAGAGAAGCCTTCTTCCAAGTGGAGGATGTGGAGAGAGATGCACTTTTGGAGCAGTCCGATTCAGTGGCATCTCCGCCTCCCCCAGTGCCAGATGAGGCTGTAGCAGAGAAAACAAAGGCCCAGGAGAAAGAGGAACTGCTGGCAGAGATAAGTGGCTTTGGGGAGAAGGAAGTGAAGAAGAAATTGTCCAGCGTCCCAAAGTGTCAGACACTGCCTGGGCCTGAGGATCCAGGGGAAGAGGATGATAGGGAGGAGAAGGCCGCGGAGAGGTGGAAACGGCGCTCATTGGTGCAGAAGGAGGAGAACCGGCTCAACAGAGAGAACCTCAACAACAACAACAGCAAGAGGAGCTGCCCGGAGGATTTTGAGGTGCGTATGGGACTGAAACGTGGCTGGGGATCAGCGTGGCGGCCACCCTGTGAGAGTGGGAGTAAAGTCTTGCCCCCTCACTGCAGCACCCTGAGTGAGCCTTTTCCCTGAAGAAGGGCTTCCCAGCACCATTTTGCTTGCATGAGCTGTGCAGCCACGTACCGAAGGAAGCGAGTGGAGTGAGCTGTCTGGGGGAGTGAATAAGGTGCTGGACTTGGACCTGGGAAGCCAGGGTTCAAATCTCACCCTAGCCATGATCACACTGGGTGGCTTTGGGCAAGTCACAACCTCGCAGCCTCAGTTCCTCCGTCTGTAAAATGGGAATGTGTGTGTCTGTCCCTGTGTTCCCCTCACCCGTGTCCATCTTAGATTGTAAACCCACTGGGCAGGGACCTGTCTGGAAAATCTGTGACTGTAAAGCGCTGTGTCCACCTAGTCGCGCTAGAGACATTACTAGTGGTGGTAGTAAGCGAATGTGCTGTATCACGACGTCCTTCTGTGGCCACTGCTTGGAACCGTGATTCCCCCCCAACAACCGATGCCATGAACTGGCAATCCTCTAGCTGTAATAGGGTGAGGTTCTACTTATTCTTAGGGTTTCTTTTAAAGCCCCTCCTTTGGGTAAACAAAACATGTTATTTCTTACCGTCGTCTCCTCTTTTAAAGTATGCTTAAGAGTTCAGGCGGCGGGACGCACGTGCAAATCCGACACGGCTCTGATAATGTTGGAAAGGTGTACGCTGCATGTGATTGAAGCTTTGCGGCCCCTGACAAATACACCGGGCCAAGCTGGATTTTGCAGCTCAGTACAGTGCGTTTGTCAGCGCGCTGAAAAGCTTCAGCCTTTCCCTAACCTAAGTTGCATGCATGTCCCGCCGCCCGAACTCATAAGTGCACTTTACTGCACGTCCTTCCTTGTTCTATTATTATTATTATTAGCATTTGTATAGCACCAGCTGTGTACCTGGTGCTTTACAGAACAATAAGGTAGCCTACGGCTTCCAATCTAATAGACACAGAGGGGGGAAGACAAGGGATCAATAACATTCAAGTGGATGCGAAGTCTCAGGTTCACGTGCTTGGCTTGGTTGCGGTCAGGCAGGAGTCTGTGGGGAGGCCAGACAGTAAACACTGAAAGGAAAGTTCTAACAGGCGTCGGGAAAGGCGGCGAGGAAGAGGTGGGTTTTGAGGAGGGATTTGAAGGTGCGGAGGGAGGGGGCAAGGCGGACGTGGGCAGGGAGGGAGTTCCAAGCATGGGGGGCAGCAAGGGAGAAGGGACGAAGGCGGTTAGGGGAGACGAGGGAGAGGGCAGAGGAGGAGCGGAGAGTGCGTGCAGGAGTGTGTAAGGAGATTAGGGCTGGGAGGTAAGGGGGAGTTGTGAAGGGATTTGTAAGTGAATACCAGGAGTTTGTGAAGGATGCGTTGGGGAAGGGGGAGCCAGTGAAGCGAGGAGAGGCATTAAATTGAGTGTACATTAAATTGTATACATGACCTCCAACTGCCTGTTTTTTCCTTTTACAGCATGATGCCATATTTGGAATCCTTAGCAAAGTCAAACCTTCCTACCAGTCTTGCACTGAGTGCATGTATTCTTCTGCCAGCGCGTCTGCTGAACCATTTGGTGAGCAGCGTGAGAAGCTGAGTCAGGCCCCTGCACGCCACACTTCTACAATCTGTACCCAGCCTTCTCTCCTTTCTCATGGGACTTCTGCCTTGCTGGACACAGCTCCTAGCAAGCCGCAGCTCCAGGAAGTAATTGAAGCAAAAAATGATGTCTTGCCTCCATTGCTGGCCGGGACTGACCTTCGGGACGAAGGTGCCTGTAAATCTCTAGCCATCCAGCTTTGCAATAGTTCTGAAAAACCAAAGGATGAACCAAAAATGCCCGTTAAAACGCTACTTGCCCGTAGAAATTCCTACTGTGATAAGAGTCCGCTGGGTACTGAAGAAGCAAAGGAGCAGTCCCTACACAGAAAAGAGATCAAACAAGCTAAGGACCTGAAGTATTTGCTGTTCAGGAAAGACTTGGAAAAGCCAACTGCAAATAGTTATTTGATGCAGCATCAAGAATCTCTTATTCAGCTCCAGAAAGCTGGCTTAGTTCGCAAGCATACCAAAGAGCTGGAACGTCTGAAGAGCGAGTGTGTGCCATCGGAGGCCGTGTCCTCGGTAAAAGAGAGTCTCACAAGCAGAACTGATGTTAGCATACCAGAGGAAAGCCAAGAATTGGCTTCACCCCAAGTCCCAGTGGGGCCAGCACTGTTAATACCCGAAGACAGAGCGTGTGATGGAGAGAAGTTAGAGGCCAAGCAGCCCTTGATGGGAACGTCTCAGAAGACTTCGACGCCTGTCCCATGCAGGTTGGAGCACATGAGCAGTTTTACAAAAGACTTTCTGAAGACCATATGCTACACGCCGTCATCTTCCAGGAGTTCCAATTTGACACGCAGTTCTAGCAGTGACAGCATACACAGTGTGCATGGCAAACCTGGCCTGGTAAAACAGCGAACTCAGGAAATTGAAACCAGGCTCCGACTTGCTGGTTTGACCATTTCTTCTGCTTTGAAACGGTCCAATTCTCTCGCCAAACTGGGAAGTCTTAACTTGTCCTCTGAGGACTTATCAAGTGACATGGATGTGTCAACACTGACGGACTCCAAAGAGGCCAAATCGAGTGAGTCTTCCATGCACTGTGAGTCACGGTCTTCTTTAAAGAGCGAGGACGTAGGTGCCAAACTCTCAGAGAAGCCAGTTGCAGGAAGCTTGGAGAACACACTCTGGACAGGCAAAAGTTGACACGTTATTTGTTACTCTTTTAATTATCTGCAGCCAATGCGATTTTTATCATCTGAAATAAAATTATCTGTTATGATCTCCCCTCTTCCCCAAATGGTACTGTACATGGGGAGTGGAAAGGGGAATTACAAGACAAAGTTGAGCAGCTCAAGGCAAGTAAACATACTGCATGACTTGGGTCAGGACACTGTGTTTAAACAGCCTACCGTTCCCACCAAGCAATATTCCCAGGACTCTAAACCAAGTAAAATAATAATGTTTAAAAGTATATATATGTATATATATATGTATATATGCTGAAAATATTGTGTTCCAAAATAATTGAAAAATAGCATTATTTTACCCCTTGCAAAGCAAGCACAGCATGGGTCTCTTGTTCAAACAGACTCTTGTGGAATTACCCTTGGATGGTGATCTATACCCTACCTCCATTCTTGCTGTCTGCTAGAGCTTCTTCTTAAAAACTCACTCCAGAATACACAAGGGCGTTTCTGGGTTTTTTGTTTTTTTTAAAAAGCATTTCCCAAATTGTCCAAAAGAGTTGAGCCGCAGGCTTTAATGCACTGAGTAATGCTTACTGTAAAGTAGAGCGAAGGCGTTTAGAACTGTGTTTGTATTGGCTGTGTGGTCCACTGATTGCTGGTCCCTGTTTACTGTCGAATCTGGGTGGATCGTCCTAGTTTGTGTGAATAACAGAATGGCATCTTGCCTGTGTGTTTTGAAGATTTGCATTAAAGTGGATAGATGTCTCATTTGTCGGGAATTACTGCTGTCGCTGTGGTTTACGAGTACCCCATTAATACTGAGAAGCTTGGCTGGTAGGTGACCCTAAACCAATGTGAAACGCGTGTGATGCTGGAGTCAGTGTTGTAGCACTTGAGTTTTGGAGACCCTAGTTTATCAGGCTGTTGATGGTACGTATTGCAGATCAGGCCACGGGTCTGGGCAAGTAGTCAGGTGTATATTGGTATTGCATATTTTTGAAATCTGGGGAGGCAATACAAGATTTTGTTGGCTTAGCAGAATTTGTCAAGCATTCTGGAGCTTGCAGTAAAATACACAGCCAGCTGTGGGTTATCTCAGGAAAAGTGTGTGGTTGCCACCAAGCTCTGAAGTTTTGTTTACAAATGCCCAGTTTGGGTAGCATTCGTGTAGTTGTGTGGCTCTGATCCCCTGGAAGCAGTGATGCATTTCCCTGCTCCTGTTCGGTCTCTGTTGGACCTGTTGTACAAGGATGCCCAGGCTCATTACCGTGGTGATCTTCTCCCAATTACAGAGATGTCCAGATTCTGTTCCTGGGTGAGTGTGTGCTGCTGCCACTGGCTACACTGAACTTACACACCCAACCGAGGTAGAGTTTGGGCCGAAAGCAACGATTGGGGAGTTTTCCTAATATTCCCGGGCGGAATGCCTATAACAAATGTATATCGTGCGAGTAAGCAGTGTCTAAAAGGGAAAAGCTAAGGACTAGGCTAGTTTCTATGTGGGAAAATAAGCATTCATTCTTCCACATGGTACGTCAAATCAGACTTCTTGTTCAGCAAGTCAACTAGGGCTCAGTCCTGCACCTTTCAGAGTTAGGGCATCACTCCGATCCTTTGTTTGCAAAGTTGTATCGCCTACCTGGGTAGAAATGAAAAGCAACCAGACTGCAGGTTTGGGCAGCAAGTTCTCTGACTTTTCTTACACAAATTTGTTTTGAGTAGCTGTTTGGAAAGTGTCCCAAGGTTTCTAGTGTCCAAGATAACCAGTGTTCAGCCTCTCTCTCTCTCTCTTTTACAATACCACTTTGTGCTAAAGATGCAGAAGTAAGAGTTGTGAAGCAGATGAGTTTTGCTTCATAGATAGGTTGAAACTAGACACATGGCTTCACACAAGGCACATTTGCTATTTTACCTGTGGAAAGGTGGTGAAAGGTTTAGCAAAGCAAAAGCTTCTCTGGCAACACGCATCTGGAGAACCTCCTTTTCGGTTGTTGGGCAAATTTTGCATCTGTCCCCAAGTTGAACTTCCCCTTAGCTTTTCTGTGTGTCCCAATTTGCTTTCTACAGATCTTCAGAGGTGTATTTGGCCTGGGCATTTCTGTTGATTCTGCAATTGCCTTTCTGAATGAGATTGGCTTCACACACACACACCGCCAACATGGATCTGAAATCAATACTGACTGAATCGGCTCAGCACACTGTGAATCTGCTAATGTGTACCCTACCCCCAGCTCGTTGACGCACACTTCAGTTTCACGTTGTTTGGAGTGTAGGGTAGATATTAGTGTTACTCTTTCCCCCTCGGATGCCTAGCTGTCAGGAACCATCGGTGCATTGTCAGGTTGTACTCTACTGTAGTGTATTTTGCAGATGTTTGTCAATATGTTTTGGCTGTCGTTGCCTAGGTTTTTATTTGGAAAGTATGGATTGGGTAGGGCGACGGTGAGCACAGAGAGAGAACCATGTTGCTATACATTTGATATCTGCATGTGGTTTCTTCAGAACCTAGCAGCCTACGTTGAAGATAACACGGTATTCTTAAGTTAATCTTTTTTGCCACCTCCTTCCAATGTGTGTAACCCCCTCAGTTTGGCAATAGAGCACAATAGCTAGTATTATAAAAAAAAAAGGGGGGGAGGGGAGAGGAGGATGCCATCTTGAATTGTGTTACCTGAGCTGTTCAGGTTTTCCTCATTTTCAAATCCAGGCCATATACTCGCATTCTCCTTCTCCACGATGGGACAAAAATGTTGCCCTTATTCATCCCCATTGAGGCTGCAGGTGGAAGACACACATTGGTGTGATATTTATTTTATTGAATGTCTATTTCCCCATGGTTTTTAGCTTATCTTTTCCCCTCTCTTCATTAAAGATCCTTCCCTAGTGTCCACTAGAGGATTAGCAGGCAGTAACCTCTTTGGATCAGGGAGGTCCAGTCCTTGCTGCTTCCAGTGTGGGGGAAGAGTTATGGGGCAGATTTTTTTGTCCAGGAATACTGTGGGTTTAACACCTTTTAAATGGATTAGAATCCATTCTATTCAAATGTTCATTTCCTTCTCTCCCCTGCTCAAAACACTGTTCACCAGCTGACTCTCCTCTGAAGAATAAAGCCCACCAGGTGTGTTGAAGTCAGACATATTTCATGGTCTGGACAACGTATTTAGCACAAGCACATTTTCCTTAAACACCTGCCAGTTTCTGCTTGGTACGAACTACTTTCTCCTGGTGTTTATTTCTTCAGCTGACTGACATTTCCGTAGGGTTATTTTTAAATAAACTGATCACGGACTGAGTTATTTTGTGGACTATGACTGCATCATCACACACAAGCAGGTACGTAGCTATCCAGACATGAAAAATCCATTCCTGCTTAGTGCAGCACAATAATGTCAAGCTCTATATGCTGCTGCTGCTGTTGTAAAAATGAAAAATGTTTAAAGCCAATGTAAGCATATAGACAATAGCATGCCATTTTGAAGGGTTGTGTTTTTTTTGTAGCCAAAAGATACAGTGCTTGCAGGTTTGTTAGATCTGTTGCATGAAAAGGTAGCCATTTTCTTTCCCTACCATGTATTGGTATTGTTTTCTTTCCAACTGAGTGCCTTAAGAATAGTTTACAAATACTGTATATTTATGCTACGCTGTTTGTCTGTCTTCGTGCTTTGGTGTTGTCACTGGCAGAAAGATTGACCATTACCCCTTGCACATATCATTCGTACCTACTCTGATCACCCCGTAGTTTGGAGTTTGCTAACCAGTCTTCCCTGGCTGTGTATTGTGGTTGTAAATGATTGGGGGGGGGGTTAAGGTGGTTCTCCTATAAAATTCAGCTTTCCATGTGCCCCCCCATTGTCTAACTTATCTATGCATCGGAACAGGCAGGGAAGAACACAACAAGGTTGGAGGGCCATCATTCCACCTGGGAGAGTTAGGTCTCTGAGCTAAGCCAATGGCATACTCCAACTCCAAATCCGAAATGCACAAACGGTCACCTTATTTCCAGCCAACACCCTTTTGTTCCATGTTTTAGTAGTAGTACCGTTTGGTTGCATTCTGTACCCAAGCAATGGCCCCGTTGTGTTGCAAGTGTCGGTCTGGTTGTCTCACCTGGGAGTCGATCCATAGGTAGATGGAACTTTGTAAGATAAACTATAAGTGAGTGAATGCATAATTGGTAGCTGTTTCGGTATGTTGCTGTACTCTTATGATAACAATGTTATTTTATTTCAATGTATTTCTTAATTCTGTTTTTTATATTTAAATATGCAGTATCTTTTGTACTGTACATTCGCAGTAGGGGATGCATAATGCACTTTTTTTTTTTTACTTTTGTTGGTAAAAGTGTACTGTATATTATATGTGCTTCTTGTGAGAAAAATAAACACTTTTTCTTTACAAGTGAGTTTTGTGTTTTCTCCAGAGTTCTGTCCAGATTCCAGATTCAGCCCTTTGGAGTAAACCCTTCCAATAGGCCTGTCCCCATGGGTGCCGCCGCCACCAGTAAATCAGAGTCATTGGGTGAAAACAGACATGACGCTAACCACCCTTGGTGGTTATTTATGCATGTTACAGGGCTGCGTAGGGCACCAATTCTGTTCTTGGTTACATCAGCATACACCGATAGTAACCTGTTGAAGCCAGTGGGGTCCTACTGGTGGAATTTGTCGTTTAAGAGAAGTAGGTGTTAATGGTGAGGAAGTGCGAGTTGGCACTGACCTGGCATTCAGGGGTGCAAGTGCAAAATGAGTGCAGCTTGTGTTGAGGGTGTGGCAGTGGTAACAACAGATGGGTAGAAGTCAAAGCTACACCCCTTTCCCAGTTTCCACACTTCCTTCCCTTTCCTCTAATTTTTGAACTTCTTTTTTGCTATACAGCGAAGAACAGAAGGTAGGGAAGGTGCTTTAGCTTCCTGCCTTTGCTCAACACCAGGATGAGACATGTCGATTAACACTTAGCTCAGTGTTGAATTAGGCTCAGCGTCCCTGGGAACTGGCCTGTTTTTACAACGCAGTAGTTACCTTTGCGGCTTGCTTTGGTTCCAATTGCCAAATCACCTGAATCAAGGAGCACGTTGCCCAGAGTTAATGGAGATGGAACTGAGAGGGGACACTTCTGTATGAGACGTAGATCCACAGGTTTCCCAGTAAAAGCAGTAATTACCTGCTTGTGTAAATACCTCTCGTGAGCTGGCTAGGAAAACTCCTGGATTGGTAAAACCTTGATATTGAGGTTTAACTAATGTGTGTGTTAAATCTCCGTGAGCTCTCCCTGGCTGCCCTGAAAGACAGCTGATGGGAAGGAGGGGGTGCCTGAAGCACTCTCGCTCTCCCCGGCTGCCCTAACAAACAGCTGATGGGGGGGGGAGTAGTGTATGTGTGCGCACTCGGGGGCTGCCCAGACAAACTGTTGTTTGTTTAGGGCAGCCAGGGAGAGTGCATGTGCTGCTCCAGGACCCCCTACAATCCCCATCGTTGTCATGCAAGCAGGCTGCTTATTTAAAAGCACTCTCCCCTACCTCACGTGTCCGGGGGATCGCCGGAAACTTCTGAACCCAGGCATTTCCCCTGCCCATCTAAAAAATGCCCTTAGAGAGGCTGCACAATTCCTCAGACGCAGACAAAACCATTCCAGTGATCTTTTATTCGACCGACTACTGTTGGTGAAAGTGTGCAAATTTTGGGGGGCCCTTCCTCCGGCATGCAAGGAGTCAAAACTGCCGAATGAGCAAATGTGGGACAATAGTGATCACTTGGGGGGGGGGGGGAGCATGACATTTCTAGAAATAAATAGGTGTACAAAGCCTAGGATCTGCATGTGGCAAACAAGGCCGGCGTCTGTAAGAAAAGAGATGAGGTGGGGTGGGGAGGAAGTGAACTTTCCAAAGCAAGCAGGAGCAGGCTGATTGTTCCACAGAAAAACAATTACTTGAAAGGGCATTGGGAAAGAAAAAAATTCTTAAAAATACAACAGGGAAACAGGACTAAATGATAGACAAAATAACTGGAGTAGGAAGTTGGTGGAGTTGTTCAACCAGAAACCTCTCCAGTTCTCTGTCCTGTTGAGCGTTTTAAGCTTTTAATATTGGTCCAACTCCTCACTGTCCTTTTTAATAGTAGATTGTGGAATATTTTGTCCTCTTTACTTAGTATAATAACAGGCTTGCTTTATTGTAGAGATCAAATAAAACCTGAGCTCAGAGCAGAGTGAGTGGGAGGGGATTTTTAGCTAAAGCTGAAACAGTCACTTGTTTAATACACTGAGGGACAGAAGGTTAATTAAGCATAGAAGGGTAGATTTGTATGTGAAGAGGCTAGCTTGGATTCGAGGAAGATTTTTGATTGCTGTCCTTACGCAATGTGTTGGATGCTGACAGGACAGTATCTGCAGCGGTTCTTAGGTGCTGATCAACAGGTTTGCTCACGGAAGCACACAACAGTGACTGTATTTTAAAGGGAACGTAGTCTCAACTGACGGTGCCACTGGCTTTTTAATTCTCAGCAGACGTGGCAAGGGGACACCTGGGCTTTAACATCTCCTCAGAAAACCAAATAGCTTGTAAGGCGACAGCTTGATTACTAAATCACGAGATGGAGCCGGGGAATGGCGTCTCTCTCAAGAGGAGTCAATTGTGTTGCAGGCCCAAGTCCCGTGCTATGTAGAATGATCCCTTCCAGGACATTCACCAAATTTAGCCTTTAAAGGCAAACAGTCAGTGTCTGACTCTGGTGCCTGTAAGGAGTTTTGTTACTGCTTGGAATTGTTCTTGCTCTCAGCTGTTTCGGGGAAGAAAATGTCAATATTTACCTTGGCAAAGTAACAAAGTGCAGGCCAGGGATCTTCTCCAGCTTTGGCATACTTGCTAATTGACTGTGCAAAAGTCGTTAACCCAAATGGGAAACATTGTTTTAAAAATGAATGGCGGCGTCAATATCACTCTGGATTGACAGCCCTGCTGCACCCTGACCTGTCACTAGCCACGGATTAAGAGTAAAATAGGTAGACAAGAGCCATGCCTCCCTCTCTGAGGCATTTCGCTGGCCTACAGGGAGAAAGGGAGCTCCTCTAGAAAGAAGTTGGTCTTAATAACCAATTGGGTCCTTCAGCTGAATCCCCCCATCATGGGGTCCATGTAATGCCAACGTAGCAATTTCTATAATGTGAGGAAATAATTGAGGTTTCAGCAGACATTACTTTCTTACTCATGTTAATGGCTACTTTGTTAAAGTATGATGTGAAAGTTTAGCCTGGGATTTCCCCAGGAGCTTAATGGGGTTCAAAATATGAACAGCATTGACATGGGTTATATACCCAAACTCCTTATGCCTCTTGGAGAAGCTTAGCCTCATTAAACAATTGGTGCTAGTTTTTGATCCCAGGATTAATGCATATAGCTGTGTTGTGTAGGGGGTTTGGAGATGGGGGGGTTGGTTGGGCACATTCCACACCTGCTCGTAACTTTATGGGGTTTTGAAGTATCCTCCTGGAACTACACCTCTTCACGCAGCTCCATGGGCTGTCATGCCAAATACCACATTTCTGAGCGAAGCGTACGATCTTGCAGAAAGTCATCCGTGAGGGAAAGCGCGGAGTCCATGGAAGAGGAATTCGTCACCTGGGAAAGCGAGCAGTGTCTGTGTAGAAATGAACAGCCAAGAGCTGAAAAGATCTAAGGTTAGGTCCAGAAGGAAAAAGCTTTGCAAGCCTTTTGCGCAAGAGAACGAAGCTTTACAGTGCTGAGTGGCGGGTTTTCATAGGCACTACTTTCTTGAGAGGTGACTGGGTTAGGAGTGTGGCCGCTCTTACTTCAAAATTGTCCCTGTGTTCTTCTGCCTTCTCTTGTACAAAACTGTTTCTCTGCTTTCTTAGGCTTCCTAGGAGCATGTTCGCACAACCAGAAGCTCCCCTGGGGCACTTTACACGGCAAAACCAATAACCACAGCACATTAACACAGATTTGCCGACCTGGGGGTAGCTCTGACCCATAACTGCCCCAGTGGGAGCATTTAATGTAAAAATAGAATGTTCTATGCGTCCATAGGTGTCGCACACCTCAAATATTGTGTGCAGCTCTGATTTTTCCCATCACAAAAAGGGTATAGTGGAATAGTAAAACATGTAGGGAAGGGCAAACGAATATATTTATCTTTGGATGCTGACTCCCCAGCCAGCTTGTTGCCCTGTCTCCAACCTTCCCCTGTTGTTGAATCGGTGGAAGCTGAAGTTGCCCAGCAGCTTCAGGCTAACTTCGATGCTACTGGATTCCTGGATTATGGGGTATGGAATGGCTTCCATATGAGGAGAAACTGAAAAGATTACATCTCTTCCGCTTAGGAAATGACTGAGGGGAGATGAGAGATTCCTGTAAGAACATGGACGAGGTGGAAAAAGAAACATCTGCTGGGGTCTGGGATCACTGCATTTTCCCCAGTGGGAGAAAGGGATCTAAGTCCCTCCCATTTTGCATCATTTCTTGTGGGTAAAGGGCTCCGTTAACAAGGGTGTTCCTTTGACTTATATCGGAAGGGCAGAACCACAGGAACTAGCACCAGTCGCCATGGACTGGAACCTACTATTGCTTTAGTGATGATGGTAAAATAAGGTCACTTGTGATATTGGTAGTGAAGAGAACAATGGAAAAGTTCAGTCCTTCTCATGGACGTTCTCTCAAAGGAAAAATGGAAGGGCTCCCTGGCAATGAAATGGATTCTTCTCAAATGCAGTCGGTCAACAAAAGAGGCCCGATGTAACTAGGGGCTACATTCTGCTAGCAAATTGAACAACCCTAAGAGAACATCATTAATGTTACTTGTGCAATGCAAAGACGGATGCTGAGACAATATGCAACCCCAAATAGCTTCTAGCTCCTCACAATCGCAGATTGCTCATGGATGCTCCTAATGTTCTGTCGTTCAGGGTACCCTTTCCCACTGTGAGCAACCTAAGCGCGTGCACCTGCGACTTCTCAACGTTGTGAATGTATCCCTGTCTCTCCCTAGGTTCCTCTGTCCCTTGTCTCTCCTCCCTTGTCTATCCTAGTTCGTAAGCCCTTCAGTGCAAGGACCTCTCTCCAATTGATCGTATGGTGGCAGACGTGTTCAGGTATGTGGTGCCTCAGGCTAGACCAGTGTTGTGACAGGAGAGAAGGACATCCTGTCCTGGGAAATGCATCTTCTGGGATATCCAGAGAATGCCCCTATTCCTCTCTGTATGATCCAGTTAAAAAATAATAATCTTAAACAGAGTTTCTGGGAAAGAGAGGTAGGGTAGACATTTTGTACAGGTTAACCTTGTGACTCCAAACCGTGAGAGGTGGCAAACACTATCTAGAGGACAGAATGAGGAGCTAAACATTTATTTAAGAACATAAAGTGAATTTGCTTGAGTTCAGCTGTCCTCTGGACAACCTCGAAAGTGCTGGCCTCAAAATGCAGCCTGGCACCTCTTTGTTACCCAAATTTCTTGTGATATTCGACACTTGTTTAAATCCACACCCACTGTTCTGAAATCCTTGTTCCTTTTTATTGGCCGATCATGCCTTTCTTTTTTTTGTTGCTTTTTTAACTCTGCATGAAACCCTTGCTGCTAATTACTGATTTCAATTGTGTTCACTCCGCATTCCTGGAGAACCAAAAGATAAAGGAGGCTGGAGCAAAACCAGCATGGTTACTGGAGAGAGAAACGGAATAGAAGTCAGCAGTTTGCTTTAAGCAATGGGAAATTCTACATGGACAAAGATTCTTGGGCTTGGTTGAAATATTTCTGTTCGGTTAGAGACGCTGTTTCTCTTTTCCACAGCTGAATGAGTCAGAACTGGTAATAAAATAGGAAGGCCCAGCCTAGGTCGGCGGTGACTGAAAATCACTGCCATTTGACAGCTGCTCTGTAGCTTTGGGTGAAAGGAATTGGTAGTCTCATGTCAGTTACAAGTGGACAGGAGTCTACATCACAAAAACTGCCACTGCAGTCAATAACAGCTGTTCGTAAGTCTCAGCAGAGAATTAGTAGACTGAATGAACATGGAGAATGAGCTGCTGCTCTTATTGTAGAGCAGCTTAATTGCATTACACACAGAGATCTGATTGCAAGGTTAAGATGATGATGGCAATTTAGTATGCAAGAGAAATGTATGGTGCTGAGACCCTGATATTAGGTCCGTGCTGAAGCAGAGAAAGGAAAGGCCCTTCTGTGTCAGAAATTGCTGAAGTTTTGACTAAATGAAATCCCAGCACAAATCACCGCAGCGCTAGATGGTTCTGAAAGAAGTCTTGAAAGAATGTTGGATCAGCTGTGAAAGCTGCAACTTCAAAGGCTACGTATTGAACTTGAAAACCTCTGAAAAGACAAAAGGAGAATTATTGAATCTCTAGATGAAAAATGGTGATGCAGTAGTAAGTCTGTGTAATAGCCACTAGAATCCTTGCCTGGCTGCTGGAAATTAAAACACAGTAGAAAGCGCACCTGATATGGGAGGGCTCGGTGACTTGTAGAGCCTGTGTGCTGTGCTGTGCTGGATGGGCCCAAAGCAAGCAGCATCCTCTGAATTTAAATCCTGTTATAGATGGGGTTATCGACAAAGCAAGGTTTTGCAGCCCTGCCGTGTTCCTGATCTTCCTCACGTTTTTGCACCTTTTATTAAATCAGAATAAAATATCCCATCCCATGGAACCGCAGCCCTGCAAAATCCCCTCTCCTGTTTTCTGTGTTCTTGGGTTTTTCCCATTGCTGTTTGTTCACCATTGGGGAAAATGCAGTTTCCACCTCTAGCACACTTGTGAATACATCTAATGGGAGAGATGCATAGGTCAATTAATCATATTTTTGTTGTTAAGTCAGAGATTTCCCACGGCATTCCAGAGTTGCGTTAGCTGTCCAGTGCTATGGATACACGTGATGTAGCATGACTTCTCCATATGAAGTGTTGGGCTCTGTGTTTAAAGTCCTTTATGATATGACCAAATATGATCTCAGGATTACGTTGGTAGGAAAACGTCGTGCTGCTGGGAGCACATCCAGTTATGTAACTCTTGCACAAAGCCTTATTTTCAGACTTGCTGGATACTGGCCGTTCTCATAAACTTAAATGAGAGCTGTAGATGCTCAGGACATCTGAATTTTGGAAACTTTGGGAGTATGTAGCTGTGGCACTCAGCCTAGCTTTTATTCACCCCTCAGCATAGCAGCAGTTGTTTTTATGTGAAAGAACTGGTTTTCATGGGTTAACCTGAGGGGGTTCTTATATTATTTCTTTCTGCTCACCGAAGATACATCAGATGCCTCTACCCAGAAGCTGTTTTGAAGATTTACGTCGTCGGGGTTTCTGCACATAAAAATAATTTATAAGCAGCCAATGACGAGAAAGGGCCATAACCAAGAAAAGTCCATGCTAGGACTGGTGGTAAGTTCATATGTTTTTTTTTCTTATGATTGAAAGTTATATCCTGTTATGATGTTGCTATGGAAAAGACAGACAACAACTGGAATAACACAAGCTCAGTCTGTTTTTTGATGACAGGCATGGAGTTTATAGTCTAGTTACCAAGCTCTTTTGCTTGAACATAAAACATCCAAGGACTCCCAATGCAAAAGACAATCTGAGTACAATATGCAAGGTAGCCTTGGTGTAACTCTCCTCCTAAAATATCTGGGACAGTGAGAGACGAGGCTTGGGCAATATAAATGAAGTCTCCGTTTCCAGTGTGCTGAGGATGGTTGCAAGTCAATTATTTTTCATAGGGTGAAAACAGACATGACGCTAACCACCCTTTAACCACCCTTGGTGGTTATTTATGCACGTTGCAGGGCTGTATTGGTGCCCTTTGCAGCCCTGCAACATGCATAAATAACCACCAAGGGTGGTTAGCGTCATATCTGTTTTCACCCATAGAAATCAGAAATGGAAAAACTTCTTATTAGTCAATCTAATTTCCCTTGGGCCTTTCATCCCTGTAGTATGTTTTCTAGAGTTCTGTGCATTTCGGCTTTCAGTGACTCAAATGGCTTTCTGCTGCTTCCCCTGAGAAGCTATTCCCATGCTGGGAATGAATCTTGAGTTAGCAAATTTTTTTCCTGAGATTCAGCCTAAATTTTCCTTTGCTTAATTGCATCCTGTTGCTCATCATTATAGGTATTTTTCTGAACAATCCTAAGCCATCTCTCACCATTGCATATGATGATGTCTGTCAACAAGAAAACGGCCGGTAGCCATGTTCTAAGAAGCTTTAATTTTGTGAAGATGGCCTGAGGGGTCGAATAGAAGGTGTCAGGGTAAATAACCATGCAGTGGTGTCCTGGGTTGTTGAGGATGTATTTGTTATAACTGCAATAAGATCGTCACAAAGCCTCCCCCCGCCCCGAGAGTGCAATGAGAAGTAAGGTGGCAACAGTAGTTTAGTTCTCACCTAGCGAGAGATAGTTAATGGAATAAACAGGTAATGTCCCTTGGCCCTCTTATGTCACGTTCTGATGAACAGAGGTTAACCACAGTAACTACTTCAATTTCATTAAATTGAAGTAACTACTCCACTTCAGACACATTCAGATGAACAGTATAAACTGAAGTAACTACTTTGATTTAATTAAATCATTTTAGTGTAATGCTGAAATGGACAGAAAAAAAATCATCCATGGATAAAATTCAGTATCCCAGATAGCTTGGCGGTTATTCAGTAATGATCCAGTGACCATGGAGAAGTTAACCACCTAACCAGAATACAGGATATTATTGTTTACCAAATTACCACATAACCAGACAGGTCCAGACAGAGAAAGGGAGTATAAAAATAAAATCTTAAATGGTAATTCTGTAAATGGTAACTTGATTAATCGCATAACCACCTGAATGCTAATGGATATCGGATCGCATACCACAATCTCTGGCCAGATACCAGATAATAGCAGTTACTTGTTTCAGCTCTAGTTCAAGAAAATGGAGCCATACTCGAGCTCATGGATGATTTTTCAGGCGTCCATACTTCTTTTCCTACTCCTGAATCGCATCCGCTTAGCACTCTGTTTGTGCAAACAAAAGCAAGGCCCCAACTATGCTGAGTTAACTGTTAGTTGGAACGTGGTCTTGTCAACATTCTTTGTGGCTTTGGTTTCGTTAGATGTTAAGTTATATTTTATTTTGCTCTGCCCCTGAATTTTCTATTGCTGAAGGTTTTGGTATTGACATGACACAGCTGTATTGTGGAAGCTGCTGTGTCGTGGCTTTCGCCGCTGGGGAAAGAGGGAAATGACAGCTTCTGGAACCTGTGAAGGCATGAGAGGTGGCCGGGAACTGAGTAATGAACAAATTTAGCTGAATGTTTGGCAGTGAAATATTTGTGTTCATCCATAAATGGACATAAATATTGTCCATTTAATTTTGTGAACATGTTGCAAGTGCAAGAAAATGACCCGAGGGGTCGAATAGAAGGTGTCAGGGTAAATCATGTTTCTAGAAGACCATGCAGTGGTGTCACTCATTAAGTTTCAGAGTCAGGTGGAAGAAACTCTGGCAATCTGATAAACAGTCATGCTTCTCACGGTGGTGCTTGCAGGCCGTCTGCAGACTCGGGAAGACGGCACTATATTTCTGTACACTCAGTTCGCACTTGGAATGTTGACGTGGCATTTATAAGGGCTGGAAATGCAAATGTTTGTTTTCTAAAGGGGAATCTTTGATTTCCCAGCATGGCTGTAAAGCAAGAGGTGGTTTCTGCAGCAAGTTCCAGGCACATGGAATTGCATACTGTACAGGTGCTTGGTTATGTGGTGGGCAGCACCACATTGCTCAGGCCTTTTATTGGCATGCTGCTAGCATGCTCCAATTCCTCCATGTGTGCAATTGACCATAATTCATGCACATAGTAGTAGGTCTGCCTTTTAATATGGTTTGTGGAATGGGGGCCAATGGGCTGGCTGATACGCGTGCACAGATTCTCATATTGCCGCCTGCTGCTGCTATTGCTATAGGTTTTGGGACGTTGACTCGCTAAGTAAGCGAGCTGACGAGCAGCTGGCTGCCTAGCTTACTCTAGGGCCAGCCTTGGACTCAGCATGCTCCTGAGAAGTATAAAGTATTTTGATGTTGCCCTTTGCTGTGCAATGAATTTTGTAATATTGCTGTAACCTTTTCCTTTTATGCATAGGCTTAAAGAGCAGTGGCTGGTTCACACCATTGGAGCCTTGGTCTGTCTGGCATCAGATAAAGGTCCCTTCAAAGTAAATTCTCTTAACGTGGAAAATGCTCAGTCAAGGGACAGAGCTGAGGGAAACCTTGGCTGCGGAAACCCGATGCTATGCTTGGAGGTTGCTTGGTTGGTGATGTTTACCTATAAGGCTGTAGGACAATGGTGCAATTCTTGCCCCCTTGATATTAATGCATTTTACAGAAAGGGCAGAAGTTATTTCAAAATCAACTGAAAATATTTTTTTCTAAAGAAAAAAGGAACACCCCCCCCCCCCAAATGCTGCAGATGACACACGTCTCTTGTCTTGTGCGTTAAACTTTATTTGCTTTATCAAAACCCCACCTGAAGATTTCAAATTACTTCCAGTGAATCTTAATCTTCAATTCAATTTATAATGAGATCAGGTACAAAGCATTCGTCTCTAAGCAGAATTGCTCCTCCTTTTGTAAGCTCAGTGTAGCTTTAGTGTGTTGGAGAAACTGAGATAGGCGCATGGGGGTAGTGTTTGCAAGAGGTTTGAGGATGGGCATTTTGTAACTATACCAAGCACTTCTGCAACCTCGCTATTGTAGTATCAGAGGGCCTCGCAGTCTTGAATGTATTCATCTCACAACCGTCCTGTGGGGCAGGGCACTGCTAACCTTCTCATCTTCAGAAGAGATACTGACAGGAAGAGGAGGAAAGACTCGGACCTGTCCAAGGACACACACACACACAGCCTGTGGGTGGCAGACCAAGGAAATGAAATGGGATTCCAGAATGCAAAGTGTGCATCCTAATGTCTAGATAGCCCTTCCTCCTCTTCTGTCTGGGGGAAGGAGAACAGATAGCATCTTAGGCATGATCCTTGAGATGGAAGTGTTTGTAATGATAAAGGGAAAAGATGGATTGCTTTGTCCTGAGAAGGAGCAACATGACCTTATGGCTTGTTTCCCCACCCCCCAAGTATTGCTGTAAATGTAGAGATGAGATGGATGGGGGGGGGGGGCAGATTCGGCACCTGCTCATGAGATGGTTGTTGGAGGTCTCTCCTAAATGGAAGATGCAGTGTCTCAGAACAAAGGACGTGATCTATCCTGCTGCAGAGGCTTTGCAGATAAGTTGTTTGTTTCATGCCAAATGTGACCCCAACATAAAGCTAACTGTGTTTTTCCTTGGGCAGCCTTGATGAGGATTTAAAACTGGCACTGGTAATGAGATGTGTTTTGTCTAGCTGGGAAACAAAACTAAAATGCACAAAGATAAAATATTTCCCCAAGTGGGACAGACTGGTGACTGGAATAGCAGAGCCTTTCACTTCTAGGTCACGGCTTCAAACCTGGGTTATGTTGACGGTGACAGGATGCCGTTACTATTGACGGCTGTTGGGTTATGTGGTGAGGCTCTCTGTTTAGTTTCTAGCAGACAAGTGGCCACATGGCAAACATTACTGGTGCTAATTGGCCCTCTACTTGGCAGGTTGAGCAAAGGGGCCAAAGATTAAAAGGGCAGTGGAGAATGAGCTTGCTTCCCAACTCCCAGCAGTAATCCCTTGTCACAAATGAGGCACTTTGGCTGTGCAGTGTGAGGAAAGCTTTCGGCTGCTGTCTGAGTTGCACCTGCTCTCTGCATAAACACGTCATTCCGGCCTCCAGAGACATCAAAATGGCACCGATGACCAACAATCAAACCATTTTATACCATTGTTCTGAGTTCCAGCTGTTCAATGAGCAAATCTCTAGAGCCCTGAGCTCCGATTTCAATTCTCTTATCTCTTGGTGTTCATATGACTTTCACAGGTACTTCTCTCCTGCTTCTCAACTATATTCCACGTTACCTTCATCACAGGCAGCCTGCCTCCTTTGTTATCTGAAATACATTAGACAGCCAGAGGTACCTTCACCTATTCTCAGTCCCCCTGTGTCATGTCTGCCAGGGATCTGGTGGCACAGATGACGGAGAGACGCGTCTACTGGATTTTGACCCAGTCATATTTAGATTACAGCCCGGTTAGCTCAGAAGGGGGCTACAGGTAGCCCAGAGCACATAGGAAAGACGTCTGTCACAGCGATGTAGTGGGTTTTTTACATTCCCTTCTGATCTGAATGCATAGAAGGTCCTACCTTGGTATACACACCTGGGTGGCTCTATCTGCCACATCTTTTTTTGGGTGCATTTCTGTTTAGCACCTCACAAAGCTGGAGGGAAGAGGTTCTATGTTTTGTGAGTGGAACAGCTGCAAAGTTCTTCCAGTTAAATAGTGGTGGGGTAGGACTCGCCAGGTGGCACCAGTATCTGAAGAGTTACAGATACCTTTCTTAGCAAGTGAGCTACATGTTCAGTGTTTGGAAAGAAAGACTGTATTGTGATTCTAGTTGTTTTGAAGGCTACAAATTGCGATAGACTTTATTCTCTGTCTCCATCTTCCTGACTGGAGTCAATTAGTTGTGTTTTGAGATAAGATTCCTCCAAGGAAAGACTGGCTGGGTGCAGTCAGGGCCTGTTGTGCCAGGCGTGTAGCATTAAAAAATACATTATGAAAATGCCCTTGTTTCACCTCACTGACTTCCCCCTCCGATGAGAAACTGTCCTACAAGACCACAAATTCCTCCTGCTGCCCAATAAAGTAGGAAAGCTGGTGTTGAAAGGAGTAATGACAGTAGCAGCTGGGTTTGGGGGGAGGGGTACAAAAAGCCTTCCATAAAGGAGGGCAGAAGATGCAAGATGAAGCACTGTTTCCCCATCCGGTTCTAGGCTGGTTGCACTTCTCAAGATGTGTGAGCAAGGGTCTCTATCTCTCTCTAATGAGAAGCTGATCAATTACCGAAGGGATTGGTAATTTTTAGTATTCCCATGACTTGGGAGTCGTACAGAGATACAAACAGGGAAGTCTGACACCTAATGCACCATAAAAGGCAAAGCATGAAGGAGAGCCTATGGGATGGAAGCAGGACACGGGTGATGTGGCGAGCTACCCATTAGTTAAAATGTCAAGCATTCGGGGCTGTATATAAATGGATTAAGGCTCTTTTTAAAAGAAAACAAAACTTTCCTTTTCTCCTGCTTCATTTTGGGGAGAATTCACAGGAGCTTGTTTAGCAGAATTGCAATCTGAAGGGAGGAACTTATTGCATGAAGGTTTGTTTAGAAATGTCCGGCACTTTAATAAGGGTTTTGCTAAGTTGTGTACTTTTATTTTCTTCGAGGATTCTTGTTTCCAAGGCTGACATTGAGCTTCTCTGTTTATCTCTGGAATACTTTGATGTCAGAGTAATTCACTTGGCAGTAACCTATTCCTGCAGATAATTCCAGCCTATCTGTGTCTGTCTTAAATACTCTGTGTGTGCACTATCTTTCTCAAATACACCGGGTTCCAGACCAAGGTCCCAGCTTCAGACTGTACTCCACGCAGCAGTCTCCAAGGAAGAAGTGCTTCGGGCAAAAGGGGTTTGTGACAGAGAGGCTTATTTTAAAACATTGAACAATGCACCAGTATGCGGATACTTATCTTCAAGCTGAGGAGCTGACAGAAAATGATCTAGCCTATGTGAGCAACGGAAAATAATCTGACTGGAAATGACTTTGAAAGGAAGAATGAGTCTTGCAGCAAGATCGGACACTAAAAAAACCCCGTAAAGAGCAGCTAAAAATTACTATTGCGATCAGTTGGTGGGTAGGGATAAGCAAAAACCCAGTAAGAGTAAACCTCCCTGCAAACTCCTGTGCGTCAATGAAGACTTGGGGAAGTGGTGAGACCTGCTCAGGTGTGATAACTCTGGCTATGTGAAGGGTAGTACTACTTCTGACCATTCTCTTTCAAGGGATTATACTCTGTCTTGGCATGGAGATTCAATCAATAATCTAATAAATGTTTTCAGTCCTCTCATGTCTAGGTTCCTAAGCAGTGCCATTTCCCATAAGCACGTAATTGAGGTTGTCAAGCTGTTTTCTCTCTCACGGAATAGTTAAGGAAGGGGAAGAAAGGGAACAAGGTGGCAAAAACTCTGAAGTGAATCCAATGTGGGGAGAAATTTTGGTCTGTTGTTTGTGAAGCATTTTGCTAAGGGAATCAAGTACTGAACTAGAAGTAATGGAAGCCTCTACCCGGCACCACTCTGGATATTTTCTGGACAGGAAAAGTATGGTGAAAAGGAAAGATTTTTCTCACACCAGAAAAACCTCCAAGATGAAATGTGAGGATTATATTTTGCTGAATGAGAAGAAAGATGGTAATGAGAGAGGGGGACTAAGATCAGAGAGAGGTGGTGACCCTATGGATATTGATTACAATTTTCATGTCTCTACCAAGAAGTTACAAATGAGCAAGAGCATTTGTGAGAAAGGGCCCAGAGGGCTGAAGGGAGAAGAGTCTTGTTCTCAGGAACGCACTATAACAAAAGCACATCGGATGGGTTTAAAAGGTGGAGCCTCTTCCAACGAGTCCAAAATACAGCATTTGGAAGAAGAGCCTGAAAGCAAGAAAATAAATGCTCTTGTTTATAGGCTAGAGGAAACTGAATTTAACATCACCAGCCAAAAGGTAGAGAGCCACCCATTTCTCCACACAGATGACTCTCCAGAACCTGAAGGGGAAAGGGAAATGATGACACAATACAATTTGCCACTGATTCAGAGAAATCTCAGTCATCAAGAAAGTTATCAATGGAAGGAGCAGGCTGCAAGTGATGGTGCAAATAGGTTCAACACTTTTCAAGGAACTCTCAGGAAGCAGATAAGCCGGTCAGACTCAGAAAGTAGTGTAGAGATCAGACAAGTTAGCAAATTGACATTGAACTCTCCCAGTGAAGAAAACCAGCCCAGTTTCCAGACAGGGTCAGATAACAGGGAGCAAAGCATGACAGAAACGGACAGTGCATTGCAAAGCAAACAGGATACAATAGTACAATCTGCCTCCCATACCTTATGGGAAGATGACAATCCAAGTGGAAACTTTACACAGCATGTTGATTTTGTCTCTCAGCCTGAAAGCTCTGCAGAAAGCTGCCAAAAAGTTCAGACTAGCGAAAAGGATCCAGCAGAGAAGCCTGATGAAGGTAAGAAGGCAGCAAGTAAGAGCCTTGCGATAGAGGTCTCAGCAGTTGTCTCCTGTGCTAAGGTTGCTGGAGATGCTGAGAAGCGTTCAAGAGAGAACGACAGCCAGCCCCCTGAGAGTGGAGACTACTTCAGAAGTGAAGCAGATGCAGTGGCATCGGATTCAAACAAGCAGAGAAGCGCCTCAGAGCCCCCTACAACCAAGTTACAAATTACAGGTGGTCTGACAGAGCGTGTAACGATGCCAGAGATGGTGCAGAAACCCCAGAATGATAGCAAAGAGCAGGCAGCAGCTGCATTTCAGGATACTATAAGTAAAATTGTTGGGGTGGGGATTCCAGGAGGAGTAGATGCCATACTGCAAGAACGAAGAAAGGGGAAAACAGAAGAGGATGAAAAAGTACTTACAGTTGCAGATATGAAGAAAACCTTTGAAAAGTGTAAGCCTGCAGCAGGGAAAGAAGTGTCACCTCAGCCCAGTCCTGCTAGAAAAGGTGAGAAATGACGGATCTAATTGATGCACGATTGCAAAATATTTCCCCCTTTTTATAGAACTGAATTGTGGTGCTTTAGTTCAAAATAAACCACCAGTGGTGGCTTAGTACTGATGAGCCTGGGATAGGATTGGGAAGCTCTTCAGTAAGTAAGTAGTGCTCTGATAAAAATTAAGATTTAAGTGTTGGAGAATAAAAATCCCAGTTTCAGTGCAATCTTAATTCTAAGGAAACTTCTACTTCTACTTCTAGAGAAGTTGCATTGCGAATCTTTATAAAATATCTCATTGTGTAAATCTCATTTGCTTTGATACCATTCTTTTTCCTACATTTGTGAAGTCTTTAGACTTGGGAAGATAATAGTTTGATTAATTTAATTAATTCCTGCTAATACATCTGGTGGTGGTAGGTGTTTATTAATCCTCCATGATATGATTTTTCATGTTTACACTTATGTAATGAAACCTACAAAACTGTAGAAACATATGGGTGTAAAACAGATACTTGGCATCAAACGCACATAAAAAGCTAAGTCTATAGCTAGGTTGTACAGGTGTTTTGCAGATGTGCTGTACAATATTTGCAGATGTGCTGTACAATATTTGTTTGATGATATTACTGATTAGATTATAGGGGAATTGTCCTATATACATTTCAGGACAAATATACATTTCAGGGTGTAGGAAATCCATCTTAACCTGGCATATTTTGTAATTTATAACCGTTTAGTTAAATATTGTGATTTGTCCCTGCCTTGCATGTTTTGTCATCGCTGAGGTCTTCTGCAAAGGTGTGAAACCACACTAAACCAGAATGGTGACATGTCCATTTCAGTTGCATGGAAGTAAATGACGGCATGCAAAGCACTGGAGAATCATGTCCACAATGTCAGAGTAATTATTCAATGTTTAAAGTAACATCGCTTATAGCTCTATGGAAATTAAATTACGAATAAAATGTGGGTAGTCATTAGTAACCAATAACCCCAAAGACTTGGGTTACATACACTCAACACCACTAGTAATGGTTATTCTCTGGGTACTTGGGTTAATAAGGAGTTTGGTGAATTTAGCCATTGAATTCTCCATTCTAAGCAAGCAAATCACTCAGCAGCAATATTGACATCAGCAAAGAGGCATGCAGGCTGTTTGGGAACAGACGGAACAGGTGGATGAAATATATTTCTTAGAGGGGAACATAACATTTTGGTTTTGCCTGAAGATATGGAATATTGGTCTGTCATTGTGCTGTGCTCGTAATTAGACCCCCAAACAGTGGAGAATAATTGATGTAAAAAACCAAACAAACCAAACAAACAAAACCCTGCAGACTTTTGAGCCATGAAGTCTTTGGGTGAAAACAGACATGACGCTAACCACCCTTGGTGGTTATTTATGCATGTTTCGGGGCTGTATCGGTGCCCTATGCAGCCCTGCAACATGCATAAATAACCACCCAGGGGGGTTAAAGGGTGGTTAGCGTCATGTCTGTTTTCACCCTTTGTCTAATGGAGGCATTTGAGCTGTTTGAGCAGATGCTTATTTTGGACTCCCTTGCATTATGAGTCTAATGTGTACCCTGACAAACGGTGAGTAAAAATGGAAAAAATGACAAAAGAATTCAAACGGGAGATATTAAATGTCAGAAGTGCAACAAGAAATTCTACAGGAATACTGTTGTTAAATCCACATGTCACTGATCATTTCAAAAAGCCTGTTTATAATGCAGAAGCTGGCTCAATTCTCTTTAGTATTCAACTCAAGAGGAAAATCGGAATCCCAAGCTATTCATTTAATAAATATAATGCCCCCCTTTATTATGTTCTCTTTCTGGCCAGCTTCTTCCTAGTTAATCATCTGTTATATCTGATCTAAAACTACAAAAGAAACCCCATCTGTTCCAATTAATTGCTGTTTTATTATTTAGTGTCACAACATTGTAATTAGGAATTAGGAGTGAAACATTCACAGAAAATACTGAACACAACACTACATTGGAGATTGGGGCAAGAGGGTTTGGGGGGGGGGGGGCAAATTAAACCCAGGAAAATACTGTATCTTACATCTGAATAGTTCCCTTAATGCTGTAATCATTCAGAAAGGTTTTTCACAAGATATAGTCAGCATATACCTATAGCTGCAAATAAACTGCATGTTTTTATACATTACTACGCGCTGACAGAGGTATGAAGTCTAAAATGTGCTTGGTATATAATGTAGTTGTAAGTTATTCTATAAGTAACTAAATTGAATAAAATTACTAATTCATGTGCAAAAAATAAGCATACAACTTGAGTTGAGGTTGCTAGGTTTTGTCATCTTTCCCTTTTCCAAATTATACATCAGTTAAGAGGAAGATGATGGGACCTGTCCAAGGTGACACCGCAGCAGACATCGAATCCAGATCTTTTTCTCAGTTCAGTGCTTTAACTCTCATGCTCCGCGTCCATTGAGCAACCCCATAGCACCTCTCTTTTAAAACCAAATCATCAAATTCTAATGTTCTAGTCAGTTTGATTTCATAATTCTACAGCTCCCCTTTCTGGCCAAGAACTGAATGAAACAGAAGGCCAAATAAAATAGGTTTCTCCCTCTCCATCCGAACAAACACTTTGCTAAGTCTGGGGAACACATCACTCCAGGGCAATGCTTCATTCAGAAGTCGCCATTGTTTTACCACATTAAAGGTATGGAGTTTTGATAAGAAGATAAACAGAGGCTGTGGTATGTTATAGCTGTGTTCGTGACAGCCACGATGCATATGACAAGCAAGGAAATCCTTCCCCAGAATAAAACTCTGTAATCACTTTAATGAAGCAGCTTTATCTGTTTGACCAAATGCATATAAATGAAGACCACAGTGTCTGAAGAGTAATCTAGTGTTACTACAGACAGTAAGAACAGATTTGTTTCTCAAATTAAAAAACCAAACAAACCCATTCTGCTTCCCTGCTTTCAACACAAAAATGAAACCTACTTTTAAATTAATTTAGGGATAGTATAGACCTTTTAAAACGTTCAGTTATGGCACATGATTGACCTCGGTGTGAGTTGCCCTCACACCAGGGGTGAATTTGGCCCCATGTTTCTAAATGGAATTTTTGAGGAACAAAAAGATAGAACTTCACAAATTAAGGGAGGAATGTCAGTTAGTGACATTTCCTGTCTTTGTGCCACTCATATGTAATTTTTTGTATTCAAACGCCTTAAAAGAAGTAAATTATAAATAAATACCTCCTGCCTCCCCTGTGACTAAACCAAGCACTTCTCAACTGTCTTCATGCATGTGTTCCTGGCTCTCCCTACCTGCCCCTCCACTCCGACACCCCCCTCTTGTCCATTCTAGACTGCACAGACCTGTCTCCCCACAACTGCTCAGGGCTGGGCACATTGCTGGCTTTATATAAATAATATGAATAAGAAAGAACTATCACAAGTGTCCTGGAAAAGTTGTGTAGCCTGCTACATCCATAATGGAGAGCAGTACTTTATCATGTCGGGCGTATTTTGTGTGGCTTAGGAGTTAAGCTGCAAAATAACAGGACTTTACGTTGCTGATCTCCCTAAACCCACCGTAAGCCGGTTTTCTTCATTTAGAGTATATTTAAGCTGTGAAGAAATTCGGCCCATGACCTCCAAACAAATAAAGAAGGAGCTGCCAAGCCAAGTTTGTGCAACTTCATTGCCTTGGAATTGCTGGGCTGAGAGGCCATTTGTCCAAGAACACATCTCTGGCCCCAACTGGGCAAGCTCAAGGCTACATTTATTATTAAGCACTACATTTTTATTTATTTATTTTTTATTTTTCAATTTAATACCCCGCCCCTCCTGCCATCAGGCAGCCCGGGGCAGCTTACAATATAAAAACACAAATAAAATCCAATATAAACAGTTTTAAAACTGCTAAAAGGAGGAAGACATTTAACACCAACCCTACCCCCTCTCCCCCACCAAATGCCTGGTGGAACAGCATAGCACGGACAACATGCCTGGCACTGAATAATCATTAAATTAGAGTCAGATTCCTGCCCCAAGTGGCCTGCAATCTGGGATAGACAAAGGAGAGGAGAACTTAGGGAGAGACAGGGAGACGCTGACAAAGTTGAGAAGTTGCAGGTGCACACGGTTCGCTTAGTGATGGGAGAAAGGGCCCCTGAATGATATGACAGTAACGGGGAACATCAGTGAGCCATCTGTGGGGGGTGAGGAACAAAGTCAAGCCTGATGGAAGACAGAGGTAAGTTTTTAGGAAGGGGAGAGGGGAGGGAAAAGGGCGAACGTGTTCAGGGAAGGGAGTTCCAGTCCGAGAAGGGACAAAGACGGTTTAAGGAGCAGGAGACTGGAGTGATGAGGGCGGTGGCAGAGGAGGAACACAATTCTCAGGTGGGAATATAGCAAGAAATAAGTGTAGAAAAAATGAGGAGCAAGGCCTTAAGAGCCTTGACGGTGAAGACAAGGAGTTTGTGCTGGATGCGTAGGGGGAGAGGGAGCCAGTGGAGGGAACAGAGAAGAGGTTGAACATGATCAAAGTTTCAGGCAAGGTGGAAGTGAGACGGTTGGGGTGAAAGAGAGGAAGGTCAGTAATAAGGAGGCTGCAGTAGTCAAGATGAGAAATGATTAGAGCATGGATTAGGGGTTTTGGCAGTGGGAGCAGTAAAGAAAGGCCTGGATTTTGGCATGTATTCCTTGTGCGTATAGGCAGTCCCCTCTCAACCCCCCCCTCGCAGGTGTAGTGTGACAAGGCTAATACCCGGGCAGGTGCTCCGCCCACCAGCCCCCCTCAGTATCCCACCCCCTAGGATGATGTACAGCCACAGGGAACGATGGGAAGAAGCAGCTGCAGCACCAGCTGTTTCTTTCTTCCAGGCTATGAGTCTGGGAGGTGGCCCAGCACCTGCTGTCCCTGCCCACTCATAGAGGTTATTGAACAGGCAGCGGCCCAGCCCCTCACAGTCAGGCTTTCGTCCCAGGTATGGCACTGAGACTGCGCTTGTGGCTTTGGTTGGCGATCTGCACCAAGAGTTGGACCGGGGTTGGTCTACTTTCTCGACTTTGTTAGATTTTTTGGGTGGCATTTTACATGGTTGACCGTGAGATGTTGGTGACTTGCCTGCGGGATCGTGCCGGGGTGGGCGGGGACTGTTCTTGAATGGTTCCGCTCGCTCCTGGCCTGGAGATCTCAACGTGTGGTACTGGGGGATTGTACATCCCCCTCCCCCCTCAGGTCCCTTACGTGTGGAGTCCCGCAGGTTTCATTCTGTCCCCTCACCTGTTCAGTGTGTATACGCAGTCACTGGGCGAGATCGTGAGAGGATTTAGAGTTCGGTATCATCATTATGCTGATGGACACCCAGCTTTACTTCTTGTTTTCATCTGACCCAGGCCCGGCAGTCTCGGTGTTTGCCTGGTGTTTGGCTGCGGTGAGGGATTGGATGAGGACAAGCCGACTGAAGTTGAATCCCGACAAGATGGAGGTGATGTTGATGGGTAGGGATGAGGGAGTGGAGGCCCCCATTATTGATGGGGTGTGTCCCTCCTTGGTCCCTCAGATTTGGAGCCTCTGAGTTCTCCTCGACTCATGGCTCCGCCTAGACGATCAGGTGGCAGCTGTGGCAAGGTGTGTGTTTGGTAAACTACATCTGGTCCGGTGCCTCCGACCGTACATCTCGGGCTCCGATCTTGCCACCATCATCCATGCATTAATCACCTCAAGACTAGACTACTGAAACGCGCTGTACGTGGGGCTTCCCTTGGTGACGACTCGGAGACTGCAGCTAGTGCAGAATGCGGCGGCCCGCCTCCTTACAGGGACGGGTCACTAGGCGCGTACAACACCAGTGTTCTAATCTCTTGGCTGCCTGTAGCCTTCCGGGTTAGATTTAAGGTGTTGGTTATTTAATGCCTTTAAAGTCCTATATGGCCTGGGTCCCACTTACCTGCGGGACTGCCTCACCCCTTGTGTGCTGGATCAGCCCCTGTGGCTGGCCAGGGATGCCCGCTTGGAGCTTCCCCGGGTTGCCACGTTCAGCGGGTGTTCTTGGCGGCCGCACTGTGGCTATAGAACTCCCTGTCTGGAGATTCGCCTCTCTCTGGATCACCCCTCATTCCGTAAGCGATGTAAAACCTGGCTGTTTCGCCAGTGGGTTTTGGTTTTAGTTTAATGATATTGGGCTTGTCCTTTTGGGCCTCTATTGTTGGATTTAATGTGTTGGATATTTTAATGTTTTACATGCTGTACCCCAGGCTGCCACTGGGCAGGGAGGGGTGGTATAGAAGAAATATTAATAAATAAATACCTGGGTTTAAACCTGCAAACACTTGGCAGCTGTTGATAAAGATCACAAGATGATCTGAAACACAGTGTGTCCAGCACGGTATAGTTTTATTTGCAGTGTTGGTGTTCCTAATTGACTGTATATGTTTATGGCGTGCTAGTGAGTACCCCGATTGGATTTCAATGCCTGTGGATACATATCTGTTTTGAGATTTATTGTTTATGGTTGTCTAAATTTATTTAAAAAAATGTGATTTTATGAATGTTTGTCTAAGGTATCCCCACCTGTTGTTTTGCTGTTGTGAGTTGTGGGTGGGGTTTTCTAAAAAATTCCCTAGGGAATTAGCTTTTTTGGTTTCTTTGGCTGAAAACATCCCCACTTCCGAGGGCGCTCTGCACTTCTTCTAGTGTCCAAACCTCATATAGGGCAACAAGCTCTCCTTCAGTCAGTTCACGTTCCCTATACCCTGAGTCGCTTGTTTCCCTGAAGAGATTCATCTCTACCATCCGATCGAGGCCCCACAGATATCCTCTCATTGTCATCAGGGCGGCGATGAGAAAAAAACGGCAGGGACGGTTCAGCCTCCATTAGTGACTGCCCTACTTCTGGCCGTGCACACGGGTCCAGAAACGTTGTGATCTTATTCGCATCCCTTTCTCTCATCTTGTCCGGGGCTCCCACTTCCCCATTCTGCTGAACTTGGAGCAGCAGAAGGGTTGCATGGTGTCTGCACTCCATCATGCATACACAGAACCCCACGGTCTGCATGTGTCACCCTATGAGCACGTAAGCTGCCTCGAAGGATGGGTCTGATAGTTCACTCTGTATGTCAGGTCTCACCCAAATGTCAGCAAAGGCCAGTGTATCCATCACCCCCCAACTTCTCTGGGCCCTGTGACCTTCTCCCACCACAGCACCCACAGACAAAAGCCATTCGGCTTTCCTGGGTAAACAACCCACAGCAATCGCTTTCTATAGCATTATGACCCCTCATGCTCATTGCAATGAGGGGTCATTTTGTTACTTTTAAAAGATAAGACAAAATATGAGTCAATTTTAACTAATGGGCAGTTCTGCTCCCACATACCTTCCCAGCACAGTAACTTTCACTGCCTTGCAGATTATTATTATTATTATTATTAACAAACATTTATATAGCACAAGCAGTGTACCTGGCACTTTACAAAGTAATAAAATAGACACGGTCCCTGCCCCTAGGGCTTACAATCTGAGAGATCCCCACACCTGCCCATTTCTTAATATTCAGTGGTTTTCCCCCACACTTCCCACCTCAATTTAAAAAAATTGCATGCTTCCAAGGTGCTAACGTTCGTAACATTTTTCGATGAGTAGTTGTGTGCCCTGACGTGCTTGCAACAGAAATATCTATTCAGTTTTATAGCTACCTGGATTGGCAGTGCCAGAGTAGCAACACACATACACAGCCACCCTGAACCTTACGGAAAGGGCGGGGGGGGGGAAAGATTTAAATAAATAAATTAAATTAAATAAGCTTTGCAAAAACTTTTTCAATCAATAGCCGGCCTGTAACCCCACAGCAGCTCATACTTGGTGCACAGCCAGCCCTTTAAGGACACATGACAAATACTGGCCAATAGCTGCTTGCGTGTGGCGTGCAGCCACCCAGCTCTTCAAGCTGTTAAAAACATTTGGCGCATGGTCTGCAGAGTTCACAGACTCCGGATCCGCAGCCATGGAGACGCATGCTGAGAACTTCCTTGTGTTCGTTATCACACTCCAGGCCTTCCTTTCCGCTGCTGAGCAGAACCTGCAAGCAATCCAACAGATCCAAGCCTACTGCTGTCACAGGCACAATGTGATGTCAAGGCACAGAAAGGGCTCGATCTCTGGCCAAAATAGCAGGGCGCGCTACACCACAGAGGTGGCTCCTGCTGAGGGGATACACCGTGAAAGTCACGAGGTCCATGTCCGCGTTGACCCGTGCTGGCCTCTGGGGCAGGAACGGGCTTGGAGGGATGTCAGCTGGGGGTTGTGGTTTCCGTGGTGTGAGCGGCGGGTGTGGTTGCAGCGGGAGTGGGCAGTGAGGGAGGGCGTAACCTCGCGAAGGTGCAGCCATGCAGGCAGGATGCAACGGTGGTTCCATTCACATAGATGAAAGTCATGGAGCTCATGAAAGGGTGATGTTTGTCTCCTGTGGCCGGAGGCAAAGTTCTTGTCCCAAATCTCTTTGTATCTAAAACTCAAGTCCTTGGTGTGCTGCCAGTACTGGTTCATGTCTCGGGTGTAGCCCTGCTGCACAATTTGGACTGACTTCTCTTGGGACACTGCCTCATTCCTGTAGCACTTCACCAGGGCATATTGGACTTTCTGCTCCCTCCCATAGAGTGATTGAAGGTCTTGGGACCACGGAATGCAGTGTTGGCATGCAGACTGGTAGGCGGAGATTGCACGGTGGCGGCAGTGGTGCTTGTGGTTGCCTGGCTGTCAGTTTGAGCCCCAGCCCCGGCAATGGTAACCCTCCACAAGTTGTTGCGGAGGATGCAGTGGCTGGGAAAGAGCAAGCGTCGGGCATGTACTGGCAACCAGGAAGAGCAGGGAGAACAGGTTTGAAAATGGCATGGTGGGCCTTTAAGGCAGATGTTCTGTGCATGCCAGGGAGAGCGGAGAGAGGGGTTGGAGGTGGCTGCCCCGTGGAATGCTCCAGGCTTTTCGCCTGCGAGACTGGTACTGGCTGACCTGAACACGTGGAGGTTGCACACAACCAAACTGACATGATGCAGACACGTGGTTACACATTAACCTGCATTTGCCTGCATAGTGGGGGCTCCATACTCTGGGACCCCGTCATGAGTGGGGGCTGCGTGTCTGGTGGGTGGTGGCCACGTGGCCGAATACCTAATAAACAGGCAGGTGGACACCCCCCTGATGCAGTCTACAGTCAGTGAATCTGAGGTGCTAAGGAAAGGAAGAAGTCAAGGTTGAAAAGGCCGAAGAAAGGCGCCCCTCAATGGGAGATGATATCTTGTAAAAGCTGTTTTCACTTAAAATGTCAAACACAAACCTTTATTATGAGATAGTGAGTCGACTGATTTTAAGTATGGGATTATTTGGGAGTAGGTCTTCCAAGATCTGTCCCTGGTTCTGCTGCCACCAATTTGCTGAGAGTCACTTGTAGCGCTGATTTCCCTTCTCCCACTCCCCGCCGCCCCCCTTTCCATCTGTAAAACGAGAATGATACTTGCATACCTTGCAAGAAGGTTGTGAGGCTTTAGGGATGCATTTTTTGTAACTTGAGATCCACACAGGAAAAGTGCTGGTGATTTAAAGAGAAGAAAATAGTAGGATTAATACTATATTGATAGACAAGCAAATACGTTGTGAGGGAGTAAGGGAGGGCTGGCAAGTGACTTGAAATTAGCAGCCCATGTTGTTTTCAGGGGTGGGTTATTACAGCAATTGTAGAAGGATCCTAAGATACATCATTTGGAGTGGGTTTGTATGTGAGGGGGAAGACATAGGATGCTATAAGTAGCTCCATTTGAAGACAACTCGACATCTTTTTGTCATATGTCATCATGTAAAGTTACATTTCTGGATGTCCTAGCAGTGGTGAGAGACGTTTTGGAAGATTAACTCTTATGCAATTCCTTTTACCTGTATAAATCGGCTCATACCAAATTTTACTGGGGTGGGGGCGACTTTTAATGTGAGGCTTTTAAAATATTTTTGATATTTATATTATTATGTTTACTTTTGATATGCCCTGTAGTCTGGAGCAGTGCACTATTAAAACAGATTTTTCTCCTAGTGGAGTAATGAAGATGAGGGTTTATTATATTACCATAGATATATTTTCCTATACTTTGAACTCACTGTACGAAGTTTTAGAATATCTCTGTAGATGCTTGAAGCAATACTTTTTGTGGTGGTCTGGTCATATGACAAGCTCATTGTCTTGGCTCAGATTTTGGGTGGTTAGATGTTGTGGAGAGCAATTATGGGATGGTAACATTCTCTAAGTGTCTGTAGTTGAATGTTCTGACAGGATAGTAGAAGGAATTTCCAGGTGGGTTAGTTACATCATCCCAACCTTGTTTATCCCTGTAGTTTCAAATGGATACAAATTTCTTTAAGGGCATACAAATCTGAACCAACCTCTTGCAGTCTCTGGATTATCAGAATTATAGCAAGAGGGACATGCAGACAAGACGACCCAATCCTTACTTCCAGGGCTGCCGCTGACTCATATGGTGACCTTTAGCAAGTCACATAGGTGCCTGTGGAAAATATGAATCATGGTTTGTTCGCTAAACTGAACAAAATAATAAAAATTAGCTGATTTATGTAGGTGGTGCTAAAAAGCCTTTGGTTTTTTTGGTGGGGAGGGAGGGTGAAAGGATTCTTGGGGTGCAACAATAAAAGGAAAGCTTGCCAGGATGAATTTTGTATGCTAGAAACTGGAAGATCACAGTGGGGATGCAAACACCCAGGTTTAATCTTTGGGTGTATCGGCTATTATCGAGGTGGTGGTGTTTACACTGACCCGAGACTTTTTCCCTTAATGAAGTTGTGGCTCTTGGAGCTACGGTACCCCCTGGGGTTTCTGCCAACTGCAACCCAGCCAAAGCTGCAGGAATTGTGATAACTCCATTTCTGCTGAATGGCTCTGCTTGTATGTCTTGCACCAGCTGACATTTATCATGTTACATACACTATCTCGCCCTTCCTTAAGGGATTGTAATTTCTGGCATAAACTAGACTGGGAGGCCTGTATCTTATAGTGTGTTTAATTCTAGTAAAACGATATCTTTTATTGGACCTCTGTCTCCATCTCTCTCTCGGGACCAACACAGCAACCACACTCTCTCTGGGAATGCTAGTCAGTCAGTCCTAGTGATATTTTTTCAGATTTAGAAGACTTTAGTAGACTGTTCAAAGTTGTTACTGAAGAATAATTGTACAGCCCCTACCCTATTTTAGTCTCTGTAATAGACATATTTTGTAACTATACACAACAATTCAAATGTGTGTGTGGAGTCGCAGCTTGCACCCTGCCTGGGGTCCCCAATCCTCCTCTGGCTAGCATAGCTTGTAGCTCTAGAGCTCGAAGACCAAACTTAAAACTGTTGATCAATTAGGGTAAGTGACTGTAGCACCATTCCATAAACAGGGGGCAGGCCCTAAGCATAATACCTCTAGGCCCAGTAAAATCTTGTAACATGGAGCCCCCACCACGATCCCATCCTGTATGCATGTTCTCATGAGTCGTGAAAGAAAAGAATTCTATTTTATTTTTGATAAGCTCACTGTTTAGAATGCTGCTTGTTCTGCTCTAACACTGCTTCTGATTGACTCCAGCAAATCTCACGAGATCTGGACACCCCATAGATGCAGGAAAATAAGTTTTGCATAAACATCCTCAAGCATCTACAATCGAGCTTCAGTTTTTCCCCCCATGGTAATGAGGAACCATGCTCGGGGGCGGAATGGGGAACCTCAGGCTTGGCAACCAAATGCGGTCACAGCTAGTTTTTATTTGGTCCCATTCCAGTTCCTGAATCTGGCCCCTTTACCCAGTTCCTACTCCCAAGCACTGGAAGACTGAGCAGAGACGAGGGCCGGCACACAGCAATAGGGGACAGATCCATGACCTGGAGCCTCGTCTTCCGTTAAACGCCCCTGCCCCAGCTTCTGTGTAGCCCTCAGAGCTTTTACTAATTTTCAAAAGTTCCCCATGGAGGGAAATGTTTCCTCACCCCTGCTGTAAACACGGTGCAATGGGGATCTATAATACCTTGTGTGCCATATGTACAATACAATTGTGGTAGTTATATTGGGTTGTGTTTGCAGCGACTCTGGTGGTTGTGTTGGAACCGAATGCAAGAGAGATGGGAGACAAAGTAGTTGAGATGTTACCTTTTACTAGACCAAAAGATCCACTATAGCACAGTCGCTGTATGTCAGAAATGGAGTCTTTGACAGGTAGGGTTACCTTACTTGGTTCTTTGTTCTCAGTTTATTCTCTGAACAGAGAGATGAGTTCACTGCACTCCAGAAGGGAGGATCTTTGGATTTTATGGCAGCCACCTTCCTTGTTTCTCTCTCCAAAGTGTTTTGGTAGTGTCTCTGCTTTGATTTGGTTGGTGAAAAGCAGCTTCATCACACAGCAACTAGACTACTAGGAAATGTTAATACAAAAACGCTGGAATTAGAAGAATGGTAGAACAGCTTTGGCGTTTCATTTTCATTGCTTGCAGGGTAATAGGCTTGCTATAGCTTCAAGCAACTTGTTGGGTTTTATGTAAGATTTCCATCATGTTACAAAAACTGATCTAGTTGTGTGTGCTGTTTCAAGCAAAACATGTGAGGGGGAAGAAGTTTGCACTGCAAAGCCCCTAACAGTTAGAAAATGCGGTGAAGGTGAGACTAGGTCAGCTGACTCACTCAACTGACTCTACACACACTTGAATTGTTGTGTTTAGCTACAAACTATTTCTATCACAGAGACTAAAATATGCTAGGGGCTGTACAAACCTGTAGCCAGATGGTCTTTGCACTGGAGAGTTCACCATTCAAGACAAGTGGAGGATTGCTTAGGTTGGTAGGGTGACTAACAGCAGGGACGCCCTGCAGCGTGCTTCTGCGATGCAGTCTCATGGTTAGGAGTGACCAGGTTGGCAGACTGGGGATGATACTCAGCAGGCGCTGCTCACAAGGGAGTTGAGGGAAGGTAGACAGGTTATTGGCAGGTATAGCGAGGGCAGAAGGGGGTACCTGGTGTGGTGGGGAAACGGTCGCTCTAAGGGATGGCTGAGGCTAGGGGGACAGGCAGTTTTCCACAGCAGGTTATGCTCGGTGAATTCCAGGAGTTGTGGGAACAGGTATTGGGTGAGAGTGGAAGGGGGGAAAGCATGGGGAGCGGCTGGCAACATTGCAGTGGGTTCCAGGTAGGATGGAAGGGTGTTAAGCGCAGCAGGGCAATGATGAGGGGTGGGGTAGAGAGAGACGGTGGCAGACAGAGGAGTAGTTGCTGGGTAGGGTGGGCCCTGGGCAGAGAGAGATGATGGGAACAGGAAGGGTCTGGGTGCTAGAGCAGGACAATAGCGAGAGGCATAGGCTGGGCCCGGCAGGTAAAGGGGTGGACATTGGGTACACTGGCAGCAGGGGCACGGAGTGGTGGCAGACGGGGGGCAGGGGCACGGGGTGG
>QEPC01002388.1:5064489-5081485 GCA_003113815.1 Sphenodon punctatus
TAGAGCTTGGGGGCAGAGTGGAGAGGAGCTGGGGGTGACAGCTAGGGGCAGGGGTGGGGTTAGTTGGGGGGTAGAGCTTGGGGGCAGAGTGGAGAGGACCTGGGGGTAACAGCTAGGGGCAGGGGTGGGGTTAGTTGGGGGTAGAGCTTGGGGCAGAGTGGAGAGGAGCTGGGGGTGACAGCTAGGGGCAGGGGTGGGGTTAGTTTGGGGGGTAGAGCTTGGGGGCAGAGTGTGGAGGGGGAAGTTGGGGGGGAAGAGCTGGGTTTAGCTGCTATCAGGTTTGGGTGTGGTTTATTATAGGGCTGAGTTGCTGGGGAAGGGCAGTGAGGAGGAGGCTGGGGGTGGTTAGTGCTGGATACAGGTTGTGGGGGAGCTGGGTGCGGTTTAGGGTCAGTTTAATTCTGGGGTTCTCGTTCACGGCGAGCCGGGGGCAGGTAGGGGTTGGGTGTTGAGAACAGGTTGCAGGGGAGGCTGTGGGTTGTGCATGGACAGGCTGCTGGTGGTGGGGGCTTGGGGACAGGCTTCAAGCAACGAGCAGTCCAGTTGGTCCAATAAAAGATCTCATTCGAACCGCTTGGTCTCCCTCTCTGTTTGGCTGTGATGGCTGAGGGAGGAGGCCGATGCTGCTATGCCTGGCAGCTGAGCCCAAGAGAGACATGCTTTCCAAAGGGCGTAGCTTTCCCATACTTAGAATGGGCAAAAAGGTACAAGCCTGTGTCCATCTACAGGGGCTGGCAAGGGGATGGGGACTTGCTGTGGAGCCAGGGAGGTGAAGGGAGGCTTTTATTGTTGACTTGTCCGGTATTTGCTGCTGCTGCTGTTGGATGAGCTCTTCCTGTGTGCAGAGTCAGACTGTGCTGCTCTCTCTAGCTGAAGCCCGCGGGGTAAAGGTGGGATGCTGCCTCTGCTCAGTGGCCCTGCAGAGATTCTGAAAAGATGAGGTGTCTTGAGGGAGCTTCTAAGCGGGGCAGTGAAGAATACAGCCAAATCTCTCTCCTTCCGTAAGATGCAAATAACAAATGCCTTCCCATTGAGGCGTAATGAAGGCGTCTCCCTGCAGATGAGTAAGGCTTGGCAGCTCAGTCTGTGACTCTCATGGAGGAAAATGGGAATCTATTTGGGGAAGAAAGGACCGTGAGATGCAAATCGAAATCCCCCCCCCAATCCCCATGTAGAAACAATTGAGCCTCTCTTTGCTGTATATTATCACACAGATGACTTTTGTGTTCTGGTCCATTCGGGAAGTGTGCAATGCCCTGCATGCATCATGCCTAAGGTATAGCGCGTCTTGGTTATGTGGGAAGGAATCAGGTTCTTTTGTTCTTCAAATTGTTGACTGTACGAGGGGAGGCATTAGTCAGTTCCACGCTCTGTGTGTGTGTGTGTGTCATCATGTAGATCTGCTCTGCTTCTCAGACTGGTGTAGAGGGGGAAAAGATGACTAAGAGTAGGACGTTTTCCTTCAGGTTGGGTTTTTTTTAAAAAAATCGTGTTGATTTAGCAGATGTCATGCCACAGCACAACAACCGCATGAAGCATCTCTCTTGGATTCTGTTCTCAGACCAGAAGATACATACAGGACTAATTTCTATCCGTGCTTGAAGCATGGAAAGGTTGGAATTTATTTTAAGATAGATCCTCACCAGTAATTCCTGGCTTTATATTGATCTTGTGGAGAGGGGGAGCGAACCTGCCGAACTTGAGTTCAATAGAAATGTTTCTAATAAATTTTAAAATTCCAGTTTATACTGCGTAGAAGCAAATAAACATTCCCTAGTAATATGTTTCCATTCAGACAATGCAGCCTTGTGCTAATGCATGAGAAAGAGATAAGGAAAATCAGGAACAATGTGAAACTAACCCGTTGTCGTTAAAGAAATTTATGATTTAAAAAACCAAACCAGTTGTGGCCTGTACCCTGTGCACACAAGTTGTCTAGTATACAGTATTGTTGTTAAAGCATCGGCAACGTATGAGCGGGGATGGGGTCAAGGGGGCAGGTGGAGGGGTTGTATGAGGAGAGGGGGGGAAGTGATCTCATCAAAGGAAGCTGAAGAGGAGGAGGTGGAGAGGAGGAAAGTCCGTAAGGGAATGGTTATTCACATGCCTCTGTGTTCATGTAATTGGGCCTGAGAGCAATGTTTGGTTACTGATTTTTGGGAGCTACCTACTGTACCATTTTCTGTCTCGCTGTAGGCTGGGCTATACGCAGGAATCCTGCCAATTGCACCAGTTGCTGCTCAATGGGCAAAAAGCAGTGAATGGTGGGTTCCTGGGCTATAAAAATCTGCTTGCCTCTGGCAACAGTGCGTTCTGCGCTGGCAAGTGGATTTTTATAACCTTGCGCCCCTTTCTCTGTTGCATATCCCAGTCTGACAAGTAGACGTCTATGGCTGGCAAGTTAATTGTTTCATATTCCTGGTTCTACCTCAGCTGTTTGCAACTAGAATTTATTTTCATACCTAGTAAGAGAAGGACGAAAGTAAAAGGACCGTGTTCCTTCCGAGGGAATGGGAAAGCTTGGGAAACTGACATGGCAGATACCATTGGCAGTGTGTCTGCGATAAGTAGTGGCTATCTTATTTGACACGCGTCAGGTGAGACTCTTAGCAGAAAGGTTTAGACTGTTCTTGTGCACGGACAAAAACCGGTTGGCGTTTATTGCTGACACATTTTGTTGCAGCTAATATCCATGGTTACTAAAGTCTATGTATACAGAGGTAAAATCAAGCACTGTTATGACAACGCAAGTTGTTTGACTAATATTTTCAGTTATTGTGTTAAAAGGCTTAACACCCAAAAATGCATGTCCCGCAGGGTGCATGTTTGTTTTCCTATCACTCTACGGAACGGTAACATTTTAATGGTCTTTGGCACACAGATTGCTCTGATCAGCATTTGTCTCTCTCGCTCTCTCTGTCCTGTGTTGGGGGTTACTCTGCTTTCTAGTGAGCTGCCTTTTCAAACATCCTTGGCGTTTTCAAGTGAATCTCCATGCTTATTGCATCTGTCACTTCTGGGATTCGCTCCAAGCTAGAGGCAGAGATTGGCTGTATTGGCAATGAAATCGAATGCTCAGGAAGCAGATATTTCATCCATCCTTAGTGATCTTGCACAGGAGAGGATGGCGGAAGCAACACTTAATAATTGTGTGTTTATTGCATATATGTAAAATTGAACGTAGAGGCTGGAATGGCTGTTTCAGAAAACGGTCCATTTGAGCACAACATGAAAAGCCCATGCAACCGTGTTTGAGTTCGGTTTATCCTTTGTGTAATAAAATTCTGTTTTTATTCCTCTTTTTTTTTGAGGTCATGAGCAAAGTGAGCAAAATCGTTTCCGGCCCGAGTTTTCTGCACTGCTCTCAGGGTTAAGAATGTCATGTCATGCAAGCACAGTCTTCAGGCTTTTCAAAAAGTTCTTGCTCTTGCTAAAGCTCTGAAACTTGTCATGAATATTTCAGCCTCCCTTAAAGATGTCCTGGAACAGCACAGCTCCGAGAGTTTGAAGCAGCCTAGCCTGAAATCTCTTAAAAAGTTCCTAATGGTAAACTTGAGGCATCATTTAACCAAAATGTTAGTCCTCAAAGTCAGGTTGAAGATCTTTGCAAAAATGAGTACGCATGATCATTTTGATCGTAAGATCGGGGTGGGGAAACCTCAGGCTTTTGGAGGCCAAATGCCCCCTTTCCAGTCCCTGGCCCTGGATCCATTTCTTAACTCGGAAGAGCTGAGCGCATGGTAAAGGAACAGAGAGGAGGGCATTCACACAAGGATAGGAGATAGATCCATGGTGCAGGTCTGTGATTGGGGCCCTCTCCTTCCTGAGCGCACCCCTTGAACACCCCAGCCCCCAACATCTAGGTGGTCCTCGGAGCTTGTCTTAATTTTCAAAGGGGCCCCATGGAAGGTAGAGGTTCCACCTCTGCTTAAGATACTCATCATATTGGTTCCGCAGTCACTCCATGAGTTCATTTGGGTAGACAAGACCCAAGTTTATAACGGGGTGGGGAGAAAATGTCTTTCAGGAAACAATTTTTCCACCTGCTTTTCGACATAAAGGCCCTAGTCCTAAACACATTGGCTCATAAGTCCCATCAGTTCTAATGAGACCTATTTATGAGCAAGTGTTTAGCACTGGGGCCAAAGCAGCATGATATACGTTTATAATTCTTTTCCTTGCGGCTTTTTAAAAATGTTTCTGAAACCCTGCTTTCCTGGCAAAGCCCAACTGTGTGCTTTAGAGGGAGTTCTCCAGTGTCCTGTTTTAGTTGCTAATGGTATTATTTGTCTTCAAGTGAACTTGCGGAGCAGGGGCGGGGAACCTTTTCTGTCCCAGGGGTCACACTGAAAATTAGTACGAGCTCCAAGGGGCACCTAGGGTTTGGGCGCAGGGGCACTTAGCAGGTTTACTCAAGAAAAGGAGGGCCCAGATCCATGGATCTACCCCATTATCCTGAACTCAATTTTTCAGTGCTTGGCGGGTAGCGACTGGATCCAGGGGCCAAATCCAGGCACTGGAAAGGGGGCCGCCAAGGGCTGCATTTGACCCCCGGGCCTGAGGTTCCCCACTTCTGATGTAGCGTGTGGAGTTGTCCCATAGGCTAATGAATATCTTGACAAATACGATTTCTGCGTTTAAGTCTTTTTAATGAGACGACTGCTTAGGGAATAGTTTGAGAGTGGTGCACGTTGGTGTCTTTAATCACTGGCACATGGCGTATAATATACACACTGGGTTTTGCTCGTGTAAGCTTCCACACTGACGTGCCTCTTTAGTTCATGCTGGTCATGTGACCTCTTTATCTGCTAAGTCACTTAATTTTTTTTTGGTTCTATTTTTGCCCTTTATTTATAATTTACATAAACCCAGATATCTCTTCTGAAAGTGGACTTCATTATGCCTCTTAGACCGGGATCAGAAGCAGAACTTTTAAAGGGGTTACCTGATTTGTCACCTGCAAGTAATATCTGCCATTTTTGAGTGCCATGTCAGGTCCCTGAAGGGGCTACTTGATTACCCGGAAAATCGTGTTTTACCATTACTGATGTATTGATTTACTGTCTACCGATCAGTAAATTGGTATGGAAAGAAAATAGTAGAAATTGGGGTAGCTTGAAAAATCTGTATTGGAAGTCGGTAAATTGGAACTTCGGGTAACCAGAATTCCTCATTTTACCCGGTTACAAGGTTCCCCATTAGCGCGTGATGATGGCTGGATTAATGAAGTATTGCCAACTTGACAAGCATACCCGCTTTTGTGTGTGCTAATTTTACCCCTAGTCAGAATGTACCCCCTTATTCTGGCCAGGGAGCTTTCCCTCTTAGGATTGTGTAGCGCACAGGTGAGGAAAGGAAACAGTGATTTCGGGGAGCTAGACAGCTACAATAACGGATGTGTTGCATAGAGGCGGTGCTCAGAGGGTACATAGCTATTTGAGACTCTCTGCAGGGAAAACTAAGCTTGAGGTCAAATAAGATTAATATCGTCTGTCAAGAAAAAGGGCTATCAAAGGAGGGAATGGGAATTTCTTTACTTTTTAAAAAAAAAATTATTATTGCATCAAATCTCAAAGTGATGTCGCCCAAGTTGGAAGGAGGAAGAAAAAATTCCTTTAACTGCAGTTTCTGGACAGCTTTAATCTTGCACTTGCAATAATCCATTTGTAGTTCAAGAGCTACAAAGCCAGCTTGTCTCATCCAAACGATAACACATGTTAAATATGCAGGCTATCTGTGCAGCGGATTGATGCAATGGTTCTGTTGGAGGCGTGCCAGGGTGTTTTGGGGAAGCTGCAGCGATCTGGCAGAACGTGGTTGGGAGTCTTGTGACAGCGGACGGTATCCTCTGGCTGGATCAGACATGACGATTCTGTTTGACAGCAAACCAAGTCTCTCTTAATCCATTATAATGTAATTATTTTTTTCTCCCCCCCCCCCCCCCTTTAATAATTCCACTTTAAAAGCAATGGAAATGAAATTAAAATAACGCTAAGGCTGACTTAAAGTGATTACAACCAGGGAAGCCCAAGGATAATCTGGTGTCTGAAAAGGGAAGTTGTCAGCCTTGGCCTGGAATTCTCAAGCTTTTGTTTGTGCAAGTTGGATTCTTAATGTTATGCCTGAGACAGAATATTTTTGTTCCAATTACAGTTCAGTTTGAGCCTTAAGGACAAGTGCACAATCATTCTCACTTTAGGGATTGAAGGGTCGCAAGCTTTGCCCTCTAGAACGGATCCGAGACCCCTCTTTAGAGCATGTCAAAGACGTTTAGCATTTTGTCATTATTCAGTCATTTACATGAATAGATCCATTCCAACAAATTCTACCGTTTACTCATAAGGTGAAATGAGCAGCATGCTAGTAACTCTTTAGATTTACAGTTTTGGAGATTGGACATGGGGGCAGATTCAGCCCAAACTCTGATAAACTGCACCGATTCTAATGGATGTAATTAATACCGCCAGAGATTAGCAGGAGATAAGTAGTTCAAAGCACAGAGTGAGTGTTCTGTCTCTGGGGAGCTGAGAGCAACTTTCAATCTATGCACATGACTTAATGTCTAAGACTTTAATCAACAAGGAATACATTAGTGTGTGTATTAGAATAATCGATTTTTCCTCTAGCAACTTCATATTTTGTTTTCTCTTCTGTCTTACAAGCCAATCACAATAAGTGTTTCACTTAAAATTGAAGACCTTATCTGCTTGATTAGGGGGTGAATTTGTGATAGCGCATCATTACTGTTTTTTTCAGGTGGTCTCAAAATGTCTTTGATGGACTATAAATCTATGAAGTCGATAGATATCTTCAGTTTACAGCCAGGGAAACTGAGGCACAGATCAGATGGACCGCAGTGTACTTTGAACACAGAAGGTGTTGCGTAGCCTAATAATACTAATAAATAATACTGCAGAAGAGTTGGAAGTCTTTGCTGCCAGTTTTGAGCTCTGATCAGCAGGCCACACTTACGTTTTAGATTGTAAGCCACAGGCAGGGACCGCGTCTATTTCCATATACAGCACCAGGTCACACGACTGGCGGTATATAAATAATAATAATGAATGTCTTTACACTATGCCCGTTACCGTGATATCGGAGCGGCTTTTAGCAGGGCTGTAAAAATCCACTTCCTTGTTTGCCTCCGAAACACACATTTTTTGCGCTGGCGAGTGAATTTTTATAGCCCTGAGCTTTCAGACACAGCCCTGCTTTTTAGTGTATTCATTTGTGAGGAATGGTTACTTATCATGATACGTACATAACGATGCAAATATATCCATGATCTCAAAGAGAGAGAGCCAATAGAATTGAAAGAATCCTTGCTGTTTTGTAAGCAAGATGGAGTAATGGCTTGGGGTTGGGAGTCCTTCCAGTTTCAGATGTGGCGTTTTGGATGCGCAAGCTAGGTTAAAGCTAGGGCCCCCTATGTTGGTTTTGGAGAAATCTGAATCATTGGCCTGGGTTCTTTTGCACAAAGCTGTCATAAGCTACGGTGGAGAGATGAGCAAATTGTGGCGTGGGAGCTACGTGCAGCTCTCCGGCACCTTTACTGCAGAGCTCAACAGAAGTGGCTGCCTGGGGGTATGTCAATGCGGCTCCCCTTTGTGAGCGAGGGAAGCAGAGCCGACATTTCTCCCACCAGACCCTTCTGGGGGGGCATGGGAGCAGCGGGAATGGCCCCTCTATTGCTGCTGCCTGAATTTGCCAGACCACCTGGGAACCAGAGCTTCAATGTGAGTGGGTCGTGGGGGAGACTTGGAAGAAGCCACACTGCCCCGTACCCTGGATTAGGGAGGAGCCACGATCGATGCAATGTGTGTTGTGGCTCTTGGTGATGTTAAAGTGTTAGTGTGCGGCTCTTGGTCTTGGGAACTTTGCCCGCCGCTACAATAGTGCTTTTCTGGCGCCACCCTTGAGAGAGTAGTATAAGTGACCTGCCGTGTTGTATGCACTTGAACAATGGGGCAAGGGATCATTGCTCACCTTCATGTCATTTCCCAGGACACAACCAGGCACATGGGTGTCTGTACGACACGCCTTGCCCTGGCCCAGGAGCCTCATTGCCTTTAGAATTTAGGGTGTAGGCCGAGCGCCTTGACTTACACACCGTCAAGGGCCTCCCATCCAAAGTCAATACAACTGAATAGTCTATAGAGTGTAATGATTTGTGACTACACAATGACTGTTTGATGGCCACTGTTTGGCCTTTCTGCCACACCCACTTCCAAGTTAAAAATAAACAAGGTGGCTAACGTTGGCCAAGGAAAGCTACTTCTTCAGGGGGGAAATAGTTGTAAAACCTAAATATATCAAACCTGCTGTGAGGGAAAGTAAGGGCCAGAGAAGAAAAAGTTTCGTTTGTATCTGAAGCCAAAAGCAGTAAAGTTTTTTACAATGTCAGGGCAAGTCTACATGGTTGGATGATGGTTTTCCCAAGTGAAAGTGAGTTGCTTTGACAGGAAGGGTGAAAACATACGTGACGGCGGAACGCTGCTGTCACATCCGGACCGGGGTGCCGCTCGCACCCAGGTCAAGCTCGGATCCAGCCATGCCCAGGAGAGTCAGGGCACCAATTGAACACGTGGCCAGCCAGCCAGCCCTACCCCTGCGCTGTGCCCATTGGCCCGCCTCCCCCATGACTGGCAGCCAATGACGGCCCCCACCCATCATGGGGTCACTGGACCAGGCCGTGGACCGTGGGCTACCAGACATGATAGCCCACTGTAGCCAGGTTTGGCATGCCATTCCCCGGGCATGGTAGCAACTAGCCCGGAGTGTGATTCCGAAGGTCTTCAGAGTCACAGCCCCGGCTAGCCACCAACATACCCAGGGAAATTGCGGGCCAAGCGTCTGGATGGCCCTTAACAAACATGACGGTGACCCGGGGACCGTAGAGGGCCACCATCGCATTAGTAAACACCAAAAGTTTTGCAATCCTGCTCTCCCTCACAGCGTGCTGAGAATAAATGCTATAGAAATTGCAACATGCTTGGATACTATGGTTAGTTATACACTTCCAAAGACAGACACAGTACTATGGATGGTAGAAAGACTTACTACCCCTGGTTGGAAAGATACAATATTTTAATAACTTTGAAAAGACCATCTGGATCCTGCCGGCTAGTTCTATGGGAATATTGTGTGCATTGGCATGTTATACACTAGCAGCTTGCAAATTGTATAAAGAGATGTAGAAATATGGTAATGTAAATGCTGGATAGTTACTATTATGTCTATAAGTTCCCAGTGTTGGAGTTCTTATGTCAAAGGAAATTTGATACTGTATTTTTGGTCAATGACCGTTAATAAATATTACTTATTTACAATACTATGGAAATGTTCTCCTTACACATTCCAATAGCATCCTGAACTCAAAGGATTCATGCAAGCTCTTTATATATCTAGACAACGTTACATGAGTAGCTTGGACCAAAGCTTTCGTGATGCTTCACATTTCTCCTGGCCTTGGATCTCTTCCGCTGTAGCGTTCCCCCAGTTTTCCGATTTCTGCAAGGGGAGAAGGGAGTCTTGCTACCGATCTCTAATCCATTGTCTCTGATGTCAGCACCGTTATCCCCCCGTTTCTTGCCGGCACCGGTCTGTCATAGCAAGCACCCTGATGTTCTAAAATGTTTCTGTAATGAAGATCTGTGAGACACTTAACGAGCCATATAGTCAGTGTTATTTTCTGCTTTTTAAACAGTAAGTTAAGCCCCTTGATAAATTGATCTATCAGCTTGCATGCTGAGTTACATTTTGAGCCCGGTTGGTGTGGCGGAGAGAACTGTTTTCAGTCCTCTGAAGACCTCTCCAGCAGTATTGAGGCTGGGTTTCTGTAGCGTTTGCTGGGGTGCATACCTCAGTTCTACCCTTAACTTGTAAATAATAATTTATTTTTATAGCACCCCACCACCCCTGATCGCGTGACACTTGGGGTGCTTCACAATCTCAAAATACAGTTGCAATATAAAATCAATTGTGTGCTCACGCCCTTGTGCCCCTGAACCAAACTTGTCCAGCGTTTTCCAACACTCGACAGGCCTGCTTTGCTGGAGAATGAGCACTACCTTGCAAATTCCGAGTAGATCAGAGCAGGAGTGTCTGCATTCTCCTTTTGCTTACCATCTACTGTGCTGCAGCATTCCCCAGTTGGAATACTCTGTGATCATCCAGTGCTCTGGGCTGGCGCAGAGGGGGCTTGCAGGCAGAAGAAGCCTCTCTTTCTTAAATCTAATCTCTACTTTTCACTAGTAACTCACCTGCTGGTGACTTCCTTGCTCCTCGAATTGCTGCTTTCCCCTTGCTGCCCCTATTACCTGGAACTCCCTCCCTGAATACCTTCCTTCCCTTCCAACCTTCAAATCCCTTCCTGAAAACCTACCTCTTCCATCAGGCTTTCCCTAGCTCTTCATCCCCAAAGACTTGTCACTGATGCCTCCTCTCCTGTCCTTCACGCAGGGTCCTCCTCTTCCTGTAACTAAAGTTAAGCACGTGCCCCTGCGACGTCTCAAATTTGTGACTGTATCCCTCTCTCTCCTGATGTTCCCCTCTGTCTTGTCTCCGTTAGGTTGTAAGCACCTTGGGGCAGGGACGTAAGAAGTGTCAGACTGGGTCAGACCAATGGTCCATCTAGCCCAGCATCCTGTCTCCGACAGTGGCCAACCACGGTGGCTTGGAAGACGAATCCAACAGGCCACAATTGTGGGGGATCCATTCCCTGTTGTTTTCCCCCAGCTCCCGTCTGGCTAGTAGCTGCTAATGGACCTGTCTTTCAGAACCTTGTCCAAACCTCTTTTAAACTCAGCTCTAGTACTGGCCCTTACCACAGCCTCTGGCAGTAGATTCAACAACCCAAGTATACGCTGAGGTGAAAAAATATTTTCTTTTATTCGTTTTAAACCTGCCACCCATGAGTTTCATGGAGTGTCCCCTAATTCTAGTACTAGCTGAGAGGGTAAATAACTGCTCCCTGTTTATTAGTTCCACCCCACTCATGATTTTATAGACCTCTATCCTATCTCCTCTCAGTCGTCTCTTCTCCAAGCTGAAGAGCCCCAACCTACCAAGCCTCTCCTCATACGGGAGCCCTTCCATGCCCTGGATCATTTTTGTTGCCCTTCTCTGCACCTTTTCTAGTTCAGCGATGTCTTTTTTGAGATGGGGCGACCAGAACTGCACACAATATTCCAGGTGCGGTCGCACCATTGATTTGTATAGAGGCATTATGACATCCTCAGTTTTATTCTCTATCCCCTTCCGAATAATTCCTAACATTCTGTTTGCTTTTTTGACTGCTGCTGCGCACTGCGCTGTGGATTTCATTGTATTGTCCACAACCACCCCCAGATCCTTTTCCTGAGTGGTAACTCCTAGCTTAGTACCCAGCATTGTGTACGCATAGTTTGGATTATTTTTCCCTACGTGCATCACTTTGCACTTGTCCACATTAAATCTCATTTGCCATTTAGATGCCCAGGCACCCAGTGTCGTAAGATCCTGTTGCAGTTCCTCACAGTCTGCTCGTGTTTTAACTACCTTGAATAACTTGGTGTCGTCTGCAAATTTGATCACCTCACTCTTAACACCCTTTTCCAAATCATTAATGAATACATTAAACAGCACCGGTCCCAATACAGATCCCTGAGGCACACCACTTTTTACATCTCTCCATTGTGAAAACTGACCATTTAGTCCTACCCTTTGCTTTCTATCTTTTAACCAGTTTCTGATCCATAGTAAGACACTACCTCCTATCCCATGACTTTTTAATTTTCTCAAGAGTCTCTGATGAGGGACTTTATCAAATGCTTTCTGGAAATCCAGGTACACTATAACTACTGGGTCTCCCTTGTTCACATGCTTATTTACACCCTCAAATAATTCCAAGAGGTTAGTGAGGCATGACTTACCTTTACTAAATCCGTGTTGACTCTTCTCCATTAAGCCATGTTTGTCAACATGCATATGCCCTGTAATTCTGTCCTTAATGATGGTTTTCACCATTTTGCCTGGCACAGACATCAAGCTTACCGGTCTGTAGTTTCCAGGATCGCCTCTGGATCCCTTTTTAAATATCGGGGGTACATTTGCCACCCTCCAGTCCTCGGGTACAGTGGCAGATTTTAGTGACAGGTTACAAATGACTAACAGTGGGTCTGCGATTTCATATTTGAGTTCCTTCTGATCTGATTTATGTTTGTACAGCGCCAGGTACATTGCTGGAGCTATATAAATAACAGAGTGGTGCCCACTTCGCCCTGCTGTGTGGGGTGTTGGGCCTTCACTTAGCCGTGCTCATAGAAAATGTTTGCTAAGCTGTGGTTGTTAAAATGTAGTGGCATGAGGCAAATTATTTCTCCCATGTGCACAAGAAAAGTGCTTGCTTCTATCGCTGAGTGGCTCTGATCCGTCCCTGCATGGGTAAGTTGACCTTTTACATAAGCTGAACCGTTGTTCTTCAGTAGCTCATGATAGTAACTTTGGCTTGAAAAGGGATAAGGCTTCAAGCTAATGAACATCTGTGAGAGGGAGGAAGCGTCTTCTGAACTTGAAAGCCTTTGTTAAACAGATGTTGGAAAAGCGGTAATTGGTACCACAAGACAGGGATGTAAAATCAAGTTTAACAGATTGGACGATCTGGATTTTAGTTTTAGGTTCCCTGCTCCATTTCAGATGGCAAATTACGGCAACGGGGCCCAGTGATGATGCTGCTGTTTAAATTATAGACTGATCGGCCAAAAGAGCTGGCAGGAGAGCCTGTGGAAATCTGGATAAGTGTGTGTCAGTCCCAACTGCAAGAGCTGAGAAATTCAGTTTGCAGCGTATTGATTCGCTCAGCGCTCAAGTTGGGAAACACTTAGTCATTCCTTTCCACAATATTTTGTGTGAACCTTTTCATGTCATTTCAGCTACTGTCCTGTGTCTTTCCAGTCGTCGTGCTCTCAAAATGTAAAGAATAACTGCCAGCTCTGTCCTTCACCTGTTGAGTGAGGCTTTTGCAATCAGGATGGGAGAGAATCTGAGAAGTTAAATCCCCGAAATCAGGTTCTAGTGGACTAGGAATATGGATTCGGAAGCTACTTAGAATGCAAAACCCCAAAGACTACTTCTTAAAAATGGGATAGTGTCCTATTCCAGTATTCCAGTTCCAAATAGTCTAGGGCTGTCATTGGTCCAGACTAGAGCTGACATGGTAGTACCTGCAAAAAGGAGTTTACCTGCTGAATTCATGATACCCAATTCAACTAGGACATTTCAGTACTTTTCAGAACCTGAAATGGAGTCTGATTGGGTACCTGAAATTCCAACATGCTGGTTTTCATCCTGATTTACCATTTTCATCCTGATTTTTGTTGTTGTTGCTGTTTTTACTTCCAGTTCTGGATTTTCAACATCCTGTCTTGGATTTGGGAAAATATTTGGGGGGTTTTCTGGGTAGTTTTGGGTACACGTAAACTAGAAATTTTTGTTTTTGTTTTTTGGGTACTTGAACAGTATTTGGGTACCTGAAAATGCAGGCATTCCCTGTGCGGGCACCGAATAGGATACCTGTTTCAGCGCTAGTCCAGACCAATGAAATGACAAAGCGAACAAATCTGAGCTAACGTGACCGCATTACGGGTAAGACAAAGCCCGTAGCGCAATGCTAGGAGTAGAGGGCTGTGTTGTCTCCCAACGTGTTGAGAAGGGAGTAGCTAGTTTCCCCCCTTCATTGAAGCTGTCCTTTCTCTGTTTCCTCAGTCAGGTAGCCTGGACGACTCGTTTTTCTCCTTCCAGCAGGTTGCTTTTTAAAGTCTTATCTGTAGATCCGGTCACTTTGCTCCCCTGGTTTTGCCAGATTCTCTCCTGTACTGTCCGACAGGGCTGTCGGGAAGCGTCCTTGCTGGGCCAGTCTGGCTTGAATATTTCCAAACTCAGAATGTGCTAGATGTATTCTACTCAGCTTCGTTTACGCCAGGGGTGGGGAACCTCAGGCCCAGGGGCCAAGTTTTTGTGTGGCCCCTTTCCACTTGGATCCAGTTCTTACCTCCAGTCACTGAAAACCTGAGCTCCGGGGAAAGAGAACTGAGATGTGGTCCTGCAAACAAGGATAGGGGAGAGATCCATGATTTGGGCCCTCCTTTCCTTGAGTGCATCCCTTAAGCACCCCCGCCCCAAACTTCTGTGCAGCTCTCGGAGCTTGTGCAAGTTTTTTTAAGTGGCCCTTGGGAGGCAAAAGGGTTCCCCACCCCTGATTTACACTGTGACCGGTCTGTTTCCCTGCTTGCAAGGTAATAGTTGCCTTTTTGAGATCTGAAGAGTTTCAAGCAGCAATTTTGTGATTTTTGTCCTGGGAGCTGAGTTTCAGGAGAAGGGGGAGAATTCCCTTTTTATTTTTTTTATCAAATGTATAGATTTTATAAAGAGCTTGATTTTCATATTTCTTTGTCCTTTTGGTTGCAGTCCCAACACACTGGTGCAGTCCTACTGGGTGGGGTCAGTGCATTTACAGTCATAGCTTTGTTTTTCCTAGGAATTGGAGTGCCTTTTAGACTGCCGTGCTTCGTTCCCAGTAACGTTGGAAGTGAAATGCTAAGAGCCAGAGGGGCCTACACGTAACCTTCAGAAGAGCAAGAAAAGTCACTGAGCAGATTCAAGCAGATTTCTATGTTGTTAGCTTTTTTGTACTGATAAGGAAACTAGGTCACCAGAGGAGGAAAGACATTTCATTTTCACACCTCTTGCCTGACTTGAATTCAGGGCTTGATTCTTCTGCCAGGCCACTCTGAGGGAGGAGGAGGAATTGGATTATGCTCTATGTTTGTTTTTAGTTCTCCAGTGATTTTTCATGGCAGGAGATGGGGTCAAAGTTGTGGCCCTGCGATCTGTTGTTTGCAAACGCGTTGGCAGGTACTTGACTGCAGCAGTAGTGAGATGCTGTCCCTTGAGGGGTACATAGCACCTTCCCTCACTTAGAAGCAGCGTTTATTGCGGAAGCTCTGAATGCCTGTTGACTCTGGCAGGATATTGGTCTGGTTCTCATGGTAAGGGAGAACGTATGTTAAGAGTTTCTTTCCTACTATACTTCTCTAAGGAGGAGACTGACTGAGCTAATAAGTTACACTTGCTGCATTTATATTGTGTCTCACGCCAGAACAGGTGGGAAGTCTGAGTAAGAACTTACATGGTCTTTTAAAATATTCTAACATTTAAATACCAAGGTTTTAAATTCATAGTTAAGGCAAATTAATTGTAATATTTTTGTATTCCTCCAATCTAATAATATCACATACCTTAAGTCCTATACTTCCAACTTATTACGTCACCACATCACTTTTTTTCACCCCCTCTATATCCTTTCCCCCCTCAAAATTATCACCCCCTCATCTTTAAAGAACATGACAATTCTGTTGTAACACACATTACATCCCTTCACACTCTAAAATTAAATAAATGAATTACTTATTCACATGCCTTAATGAGTGAATCAACATATTGATGTGTGTTTTACTCTGTATCTGAAATTTAAAAGTTAATATTAGTGTGATATGTACTATGTATAGATTAACTCGTTAAAAGCTTCCGTCCTATAAATCGGCACCTCAATGTTAAACTTGTAAAAGATCGACCTGTATATCGTTTGTGGTCTTCCTATTTTAGCTGAAGAGGTCTATTACAAGTAGTGGTTGGCTGCTTTTAGATTCAAGAAATTTAATACTTGGTTCATATTGTGTATTTTATTTGTATGTTTTGTTGGGATAATTGTGTTGTAATAGCAAATTGTTGGATACAATATACTATACTATACTATAAACTCAAGGCATGTGAATAATAAGTAATTAATTTAATTTTAGTGTGTGTGAAGTGATGTAATATGCGTTGTTACGACAGAATTGTCATGTTCTTTAAAGATGAGGGGGTGAAAATTTTGAGGGGGGGAAGAATATAGAGAGGGTGGGAAATAGTGATGTGATGTGACGTAATAAGTTCAGCTTAAGGTATGGTGATATTGGGGAAATGCGAAAGTATTAGAAATAATTAATTTGCCTTAACTATGAATTTAAAAACTTGTTTTTAAATGTTGGAATTTAATTAGATTTTTGAAATATTGTTTTGAGTGGGGAAGAATGTTTGGGGTGCATAGGGAAAGGTATTTTTATTTATTTATTTATTTAAAAGATTTAATATCCCGCCCCTCCTGCCACAGGTAGCTCGGGGTGGCTTACAGTAAATCCATACAATATAAAACCATCTCATTCCCCCTTCATCTTCCTCCCTCTTACGCATCTTCCCCGCCAAATGCCTGATGGAACAGCCAAGTCTTGCAACTTTTGTGAAAGGAGGGGAGAACTGGGGCCAGCCACGCCCCCACCGGAAGGGAGTTCCACAGCCTTGGTGCGGCTACCGAGAACGCCCTCCCCTGCGTGGCCCCCTGGACGACTTGGGGCACCACGAGAAGGGCACCTCCCTGATGACTGCAGGGGCTGATCCAGTACCCGGGGAGTGAGGCGGTCCTGCAGATAGGCAGGGCCCAGACCGTTTAGGGCTTTATAGGTTAATACCAACATCTTTAATCAGGCTTGGAAGACGATTGGCAGCCAGTGCAGAGAGTGGAGCACTGGTGTAATGTGCTCCCGGCGGCCCAGTCCCACCAAAAGGTGGGCCGCTGCATTCTGCACCAGCTGCAGCTTCCGGGCCGTTACCATGGGAAGCCCCACGTAGAGCGCGTTACCATAGTCCAGTCTAGAGGTGATGAAAGCATGGATGACGGTGGCCAGGTCAGAGCCTGAAACATATGGTCGAAGCCGACGTACCAGGTGTAATTGGCGGAAGGCACTCCTTGCTAGAGTCTGCACCTGGACATCCAGGCGGAGCTGCGCATCGAAGAGTACCCCCAGATTCCGCACATGGGGAACCAATGGAGGACAGACCCCATCTATGATGGGGGCCATCAACTCCATTGCCTTACCCACCAACATCGCCTCCATCTTGTCAGGATTCAGCTTCAGTCGAT
>QEPC01002388.1:5086316-5096399 GCA_003113815.1 Sphenodon punctatus
TGGTAAAATTGGACTCAGGCTGTGACTGGGGTGCTTTACAAGGATGGGTCCCTGTGTTTTGGGTTTATAAATTATTTATTTTAAGCTTGATGTGTATGTAGACTGTGTTTTCTTCCATCCAATGTTAACTCTGGGAACACCTTACTGCTGGGTTATGCCATGTCACTGGCCTACCGCCGCCACTAGCTCCGCCTACCGTCCCCCCTGGCTCCGCCCCTAGGCCCGCTGGCCTTACTGCCCCAGTGCCCCTCCAACATCAAAACCCACCAGCCGCCCCTGATATATCCCAATGAAGGGTTCCATTCTCCTTTTCCTGTAAAGTGTTGCCTATGTTTGCAAGCTCTGTAGCCAGATGGAATTCATTGATGGGGAAGTTCCCTTGGTGTCAGCAGAAGTGGAAGCAGGGAATGTGGAGATGGGTTTTTATCACTGAACTGTCTTAGCAGTGTTTACAAATATAGGCATGACGCAACAAAATAGTTGGTGGCTTTCAGTTCACTGGAGTTAACCAGATACCATTATTGATTTTGAAAATGTGTTTCTTCCTTTATATGCATTTCATTCTCTGCTCATTTGTGTTCTGTTTTAATGTATTTAGTTGTCGACAACCATTTCTGAATAGCAAAGCCATGTGTCGTCATGGTATGTTCCTAAATATGGAACATACTATTGTAATTTTCATCATTTCTTTGTTAGTAAAATATAAATCAAAACTGAATGTATACTGGAAATAGCCAGCTGTAATTGTACAGCCTCCTGCAGTTCCTGAGAAACGTAATGATCTGCCTCGTGTCCTGTGTTTTGACCGTTTAAAATTGGGGCCAAGAAATTGACCAAAACATGACAGTTCTCTCTCCTCCTACCCTTGGTTGACATTTCCTACCCATTGCAATAGTAGTCGCCGGTCAATTTAATATATTGATATTTTAAATTATTTTTTTTTTTCTTTTCCATTCATTGCTTATAGCATTTGGAGGAAGCAGTTTTTCAACTGCAGCCAGACATACTGTCTACTCTGAGCATTGGCTTTAAAGGGTCCAGTCGCCAGATCTTCCTGACAAACCAGAAATGAGGAGAAGATAGATCCAGGTGATGTTGGAAAAAGGCACTCAATTTAAGAACTTGTGACCCTCTCGGGTAAACACAGATAGAGTGTCGTCTCCGTGTTGGTCCCAAATGACAGAGAGACAAAGTGGTTCGAATGATGAACAGTTGGTCCAATAAAAGATATCATTTGAACCACCTTGTCTCTGAGGTAAACAAATCTCAGTCAGAAACCTTTGGCCCAGTCTCCAATACCAAAACACACACTTGCAGTGACTGCTGGCAGAAATACCTTGGCCTTTATTTATTTATTAATTAAAAAAAACTTCTACCCTGCATCCTTTCGCCTACGGCGACTCAGGGCATTACTGAGTAGGTGACCTCTAAGATCGCCCACTTGAAAGCTATGTAGTCTCTCAATTATTTCATGTACATCGAAGTTAAGCCTTATATGTTTAGCTGTGAATCTCAAAATCATGACAGTCTGGTCACCATCACACCCGCATGCAATTTTTTAGTAGTTTGAATGTACAAAGCAGGGATTTGTTGATTTGAACCGGCATCTTCTGTTGAATTTGTTAGAACAATCTGTGCTTTTTTAAATAAAAGAAAAGAACTTGGTAAATATTAGGTTTCCATACTTGTTGCACTCACCAGATGAGATTAAAACAAAATTCTCTGTGAATCTACCTAGTCCAGGTTCTCGGCAGCTATAGAATTGTACTGGGTGCTATTAGACAACTGAAAATGTCAGTATTGAGTTTTATAATCCAGGTTTACCTTTTAAAAGGAACGGAAATCCAAGGGTAGGATGATCTTTCTCAGTCGGGTCTTCAGTAACACAATGGATTATTTGTGTCCTGATATGATATATTTCACGGTTTGTGTCCAAATTTTAACCTTTCAGCCAGCAGTTTTAAAAAAAGTCATTAAATTGCTTTTCTGTACCTGAATCCATAAAGAGCACAAGTAGTATAATGTGTATTTAAGCCCGGGTTCTGCAGCTACATGCCGGCCCTGCACAGTGGGCTTGAATGGAGAGGTGAGGCAAGCACCAGGATGTTCTGTTGTGACATGGAGAGGACAGAAATGCTGGGCTCTCCTGCCTTGTTCCCTGTTCCCGGTGAACAGCTGTCACAGCCTGCTGCTTCCTGGGACTCGCCTCGGAACAAGTGGCAACCGCCAACCGCAGCAGTAGCAGCAAGTCTTGGGGAGCGATGGCGAACTGCCATTGTTCTTCCTGCTTCCGCTTGGATCCCTGGGCAGAAGCAGTTCCTGGTTAGCAGTAGATGGTGTCAGCAGGAGCATCAATGGCTCTTCCTGGGTCTGTGGCTAGAGGGAAGCCGCTTTCTGAACCGGCTGCTACCCACAGGCTGTTATATGTACCCAACCCAGTACGTGTTCAGGAGTGCCCGAGAGGCGGCCGCCCTAAGTATGTATAGATTCTAACTTTCGTTAGTACCCTAAGCCTCCATTGCCTAGTCTTCGAAAAAGCTGTAATGGGGTGAAGAGAGGCTTGAGTGCTGTAAGCCGCTTTACGCTGCTTTTGGCCCTTTCTGCCAGAAGATCTCCAAGGATAATCTCTCCGCAGTGTTATGCCAAATTATGTTTTGATATGTAGATGTTTAACAAGGGATCACCGTAACAAAATACGGTATAAGTCCGTCTTTCTGGTATCTTGTCTAACAGCGGGATGTTCTAGTGGTGGCCCTCCTCTCAATTCCTTTCTTGATCTTCTTAATTGATTGTTTGTTTAGCTGATTGTGAATTACTTTCCATGTGGCTAGATGATTCCACCCCACATGGACCATCTCATGCCTAGTTGCATGTGGATTGAAAGTTCTTATCACTTTTAGCATCCCTTGTATCGCCTCTGGTGTAATTCTTGCGTCTAATCTGGTCTTTAAATAAGCTGCTTGTCTTACTATCCTGTAACAGCGAACTCCTCTCTCTTGGATTTAAATTGTACCTTTTTGTTCTCCATTAATAAAGAATTGTATTTTTTCCCCCTCAAATGTCCTGGATTTTTTGTGTTGTCTTAATTTATACTTTTGTTAGAAGACAGATGGGAAAATCCATATTTATATAGTTTTTTAAATGGTGGTTTTCAATCTTTTTTATACATTCATTATTTTAAACTGGATACTCTTTGATTGTACAGCACTGGACTCTAGTTCTAATTGGTGTCTTAAATATTTAGTAACTTTCCTCGGCTTTCAGGTATCTTTCCTCATAGCTCCCACCCATGATGTGCGTGTGCTTGGAGTGTCTTAGTGGTCATGCATGCCCGTTGCGGTCCATGGGTGATAAGAAAACAAAACAAACAAACCCCGCATCCGGTAAGTATTAGCACCTGTTAAACAGGATGCGGATGAGTGTCACCCACGCTCGCAGCCCGTACACGAGGCCTCATTTGATCGCCTTCCCACTACATCCCCACGCTGGTCTATTTCAAGCCTGGGCCCAGCTTGAATAGACCAGTGGGGGGATCCTTGCTGGGGAGAGCTATTTTTACGCTTGAAATAGACAGGTGCTGGGGCACGGGGGATTACATTGCTATGATCCTGTTTAATTTCTGGGTGGTGAAGGATAGGATGCCTATGTCTGCACTTCTTCTTGGTGTCTAATTTTCACTTTACCATAACACATTGATGACAAATAATGTGGCTAGATGTGCGTAACCCCTTCAAGGTTGCTAACTCATTCGTGTTTCATAATTTTATTTTCCACAGTTGTGCCCTCTAATGTGAGGTTAAGGTGCCCTCTAATGTGAGGTTAAGGTGCATTATTCAGGATGGTAGCATAAACGTGGGCTCTTGAGCTACAGTAACATCACTTTACCTTCTGTTACCTTCAATAATGAATTTCTTTAGGCACATGGATACGTTACTCATGCGATCCGCCTTTTGAAGGGTTACCGTTAACATGTCCTGCTTCAAACTCGCTGGTCACCTTCTTGGTTCAACTCTTGTGCGTTATGCATTGATTGATTCGAAACTCCTTTGTGCAGTCGCCAGCCGATAATGCCTGTGCGCACTCAGTATTAACTGATGATCTCCAGTGTTGCTCAGTAGCTCTTCCTTGACCTTGACACTGCACTCTGACTGCTTTCGGACATATGAAACTGTGCCTTGAAAAGCTACAGAAATTTAATCACGCCATAGACACCTTGGGTGGTGGGAGGGTCTAGGATGCGGGTTCGGGTGCAGAGGGACCGCTGTAGCACGTGGTCTCCCCATGGTGCAGCAATTAGATGTGGCAACAACCTTGTAGAAATCACGCACCCCGTTGAGGTGTTCTCCACGCAGACACCTGAAAGCACCCTTTTGGGTCTGTCTCCCTACGTTCTATTAAATCTTTTGGGATTGCACGTGTCGAGATACCTAGTTGTCCTTCCTAGATACAGGCTTGTGAGGAGCCCAGGAGCTGAGGCCCTGCTGGGATTAGGTTCCCTTATTTAGGTCCTTGGCTCCCTTACATTGAATGCAGGTATAGTCGCTGAGTGAATGCTGCGAATTAACTTCCTGGCTAGGAATGTTCACAGAGCCAGGAAGATAAAACTGCTTGAAGAACAGTAGTTACTGCAGAGAGCAACCTAACTTTGTTGTGCTGCTAAATCTGGCATTTGATAAGGGGACGGAAATCCATTTAAATTTTTTTTTGATGACTTTGTGAAGTGTTAAATTTTCCCGTCAGGATGGCTTTTCTAAAAGTGGGCTGACTGACTGTTTCAAACAAGACGTTCATTTCAAGGGGCACCCCGCGCACACATGGACCAAGCGCTGGCTTTTGCCACAAGTGTGTGGGTGGGTGTTGTGTTTCCGGTAAGCTTTCCCTAGCAGGATGTGTTTCCTCTCGCATAAATAGGCTAAAAACACTCTCGAGCCACAGAAAATCCATGTGTTGGACTCTTCGGACAGATAAGTTCTTTATAAACAGGAAAATGGGCAAACCCAGAGTAATTTTCATGACACATGGTGGAGCATTGGAACAACTGAATGAAAAGCAGTATTGTGCAGTCATGTGCAGTGTCGATTCTTGGTGCTTAAGGTTCATTAAAGCATAGGTTAAAGCAGCTGGATTTTTTTATGCACTACTCCACAGCAACCAGCGAAGGTGAATGAATGTAATTGAAGGTACAATTGGCCAAATTTTAAAAACCAGCAGGATTTCCTTCCAGATGTTCCTATACGGTGCTTGTGCTATAAGAGGCTCTGCAGAAGACTGATAAGTAGCACATAGAAATGCCATCTATTGTTAAAAGCTCGTCAGCACTTCCATTGTTACCCTCCCTCTGTGAAGGGTGTATAAAGCTGCTGGTTTTGTTTTTGCTGAGGGCTGAAACTCTAGCAAAATTAATTTGCTCCAGCTAAGAGTGGGTCTGTCTAACTGTGCTAATTTGCCTTTGTCGTAGCGGCAATGGATAACACATTGTAGGGAGGCGCCGAACCCTCTCTGCTTAGGGAAATACGTTGCAGTATCGTTTTCACTAAAATAATTGCCCTTTAAAGTCGTTGGTAGGAGTTAGGTGGGGCACACGGTGGATTTTTGTATATTTGATAAAGGCTGGAACCAGTCTTTCCAAGCGTTGTCAGGATTTCATCCACTAATCATTGAGGTGAAAAGCCTATTTCTTTGGCAACAGAAAACTGTTTTGGGAGCCTGCTTAGCCTAATGGCTGAGCTAGCCCTGTTAAGGGGGCCAATGGCACGTAGGTTTCAGCAGTGTTTTTTGGACAGTGGGGGAGGGGATCTTTTGCTTCACTTGAGTGTGGAGAAATTTTGGTTTCGGTTCTCATGTATTTCGGTTCTTTTTTGGTTTTGGTACTATCGGATCTTTCGCATTGATTTTTGTACCAGATTTTTAACATTGCGTTCTTTCAATGGGGGACAAACCGCGGTGTTAAAAATCCGGTACAAAAATCAATGCAAAAGATCCGATAGTACCGAAACCGAAAAAGAACCGAAATTTCGGATTAATCCGAAGTGGCCGTTTTCGGTTACTTTCGGTTTTATCCAAAATGGAATTTCCCATTCCTACTAATTAGGCTACACAATCCTCTTCTGAGTTTAACTGGAGACCCCCAAAACCTGCTTTCCCATTGTCTAAGCCTAGCATTTTGTTTTTAACGTCACTTTATTAGATGCATTTAGATTATTATTAACACGGCTCTTTATGACTGGAGCCTGCATGTTTCTCTTATCTTCTCTCCACGCCTCCACAACCCTTTAACATTTTATTTATTTATTTATTTAAAAGAGAGCCAGATCAAAATGGCTGTGATCCAGAGCCAGGAATTACTCCTTTGGGTGTATGGAGTCTGTTCAGCATGTGTTGTGTTCATCAGACACAGTTCCTGTCAAGAGTGGTGCATTTTGGGGGGGGAGATTGGCAGCAATGGGTATCTTTATCCAAACGAATGAGCATACTTTCATCTTCTGCTTTGTTAAAAAGAGACATGCTTGTAAAGCTCTCCCTTGGATGGTAAAAATGAGGGTCATCCGTTGATTAATCTCACTTCGGGGCAGAATTCTATATGGGAGGACAACTGAAGCAGTATTATTAATAATGGCACATGGTTCAAGAGCTGGAAGAACTGGTTTCTTATGATGTCTCTGCGGTGGTGATCGATTGAAGGCAGAATAGCCAAAGCTTTTTAGATTTCCACATTGTCGTTTTCCTCTGTGTTTAACACAGTCGAATTGCAAAATTCAGTCTGGCAGTATGTTGAATTTGAACAGCCTCGGTTAGTTACTGTGGGACCTCGGATTAAAGAATTTTTGTTTTTTTGTAAAACATCTCGTTTTTATAGTTTATTTATTTACAGGACTTATATCCTGCTCTCTCCTGCCACAGGCGGCCCAGAGCAGCTAACAATGATACATATAAATATAATAAAACACGTCAACTATAAAAACGATCAGTCAGATAACACCCCAACCCCCCCCCCCACCCACCCCCAGCCTTCTCCCTCGCCAAATGCCTGACGGAACAGCCAGGTATTCCAGTTCCTACAGAAGGCCGGGAGGTTTGGGACCAACTGTGCCCCCACCGGGAGGGAATTCCAGAGGCGTGGCATGGCCACCAAGAGAGCCCTNTGCCCCCAGATGACTGCAGGGGCCGATCTAGAACCCGGGGGAGTGAGGCGGTCTCGCAAATAAGCAGGGCCCAGGCCGTGTAAGGTTTTATAGGTTAAAACCAACACTTTGAATCGGGCCCGGAAGACTATTGGCAGCCAGCGCAGAGATCGGAGCACTGGTGAAATGTGCTCCCGGTGGCCCAACCCAAACAGGAGCCGGGCCGCCAAGTTCTGCACCAGCTGCAGCTTCCGAGCCGTCACCATAGGTGGCACACGGTGACGTGCGAGGAACAGGAGCCAAGGCAGTCTTGTGAAACTGTCAGAAGCAGTACTGGTCTGGGAACAGTTCTTACCTGCCTCCCTTCCCTTGATGGCAAAACCAATATTTGACACATCAGTGAAACACGACTCACTTCAGACAAGTAAGATTTTGATGCGGAGCGAGTGTTATCAAGTGGGTGGGAAGTACCAAGTGTGCACCCTTCCGTAGGACCTGGGCGTTTTCCAGAGCTGGTGTAAGACCTTTTTATTTGAAAAGGCATTTGGTGGTGGGGGATTGGGATGGTTTTTGAGGGGGGGAGGGTTGGAAGGGGTGATGGTATTGGGTGTGTTTGTTAGGGGCTAAGGGTTTGGTGGAAAGAGTTTTTGTATTTTAATGTTTTTATGATCTGGCATATAAATTCAAATAAATAATATCACAACATGTGGCAGTGTGGTATGATGGCACCCCCTCCCCCCCCCCGATTCTTGGCACATTGACTAGTGTCCCTGGGAAGTTGAGAAAAGGAGGATCTGTCAAATGCAAAAGTGCATTATAAACCCATAACCCAGCTCTCTATGGCATCATGTTTTTCATGTATGTTGTATTTCAAAATGATCTACAGGAAATTACTGTTAACATAACATCCATCTAATGGCATCTATTGTATTTTCCTAATAAAGCGATCTGTTTTTATGTACTTGAGTGATACAAATTTCAGGTGAAAAAGCAATAAAAACTGAATTTTATTTTGTAAAACTTGGGATTTTTTTTATTTTTTTTTAGGAGGAGGGGTAAAAATAAGTGTAAACCGACAACAAAAGGGGCTTGGGTATCTAAAACTGGAAGCCATGCTCACCGTGAGCATCCTAATTCTGCACCTCCCCAAATCATTGAAGATCGTGCATTTGACTACTGTCCTGACTCAGTTCTGAGTGGGGTGGGGGGAGGAGGAGAACAGCTTACTTCTGAAAAAGCCCTGATCAGATCCAATAACGTACATTAGTAGTTGAGGAATGGAATCTTTGACGTGCCGTGTCTGAAAACGTTCCTAACGTCCTGGTCAAGGAGGTGCTGGGAAATGTCCCAGCTCGGTGTAGAAAACCCAAGCGCAGAACCGCTAACCGAGGTCATTCAGCGAGCTGCTGGCAAAACCAGAAATGGAGCCTAGCTCACTACAACGCTCTCCGCCTACGTCTTCCTACTTGAGATCATTAAAATTCCTACAGCGCTTTTCCCAGGTGCTGGGCGTGCCGTCTGTTCGGCAGAAATTCCATCTTGTGGTGTTACACGTGACCTATTTAAAACCCTTCTCTCTGCTGCTTTTCTTCACTTCCCGTAGTAGTTTTTTTGACATAGTAGCTGTGATATTTTACTCTGGTGCGTGTGTGTGTGAGAGACTCCTTTTCAGTGACAGAATAGAATTCCTACGTGGTTGCCCCCCGCTCCCCCCCCAAATATGTTTAGGAGGAATCTTAGTGGAGCCTCGGATGCAGGGCCCAAATGTGGCCAGTTCATGGCTAGTTCTTATCTGGCCCTTTTCCAGTTCCTGGTTCTGACCCTTGGATCCGGTTCCTAACCTCGAGGATTGAAAGGCTGAGCTCAGGTTAAGAGAACATAGAGGAGGGCGTGCCGTGCACACAAGGTGGGGGGACAGCGCCATCCATGGCACAGATCCACAATCTGGACCCTTTCCTCCCTGAGTGTAGTACCCTCTCCTCCAACTTCTCTGTGGCCCCTGGAGCTTGCACTAAATTTCAGAGTTGTCCTCAGGAGGGAAAAGGTTCTCAACCCCCTGCTCTATTTACATATTAATTTATCTTACAATGACCATCCTTGAGTCAAAAAAGCGGAGGCCGCAGAGATGGTTAACGCAATCTCCTTTTTGTGCTGGCCTAGTGGAGACTTTTCCCGTCCTGCTGCTGTCTGTCATGTCCGTAAGAAATGATTGCTGCATGGATTTTCTGGTGAGGGCCGGAGACAGATTGTTGCTTCGTTCATTACAGCCGAGTACGTGATAGGTCATTTCAAATTTTCATTGCTGCATTAATTTTAAAACGTATATATATGCTGAGGTCTGGACACTCGCTCATTAGCTCCCAGTCGCTTGTTTTTCAATACTGCCAAGGCATCAGCCCACTTACTAGCAATTTCAGTAACTCTATGTAAAGCTTTCCATTCACCATAAATATAGTTGAAAACATCTACGTGTGTCTGAAGCTTTACAGCCTATAAACTTGGAGTGTGTGATGATGAGCTGGGAAAAGAGGAAGGACAATTGTGACCTAAGTTGTGCTAGAATAATTACCGGCAGGCATGGGTGGCCTACTGTGTAATGGGGCGACAGTGACTGTGATTTGCACACCTCCAGAGTAAGCGTTTTGTGACCAGTATCTCTCAGGCCACTCTGAAAGCCCTTCCCGCTCATGGAATTTCACAGGCACCTTGCTAGTTAGGCCCATATATGCTCCTCATCTACAAAATTGGATTCTTTTTAAAAAAAAAATAGCTGCTTACTTCTTGGGATACAGGAGTGCTTCTATACTGTATTTGGGTGCTTCCGTAGGCTTAAAATAGCTCATTATTTTGGGGAAGACTCCCTGCTCAAACAGTTCCCATCCTGTGTGTTGATAGATTAAATCTTGTGCGGCTTGTCTTTGAGAAGGTGCACGGTTGAATTTTGCAGATGACCCCCCCCCCC
>QEPC01002388.1:5097555-5110938 GCA_003113815.1 Sphenodon punctatus
CCCCCTGGTGCCTTAGTGCTTTCATTTTCCCGTTCATTACAATTGGGGGTCCAATTTACCCCCAATACCATTTTAGTGAAATTCTCAATTTAAAAAAAGATTACAACTCTGGGTGGGGAATGGACCAACACAGGACAATTGAATCCATTACTGTTGAGGAATACAAGGAACATGAAGTGGTACACGTTTGGTAAAAAAAAAAAAAAAAAAAAAAGTTGTATGCATTTTTTGTATCCCTTTGGGGCCCAATTTATCCCAAAATCTGTCTGAGGGATTTAACAAGTTTTACCATTTCACTTGAACGTTAGGATCTGCACAATCTGCAGACTTCTAGGCTTAGGTCAAAGATACTAGGCATACGCTGTAGTCGAAACGCCGTGCGCCTTGGCAAATCTTTCCAGTTTCACAACTCTGTCAAAGTTGGGATTTTGTAGGAAACGGATAAATAGGAAAAACTCGCTAGAGTTTATCAGGGAACTTATGAGACTCTTGTACTGTCATTGGCATTTCTGTTCAGTGTGGTGTGTGACTTTTGCTTTAAATCCATTGTACGACTGGCTGATTCAGATGAGGGTTTTTTTGCTGCAGATATACAGGCCATTAACTTTTTAGTTCACGGACTTAAAATAGGTCACTCTGAAACCTATTTTGCAGAGGACTTGCCAAGATCTAGAGTTTTAAAAATGAGGGTGTGTGTGTGTGTGTGTGTGTGTTCACTAGTAAGCTTCCACCATTCTTGTTTGTGGGCAGATTGGAGTGTACATAAGCACACCCAAACTGGCGGTGGTGCATAGCCTACTCTTTCTTCCACCTCACTTCAGGATGTGCGTGGCCACCGGCCAGTGTGTCCCCCTTGGTGAATTGGAGAGAGAGAGCGCGTGTGTGTGTGAGTGTGAGAGAGAGACCGACCGAGACCCATGCATTGCAGCAGTAAGTTGTGGGCCAGGGGTGGGGAACCGTATCCCTCCCAGGGGGCCACTTTGAGAATAACTCCAAGCTCCCAGGGCTGTATAGAAGTTGGGGGCGCTTTAAGGGTTGCGCACTGGAAGAGGACATTCCCATCCTACATCTCTGCCACGGATCTGTCCCCCAATCTTTGTGTGCACGGCCTCATCTGGGCTCCATCTTTCAATGCTTGCAGGTAGGACCTGGATCCAGGGACCAAATAAAAACTAGCCATGGCCTGCGTTTGGCCCCTAAGTTGTAGTTCCCCACCCTCGTTGCAGATAAATCATTTCCTCCCTGAGAACTAATGTTCTGTAGATGGATTGCCCCCCCCCCCCCCCCCGGTCCTTCTCTGCATGGGAGTTTTCCATACCCGTTGGCGTCCCCTCTCTTTATTCTTAGTCCAGCCTCCTTGAAAATAAGTTTCTCAAGATGGGGAGCAGCGATGCAAACAGGCCAGCACGTTTAATCTGAATTGTTAGCAGGTTTCCATTATTTGTGATTTGTTGGAGAAGCGGATGCATCTGAGGAGGCTTTCTGGTTAAAATGAGAGCAATGCTGCTTGGCATCTCAAAACCACTTCCTAGAAACTTCCGTTTTCAAAGACTTGCGTTTGATGTTCATCTCTGGCTTTAATGGAATCCAATACTAAACTCTCTCCCGCAAACTTGTACATTTACTCCTCAAAGCCTTTAGAATGGTCTGCTTTCTCTCTGTCAAAATGAAGGAGGACGCATTCACGCAAGTCTCCTCTCCCGCTTGTTTAGTTTCCTGCAGGAGATCAAGGTTTGCGCCGTCCTATTCTTCCCATGCTGTGGCCAATGCGCAGGGAAGATTTAGCACCATAGTTGGACCTTGGGTTTTACCCTAGCGCTCTCAAATCAGTTACAGCACAGGATCCTTCGAGCTAATCTCTTCACATAGATAAAAAAAATAAATAGTGAGGCAGACAGTTTATGGTGAGGATTTTGTCTACTGCGAACGCACCCTATGGCTTACCACTTGGACCGTTTTTACACGGGACGGGCCCACCCATCCGAGCACCCGTCTGAAGGTGATGTGGGTGGGGGCGTGCTCCCGTGACCCATGCATGGAGCATCGTGGGGGATGCTCTGTGCGGGGGCATGAGCTGGCAGTGCGTGGGCAGGGGTGTGCACCCATCCCGGTCTGTCTCAAGCCCCCCACCCACTCACCGGAAGGGCATGTGCGATTCACCGAGCGTCCCCGCCCCCTGGCCATGCCTGTTTTTAAAAACAGCCTTTGTTTCTGAAAAAAAAAATCCAATTTGGTTATGCGTGGAACAAGAGAGAGACAATGGCAGTGTGGCTAGGACGCTAGTTTGTGGTGTAGCAAATTCTGGATCAATTCCTGCCTCTGACACAGGGCTCTTTTAGACGAGCGGGTTGCCGTTGCACAACGTTTCAAAATCCCGCAAGGCGGGATTACACGAGACGGAAGTAGGGGATCACATGCGTGGAAGGCGGTCGCGCATGGTTTGCCGACCGCGAATTAAATACCTCACGCATTAAAGCAGTTAACTCGCGGTCGGCAAACAATGCGTGACCGTCTGCCATGTGCGTGATTGATCCCCTTCTTCCATCTCGTGTAATCCCACCTTGCGGGATTTTGAAATACCATGTGAGCGGGTCGTGTGACAGCGAACGTCTCGTCTAAAAGTAGCCACAGATTTTCTCTCCTGATCTTGGGCCTCAGTTCCCCATCTGTAAAAAGGGATTGGGTGTTGTGCAGTGTGCCTGCATAATGGATGGTGTTGTGATATGGATATTTACATACATATTTGGGAGTACAGCTAGCTTTCGTTGGTCTGGTTTTCTAAAATCCATTCGCCCTTAAAAAACAAAACAAAACCCACCAACCCTACCCCCCCAAACTTTCATTACTATGCGTCGAGTTAAAGTTAAAATGGGGCCAACAACAAATTGGGCTTAAAGGAAAAAAAAAATGGTTCCTTAAAATCACACAAACTTATTCTCTTCCTTTTGCAGACACAATGAGACGAGTGGTACGGCAGAGCAAATTTCGGCATGTGTTTGGGCAAGCGGTGAAGAATGACCAGTGTTACGATGACATCCGGGTTTCCCGCGTTACCTGGGATAGTTCCTTTTGTGCCGTCAATCCCAAATTTGTTGCAATAATCATAGAGGCTAGCGGCGGTGGAGCCTTCCTCGTTCTCCCTTTACACAAGGTAAGTGCTTTGGAAATTTGTTAACGTGCTTAGAGTTTTGCCTGGCTGTCTCAATTTATCTAACAGACGATGCTTTGAAAATCTGCATGTTAATAACAAAGGCTGGTTTCTGGTGGTGATGGAGTATCCTATGGTTCATTGATAACGTCATTGTTTCCTCTTCAGTAAAACACAAGTAGTAAAAAGGCTGCTTAACTAATTTAGACTGCCCCTGTTTGACCGTATTACCGTTGGAATCTGGCCAGCTGTAGTTAGATGGCCATCTAAAAAAAAAATCCATGCTGGAAAGATATGCTTAAAGACCCAGCTGTTTCTGGGGTCTGACCTGTTCTGCTTAACTAGCTTGACCCTTCAGCCTAATCTTTCACTCTAAAAGCAGGAACGGGTAAATACTAATACAAAACCACAATGATGCAAGAAAGAAAAATGTTTCTATAACTTTCACAACTCTCCAGCTGCCCTGCAGACCACATGAGTGAATTTATATGCCACCTGGGTCACTCTGTCAGCCAGGAACTTATAGATCAGACAGCTGGCATATAGTAAGGGAAACACTCCCCACCAATCTCTGATATGGTGGAGGGGGGAAGGAAATATTTTAAGGTTCTTTACCAAGCCAAAAAAACCACGGTCTGTGATAAATGACCTTTGTAAGATATTTCTGCTTGCATTCTCCGCTCTTGAGTTAGCCTTTTATGGCACCATAAACATGAAACCTCTTTGCAAGCCATCTAGGTATACAAGCCCGTGCCCTAAAGGGTCTCTCTCTCTCTAATAGATCGTAAACTGCTTTTGTTTTCTCCCTTCTTAAAAAGAAGCATTCAGCTCTTCTCCTTTGATGCATTAACTTCCATCAGGGCCAGCTATTGGTTTTTCCATAACACCAACTACAAATCTTGAAGAGAGTCTAGCCAACTTGATCTTCACGGGCTGCCATTTTAAATAGTGGCCCGGAAAGCAGACCTTTCGTCCGACTCTTGTCTCCCACTGGCTTCTTCTTAAAAGAAACTTATTCATTGAAGCAGGATTGAGACGCTGAAATAAAATAGAAGAGTCTCGAATGATTGGGAGGGGGAAACAGGTTCAAGGTTTTTTGACCTGCTGAAAGGTGCAATTAGGATTTCCCCACCCCCTGAAACTGTGTTGGCTTAATCTAAGTTTATGAAGTTGGAAACTGCAATTCTAAATAAGAACAGTAACCCATCTAGTCGAGTGCCTTTTCGAGCACAGTTGTTTGATACTGATGCCTCATTAAAAACCTTGTGCTTGATGACTAAGGGATCACCTACCCAAGATTAGAAGCTTCCCCCCCGCATCCCCTCCCAAACACCAAGCAGTGCTTAGCTGGCTAATGGTAAAAAAAACCCATGCAGATTCTAGCCTTTCTAAAATGCTTCCTAATTTAAGAATGTTTCTAGCAATATTTGTTGAATGCTAGTGAGCTCTTGAGTTCATTCATTACTGTGGAACTCTGCCTCATTGGGGCATTGTATTAAAAACACACACCAAACAGTGTGTTGTGCATTGCAGCAAGTTATGCACTGGAAGTATTTTTAGTATCTTTTTAACATTTATTTCCATTTTAGGGCTCTTTTAGACGAGCGGGTTGCAAACAATGCGCGGCCACCTTCCATGCGCGTGATCCCCTGCTTTCCGCCTCGTCTAATCCCACCTTGTGGGATTTTGAAATATCGCGCGAACGGGTTGCGCGATGGCAACCCGCTCGTCTAAAAGCAGCTTTAGAGAAGGCGCTCTGCTCTAACAGGAGTAGTACTCTGCGGGTAGGGACCCGTCTATTATTGATTGTACGGCACCGCTGGCATTATATAAATCATAAATGATAGCACCGGTCTTGCCCTCTCTATGATATTTGCTGTTTTGGTATTTATTTCATTTACTTATTTCGATATGATTTTTATCCTGCCCTGTCCTTGAAGGCTAACATTGTAAAAAATATAAAATACAAAATAAAACCCCATAAAATGCTTATAAAACCCCCCTGCCTGTCGAATGCCTGGCTAAGGAAACACGTCTTGCTCTGCCTCCGGAACAACCTTATCACAGAACCTTTTTGGTCTTCTCCAGACTTAAACCTTCTCTTGGCTTCAGACTCTCCCATTGTCGAAGTCCCTTCACTCCTCTGATTTCATTGTCCACAGCCTCGGGGCGCTTCTGGATCCCCTTGTTGTGCCTGGATTGTCAGGTGGCGGCGGTGGCCAGGAGCGCTTTTCACCAGCTCGATCTGGTGAGGAGACTGCGGCCTTTTCTTTCCAGTTTGGATTTGGCCACCATCCTCCATCACCTCGAGGCTAGACGACTGCAACAAGCTCTATGCGGGGCTGCCCTTGAGGACTGTTCAGACGCTGCAGCTGGTGCAGAATGCAGCGTCTCAGCTTCTTTTGGGGACGAATCGCCGGGAGCACGTGACACCGATGCTCCGAAGTCTGCACTGACTCCCTGTAGCTTTCTAGGCACAATTCAAGGGGCTGGTTTTGACCTTTTAAAGCCCTAAATGATCTGGGCCCCACAAATTTGAGAGACTGCCTGTCCTTCCATGCCCCCAATGTGGCCCCTGCGATCAGCCGGGAGCGCCTCCCTGCGGGTGCCATTTTTTAATCTTGTGCATACGGTGAGGGCTTGCAGGGGGATGTTCTTGGCAGCTGTCCCGATGCTGCGCAACTCCCTTCCTCCAGGGGTTCATCTCAGCCAGAACCTGGGCATCTTCCAGAGGCAGCGCAAGACCTTTCTTTTTGGAGAGTTTGGGGAGTTTTTTGTGGGGTTTGTGGTTGGGTTAGGGAAAGGTGAGGGGAAAGGTTGGGGGTTTGTGTTTTGATGCTGTTTTACGTGTCTTGCGTTTAATTCTTTTGTAAGCTGCCATTTGGGAAGGGCGGGCTAGAAAGCGAAATAAATAAAACTTCAGCCCTTTTGAGGCAGGTTGACCCAAACTAGACACACGGTTCCATGTGACTTAATATTTATTTATTTACTTACATTTATTGGCCGTCCCCTCATGCCTATGGCATCTCGGAGCGGCTCACAACAACTAAAACAATAATAAAATACATAAAACAACAATATAAATAATTTAAAACTACCCCCCCCAAAACATTCCCCCTCCCTACCCTGCCCTTCTACGCTCCCCTCCGAAGGCCTGGGCAAACAGCCAGGTCTTACAGACTCGACGAAAAGCCATCAGACCCGGGACCAGGTGGGCTTCCTCCGGGAGGGAGTTCCAAAACCGGTGCCCGGCCACCGAGAACGCCCTCTCCATTGTGGCCCCCCGTTTAATACAGGGGACCTCCAGGAAGGCGCCCCCGGCAGACCGCAGGGGCCGCCCTGGGATGTGGAAGGTGAGGCGGTACCTAAGGTATGAGGGACCCAGACCATATAGGGCTTTATAAACCAACACTAACACCTTGAATCTGGCTCGGTGCACTATAGGCAGCCAGTGCAGAGTGCGGAGCACGGGTGTAATATGCTCCCGTCACCTCCTCCCAGTAAGGAGACGGGCCGCCGCATTCTGCACCAACTGCAACCTCCGAATCAGAACCAAGGGAAGCCCCACGTAGAGCGCGTTGCAGTAGTCTAGCCTCGAGGTGATGAAGGCGTGAATAAGAGTGGCCAGGTCGGGTCTGGAGATGTATGGACACAGCCTCTGCACCAGATACAGCTGGCGGAAGGCAGCTTTAGCCACCGCCTCCACCTGCCGATCCAGACGGAGTTTGTTTCAATTTTGCGTGCCGCCACACGTAGCACAAAGGTTTTTTATTGAGCTGTCCATGATTGTTTGATGTTATCCTTATGTTATTCAGTTCCAAAAAGAGCTGCTTAAAGTTTGTGGTTTTTTGTTTTTTTTAAATGATATCCTGGTCGGACCATAAAGTTGTCCCGTGCTCAGTTCTGTGAGGTTGGGGAGCTGTCAGAGTCAACAGGGACTGCCCCCTCTTGCAGAACCTAATGGCGGATTACATGCTCTGATCTGGGTGTGCATAGATAGTTCTCCTAGTCTTTTTTATGTGGCCAACAAGTTAGATTGACCTGGTTTTAAAAGGTCTGGCATTGCATGGTTTTGAAAATAAACCATTTCGGTTCTCAAGTGTTGTATTTTCTTTAGTATTCCCAGGCTCATTTGTTGCGGTGACAGTTCTTCGTTTGTAAGTGGTTACCCACGGTCATGCATGTATGCCAACGCAGGATACAGTTCAAAAGGCTAGTGTAATATTTAGTGTTGAAGTGAGACTTTGACCGATGAAAGCAGAAATGTAACGCTAAGGATTTTCATTTGCCAGGCTGGACTCCCCGTTCTAGGAGCAAGTCTGAAAGGTGAAGAACTTTTCATATATTTTTTTTCTTGACTGTTGGAAGAGAAGAATTGTGGGTGGTTTGGTGTCTTTGCCATGGCGGTTTTTCTTCCTCTGAAGCTAGGCTTGATTTGAAAATGAACAGGCTTTCAGACCTTGCTCCTGTGGCGGCTCTGACTATTCTGAAGCCAACAGGATTTTCTGTTTTCTGTATGGAAGCCTAACTCTAAGTCCTGAGGCCAAACTGACTGGTCTAGGCCACACTGGAAGACCGTAGCTATGTCAACGTATTGGAAAGTGCAGGGAGGCCTCAGACCAAGGATATTTATAAACCATGCCTTCAGAGGACAGTAGGGACCTTATCTTGTTCAGACACCAGCACTGCCAAATTCTGGGTCGTAACGGTAGCAGCCATGCCAAGAGAATGGTGCTCTTCCAGCACTTTGATCTTTGCCCATCGTTGTTTTACCAGTGTCGGATAGTTGACAAGAGTTTGTCGCCATGGGGGAGGCTGCCTGGGGTGGATTGTCATTTTTTGGGTAACGTTACAAAAGATAGGCCGTGTCTATCTGTCGGCTGAGAACATTCTCTTGGAATACCCTTCCCAGTTCATAGGGCAAGGGTGCACAGAGATACATTCTTGGTTGGTGCCCCAGTGTTGTGGGAACGCCCTTCTCCTGGAGGTCCGACAGATTCGAAGTTCTGGAGGTGATGCAAGACCTTTCTTTTTGGCCGAGCATTTGGCAGGTGGGGATAGGGTAGTGTTTTTTTAAAATGTATGCATTTTTATATGATGTAATCTGCCCTGAGCCGTACGGGAAGGGTGGGGCATAAATTTAACTAAATTAAAAAAAAATAAATCCTTTCCTTGAAGACTAGCCAAACCAAATTCCTGAAGCCATGTTGAATTCACATTTGGCAAAGTTTTCACGGTTTTCCATAACAGTTTATGTGAGGATCATTATAAATAATTAACAAAACATGTCACATTTGGCAAAGTTTTCACGGTTTTCCATAACAGTTTATGTGAGGATCATTATAAATAATTAACTAAACATGTTTTTTCTAAAGTTTTATTTATGGCGTTTGTGTAAGAGAGTTTTTAAAATGTTTGAAACCTTATGATCAATGCTCCTAAAAGCACTGCAGTTCGTATCTTTTTAGAATGCTTGACTTTAACCATTTTACTGAAGGTGGGGTATATTTAATGCATTCAGGACGCCTCCAGATCGCAGCACTTAGGCCGCTTTTAGACGAGGCCAATTTGCGCATGATTGGTGAAAAATGTGCGTGTTTTAATGCTCGTTTAAACACCTAAACCGTTTTAAATGCGCATTTGCCATGATCGTGTAAAAGCCCAAACCGTTTTGAATGTGGTTTTTAAGTAATGCGCATTTTTAAAAACCGGTTCTGAGCCCCTTTGATGATCGGGGGATGCCAAAACCAGTTTTAAAAAATGCGCATTATTTAAAAACCACATTCAAAATGGTTTGGGCTTTTACACGATCATGACAAATGCGCATTTAAAATGGTTTAGGTGTTTAAACGAGCATTAAAACACACACATTTTTCACCAGTCATGCGCAAATTTGTCTCGTCTAAAAGCGGCCTTAGCCCTGGTAGCCGGGTCATGCTCCGAAGAGATGGCAGGTTTGGGAGGGGAGTGTGTCGCAGCGTGAAGAAGGTCCCACGGCTGCAGCGTAACTTTTACGGTAAACATACACGGCTTCTGCAGTACGGGGGAAGTGTGGAAGATCGGTTCATTGTCCCGTCTCCTTGCCCATCCATGTAATATTCAGTGGCTTACTAATCGGAAGGTAGATGCCTCCTGCACAGTGACCCAGCGCACCTCTCTCTTTCATGGGGTTCTCGAGGACCAAGAAGGATTTCTCCCTTCATGACTAGAATTATTTTCCTTACCCAGTTAAACATTCCAAATGCCTTTGGCTGGCAAGCGGCCATGGGGTACAGGTGTGCAAACCGATGTTCCTCACATGGTAATGTAGACTCTGGAAGCAGCTTCTCTGAGGAGAAAACCAGAGAGTTAACACTGTTGATGATCACTCTCCCCCTTCCAGTTTTAAAAGGATCGTTTTTATACAAGTCCTCTCCTGAAGTTTCCTAGGTGCTTTCTGATCCAACCAGTTCCTTACTTTCCCTTGGGTTAGTACTAGTGAACATCGCGGAGGGTGTGGAAGGACAGATCTAAATTTCTACACATCCTTCCTGGCCACGGAGCTAGCTTATGCTGCCTCCTTAGCACTAAGCATGAAGGAGTGGGTCAAGCCGTGCTAGGTTCTGTGTTTCCTGCACCGTACAGGAGACCTTGGAATGCTTCTCTTTTTAGCCAGATGAGATGATTTAAGGATTATAAATCGCTCTGGACTCCATGAAGATGCCAATTCAAATCCCAGCAAAGCAAGCTCAACCCCCGCCCCCCTTCTCTCTGCCCTAAAGCAAGGGTGGGGGAACCTTTTCCCTCCCCGGTGCAAGCAATGATGGCTGCATAGAAGATGGGGGTGGGGGTGCCCGTAAGTGTTGTGCTCAGGAAGAGGAAGGCCCAGTGTCCCCCATCGCTGCGTGCATGCCCTTATCTCTGCCCTCTTAGTCCGAGCTAAGTGCTTTCAGTGCTTGGAGGTAGGAACTGGATCCAGAGGCCAAATAAAAACTGGCCACAGGCCTCATTTGGCCCTAAAGCATGACATTATCTGTAAGATCCCTAAAATTGCCCTCTCCCGCCTAGCCGTGCAGCAGGCTTGGCCTCAGCTGCCTGCTCGCTAACCCTCTCCAGCTGTGGCTTCGTTTCTGTGGGGTCTGGACGTGGCGCACGCCGTGTTTCGGGGAGAGAGCGAGAGATTGTGACAATATAAACTGCTGCTGCAAAGGGAGCTGTTCTGCCGAGCCCTTGTCAGCGTTTACTGCAGCCTTTGCGAGCTTTGCTCTTGTCCCATCTGCTCCGCTGCGGAGATGGGGAAGGCAAGGTGGGGTGAGGCATCAGGTGCTGAATAACAACCTCATAATTATGGCCCAGACTGGCAGACAGATTAGCATATGAAATCCAAGCAAATGGCTGCTTTCTTTTTCTTTTTTTAAAATTTTCTTAAAAATAATTTTTTTTTATTCTCTCCACGTACAAAGTTTACCATATTTTAAAAATAAAAAACCAGCGACAATGAGCACAGCCCTGGCTCAGAAACCCAAGCAACACGCCCTGAAGCTATTCTACGAAGTGGTTTCCACCGTGCCCTGGCAGATGAATGCCTCTTCCCCTCCTCTCTGCACCTCCCAAAAGAGATGAGCAGTTTATTCTTTGTGTTGCTCTCCTTGGCCCTGCCTTCTCCTCCTCCTCCGCTGCTGCTGCTGCTGCGTTTCCCTGATATGTCGAACAGCAGCCGGCACTCTGGGCGCTGACCGTGGTTTTTACCATATATGGCCATAATGGCTCTTTCGGCATCCCGAATAAATTCCACCCTTCGCTTTGATTGGCCACGTTGTGCTAGAACCAGAGGATGGTGGGATGGGGGTTGGACAATCAAAAGAGAGAAGCAGCAAGCGCTCGGAGTCAAATGAAGTATTAACTCTTAGCTTCCCAAATTTTGTCACGCACAGAGTGGATTACCAGACAGCCTCGATTCTGTGTGCGCGTGTGTTTTTTAAATACCCCCAAACTGCTTGCCAACCATCTCCTGGAGGGAAACCTTTTGGGCAGGGTGAAATGCAGTAGGGAGAAAGCAAGTGGAAAATCAGTGCTGTTTGAGCATCTGTGTTTGATCCTTGGCAAGGAAGGGAGGGATGTGACCGGTGTCTGGGATTGCAGACAGCTCTGCTTAGAATGAAGAGTTTCAGTCCCATCGCTTTGCATTTGAATTCCACCGAGATTTTAAAATGTCTCATTTGTTCCTCGAAGGCTTTTGGGGGAGGATGGGCACGCCGGCGAGCGCATGGCGGACGTGTTCAGGGAGGGCTTCTCCAGCCGTTCGGATTGGCGAGGCTGACCAAGCGACACAGGGAAAGACTTAAACCACAGTTTCCATTTTTATTTATAACCGCTGGCCTCATGCAAAGCGGCAGCTCGTCCTCCTCTCTCCCAGCCATGCAAGCTGCCAATTTTGGAGGGGAGGAGGGCGGAGATCATCTTGGGACCCGACTCTGGCAGCTTCTGCGCGAGTGGGTGGAGATGTGTGGAAACCAGAGGCACGCATTCACAGCCTGTCTCCGTCCAGCCAGCAAGACAAATCCCAGTGCTGGTTTAGCAGGAGAACTTGCAACGCCAATTCTCTTCTTTTTAGCTGACTATTTAAATACTTTGAATTTCCTGGTTTTTTGGGGGGGGGGGTTCTTTTTTTTTCTTGTGCACGCATCTGTATGATGCTTGCCAGGAATTGGCCGTTTCCAGTGCTGCAGCAACTGAACATGATCTCTTGACTAAGTTCTATTTTATTTTATTTTTTTTCAAAAATGAAGTCTCACCATTTATTTGGTCTTTAGCTAAATGCAATGCTGAATTCACCACTTACTCTCACGTGCAGGTAACGTTAACACTTTCACTGAACAGGGCCCCTCCCCTTCTGCCACGGCCTTGACAGATGCTGTATCACCTTGGTCCAGGCCTTTGGCTTCATCCATTCGGACTCGACAGAAACAAAATAAAAATTGTCTCTTCATTTTTGAATTTTCTTGCTGCTTATGGGTCTAAATGGAAACTTTGGAAATGTCTTTATATCCTGCCTTTCTGCAAAGGCTTAAAGCGGCTTACGTAGTCATCCAAAGGTATAAAAAACCAAAATGATAGAAAATTCCAACTAAAACCACTCCCACCCCTCAACCCTATCCCCACCCACTTAAACTGGCCAAGTAAATAGGTCTTGTATTGCCTTCAGAAAATGCTTGGGCTTTGTTGAACCTCCAGAGGAAGGAAATTCCAAAGCTTCGAAGCAGCAACCGGTAAGAGAGCCAACCATCACTCCCTTGCCGCATGGATTTGACGCAGTGCATGAAGTTGCAAGAGGGCATCCTTGCTGATCTAAGGGAGTGTGCTCAGTGTGATGGGATCCTAGGGAAGAAGATGGTCCTTGAGATATGTGGAGTCCTACATATCTAATACTACAGGACCAGTTATTCCTTCCCTTTGAGTCTCTTTCTGAACAGATGTTGGGTGTTGAAGGAGTACCTCAGCTGAAGCCTTCTAAGATTCCTCCCCATTTGATTGCTAATTTTAATTTTTGAAAGGTACTTATGACCCTTGCCAGGGATAGTATCAGAGGGCCTAAGTGAATCCATCCTTCTCCTTAATACGTGCTCTTAAGCCTGTCCAAGGCATTTTCCCTTGGGCTTTTGCTTTGCTGACCCTGCTGAGTCTGCAACACTTTCAGCCCATTAAACTTGCTCATAAAACTCAAAGGCACTTGGATGCTACAGTTCGAGGACGGGGAGGGATGCATATGAGTTCTTTAGCTAGATCCTACCGACTCCTTTGAACTGTGGTGTAGCAAATGGAAGCGGTGTGTGCTGTGACGGTTAGACATGCTTCACAACTTACTGCATAAGGACCATTGAACTACAATTGTGCCAACCACTCTATCGCACCGAATCTTTAGATACGGCTGAATTGGAATTGAGGACCGTGTTTTTTTTTAAGTGAATTGGAATTGAGGACCATGGGGTTTAAGACACAGATGAAATGCAGAACCTTGAATTCAGGACTCGTTCTTTGCTTCTGAGCATATTTAAGCAGTGACCAAGACAGTTGTGAAATGCAGGGTTTCTCCCCCCCCCCCCCCAAGCTTTATGTAGATAATTAAAATTGCACAACACAGCAACACACCAAAATCTGTAACTGAAGGAAGTGAACTGTAACAAGCAGTGTACCCGCTTGATATGAACAGGTGATCACTTCTCTAGAGAGTTGGAAAACTCCTGTTTCTTGCTACC
>QEPC01002388.1:5113135-5127030 GCA_003113815.1 Sphenodon punctatus
ACAGGAGGGTGGGTGCCAACCGAGCCTCCTCCAGGAGTGAGTTCCACAGCACAGGGGCGGTCACCGAAAAAGATCTAACATCGGTGGCCACCCGCCTCGCCCAGGGAACCTACAAAAAGACTCCCACGGACGATCTCAAGGGTCGCACGGGCACATGGGGAGTGAGGTGGTCCCGCAGAAAAGCAGGGCCCAGGCCGTGAAGGACTTTAAAGGTTAAAACCAGCATCTTGAACCTTGCCCGGTGCTTTACCGTCCGCCAACTCCAGGCCGTGGTTCAATTAACCATGCTTTCGGAGATGGTGCCCGGGCCATCCTCGAAAGCGTGGTTATTTTGCTCTCCGACGGTGGTTCACTGTGGTGAACATCTGGCGGCGAGCAACCAGACGTTACGGGACCATCCGCCACCACAGGGGATTGTCCGTGGTTGACCGTGATCTCGTAACGTCTGAAAATACCCCTTGTCAATGGAAATGGCTGTTTTAGGCAGAAGCTTAATGGTGTGATTGATATCTAGGAAGAAAATGTTTCCTGATTTTTAGTTTTTGGTAACTGGATGTGTTTGATTTGTTGGGGAAAGACCGGGGTAAAGACTCTGCTTCTTTCATTGACTCATTGCAAAACCTCTGTTGGCTTAAAAGTCTGGCCAAAGCAGTGTGTCTTGCATTCAGGCAATGGCCTCCGTGGAGACAGCTATAAGTGTTATGTTATTTCTGAGTGTGAAGGTCTGTAGTAAATTGACTGGAGGAACGATGATTCCTGTGTATGTTGGCATCGTGGCTAATTGGTCTTGTCTTGAAGCCAGTACATGGGGACATGCCCAACCTGGAATTATTGCCAGGAGATCAGATTTCTCATTCTTGCCCTATCAGTATGTACACTTAGGCTGCTTTTAGATGTGCAGCTGGATCAGGCGCGGGAGCGGCGAAACAGCCGCAGCGCTGTTTTAGATGCACCGAAAGCAGAAGTCGTGCTCGTGATCCGGCGCCGCGCATTCTTTTCTGCCCGCGTATGTCACCCCAGAGAGATCAGGGTGGTTCGATTGCGGTCAGCAAAGAATGCGTGGCCCTGGATCACGTGCACAACTTCCGCTTCTGGTTCGTCTAAAACAGCGCCGCGGCTGTTTCGCCGCTCCCGCGCCTGATCCCAGCTGCACGTCTAAAAGCGGCCTTAGAGTGAAGCCAGGAATCCTGCAAATCCAGATACAAAATGAGTTTTATGGTGATGGTTAAATTTTTGGATCCTTTTTTGTTATCTGTCCAGATTTACCCAGCTCTGTTTTGTCTTGCTTTTTGACTAGTTTAGTTCTGTATTGGTTTGGTATGACTTAGTAGGGCAGGAAGTCTGGCGCCGGTTCCCTAGAGCATGTGGCCATTCTGTTTTCATCTGGAGAGTTTTGCTTGGGCCACGTTGGGCTGCTCTTCCTCCATCCTTCCGGTCATGGGTGCAAGTCATGAGTGGTAGCCTTCTATGACAATGTGGTCTTCTCCAATATCCTGTTGAGCAGTGGTCTGTTAGTTGTAGAGCAAATGGAAAATCTACTCTACAGCTAACAGGTATTAATCTATAAAAAAAGAGAGACCCAAGTCAGATCCAAATAAGAACCAGAATAAAACAAAGGATCTGCTGCAACAGTAAATGTTCATAAAAATATACATATAGCTGGAAGTCCTTGAGTCCAATATAAAGGTACAGCCAACAATATCAGATGAAACTGCTTCTTAGATATATGATGGATACATTTTAAGAAAGCCAACATGTTTTGACATCTGAGCAACCTAGTGATATGCAAGTTTATTTTTCCTATTTTCAACATATTTATTTGACGTTGACTCATTGCATATGGTGATGATGACCAATTTATTCAAACAAGAACTTGTTTTCTTTATATATAGGATCTTTTTGGAGGTTTAGAGTTTTTTGAGGACCGTTTTTTAAAAATTCATAAGTGATCTTTATTTATAACATCTATTTACAAGTCCCCCGTTGAGACAGATTATACAGTACAACATTACATGTGTATAGGTTTTTAGATGTATCAGCAGAATATAGAATGAAACTGTCCAATTTATAAGAATAATCAAGGATTTTTTAAGTGAAACTTTAACATGTTTTTTAAACAACATATCATTAACCAGGTTTCTCAGTACAACATGCCTTCTTGAATTCCCCTTTATTCATTTATAGCATTGATGTATTTATAGCATTGATGTATTACATGTTCATTCATATATGAAGAAACCGGTCCTGAAGAAGACCACTTATGTCGAAACATGTTGTCTTTCTTTAAAGATGACTTTATCATATAGCTAAGAAGCGTTTTCATCTGATATTGTTGATTGTACCTTTATATTGACTCAAGGACTTTCAGCTATATGTATATTTTTATGAACATTTACTGTTGCAGTATTAGCCCATTTTGCGTGCAGAGGCAAGTGAAGCACAGATATTAGATGTTTGCATGGTCACGCTGATCACATTGGTACAATTGTTAGCTTAACTCAGTTGAAAGCCTTCCTTAGCAACCATGTACACCAGGGTTGATGCCATTTAGATGGCCATAACCAGCTCGACCAATCTGAAAAACGTTGAAACTATTAATGGCGAGCTTTTGACTCAGCTAAGCTATCCTTCTTGGGAAAGGTACATGGTCAGTTTGAGTCGGTGGCAAAAAGAGGTGTGTTCTCCCAGACCCCCTGGGTAACCACAGCCCATCTCTTCTTCTTAGATTTCTGTTTTTAAACTCCACTCCAACTTCCTGAGGCATGGGGGCTTAGAGTGCAAATTGATCGTTCAGAGCCATTTCAGGTATTGAACGTTGGATCACTGTACTCTTCTGTCGAGAGAACCGCTACAAAATTTGCCATTTTATTTAAGTGACAGCTATGGCAAATGCCTCGTTTGTTGACTGTAGTGAAAATTAGCCGTTTTGTTTTAAAAGGTTACCACGCATCTTTAGCTGTTGGTCACAGCAAATTTTGTGGAGGATTTGTATGATTTATCATACATTTTCCAGTGTGACTGGTCCCTGGGAAGCTACTATAGCTGTGGAGTCCATTGTACCCAGCACTTATCTCTGGTCAGCTGTAAGCACATGGCCCAAACAATGAAGTCATCCAGCTGCTACATTTCTAGCCTCCCAGCGGACCTGGAAACAAGCTTGTTACTGCTGCAAGCTATACCAAGCTGACGCCACTCCTGAAACTCTCCAAAGTACCTTTAGCAAGAACGCCAGATCTATGGACAACCGATAATACACAACTTGGCTTTGAAACATTTTCTTCTCTCTTGCTGGTTTGGATTGTTCAGAGCGGATCGATTTGTAGGAAACGTTCCTGTCCATTCTCCCCACTCCCCCCAGTGTGTATGTCAATTTAGATTTAGGCTCTTCAGGACAGAGATTTTTGTCTTCTAACTCTACGTGTCCCGAAGCTCTAAGAAGCTGTAGAAATAATGATTAATCGGAACGGCAGTGTGTAGATTTCTACAAGATGCAGACTGTCTACAGTTCAAATCAAACTGCAGTAGAGACTTTAAAATCTCTTGGTAGTGAGCAGAGATCCCTTTTGGGACTAAAGCTCCTCCTAATCTTAAGGACTTAGCCATGGATGCCTTGCATGGTTTTCTGGATGACTAATGGGCATTTGTCACGGTCGTGAACGAGCCGTGTGCTCTCATTAGGCCTTACCGTGGTTTTTGCCCCTAGCAGCTCATGCATGGGACCATCTGGTGTTGGTATAGATGTGGGTACTCTCTGGCTGCAGCCGTTTTAATGTCCCATTGATCGTCATCCAAGCCTGGGATTGTGTAACGGGCATGATTCAAAAGAGGCGGCGGTGGCGGAAGTAAAGCAGAAGTCGGCCTATTCTGAGAAACATTTGCAAATTTTGCCCAGTTTGCATTTCAAACCTTGTTTTTGGGAGCTGCTTTCCCTCCCCGAACCTCTTCCCCAATATACAGATAGCAGAATTGCTTTTTTTGCAGTTGGATACCACTTTCCTATTTTCAAGCGTGGTTTCCTACAGGACAGCACCAAGTCTGAGGAAGCAGCTGTTTTCTGCACGTTTTTCCCTCCCTCGGTAATCCATGAACTGTTTTCTATAACCGACTGTTGGTTCCTGGCACAGAAACCACCCTAAAAGACATTCAGATGATTTCATAACACTCTTCGTTTGAGGACTGTGTCTGTCTTTCCCCTCTCTGGATTGATCCCAGCCGTGCTTTTCTGTTTCTACCAGTAGCTTTGCTTTGGCTGTAAGGAGCTGCTAAATGACTTTATTCCAGGGTCTGGAAACCATTTCCCCCTTCGGAGCTGCTTTGAAAATTAATGCAAGCTCCCAGGGCTGCATTAGATGTTGGGGGCAGGGGTGCCCTCAGGAAGAGAAGGGTCCAGAGCATGGATCTGTGGTCAGCCCTTTTTTTTTTTTTTTTTTTTACCTGCATGACCCTATTTTGGTACTTAAATCTTATGACCTGAGACATCAGCAAAGTCAAACAAAGTATATCTAATATCAGTTGGGACCTACGTATTGTGCAATACCGCTTGGGGTCCCGTTCCACAGTTTTGGGAGCCTCCTCTGGTCTCCTAAAATATCAGTCCTATAGTTCTCCTTTCTGATTGGGCTTCACTGTACACACTGACCGCGATCCGGCTAAGCCCAATGCCAGCGCAAGGGGCCTTGTGCTGGCACAGGGCCAAAGAACCGCTAGCGGGTGGAGGGTTGGGTGTACGGGCGCAGGAGGAATCTGAGCTCTGCCGGCCTGATGGCGCTCCCTCCTCCGGTGGAGGAGCAGGGAGGACTGCCCATGCCAGGGGTACACAACCCCAGGGCAAGCCTCACAGGGGGTGGTGGACATTCCAGTAGGGTGTACCCCCCATGGGAAAGCCCACCAACCTCCCACCAGCAAACAGATCTGCACCATCTGCGGGGACTTACTCCTGCTCAGGGCCAGGAATAAGGCAGGCGCGGCCATAGCAGAACAAGCACTTGACCCAGCTCCCATCCGAGCACCACGGCCCCATAGGAAGGCATGGGAGGGGCAGGGTCTCACGGGGGACTGTCCAGGGCTGTCACAATCTAGGGCTGTGGGCTGGTTTCGGAGACTGACTGGGCTGACGTGCAGTGGTTTCAGAGGGTCAGGGCACCCCCGCCAGCCCCGCTTCCTGCTGCTCATTCTGTTCCCCCACCTCCTCCAGCAGCCCCCTGCATGGCGCAGGACCAGAGCTGGATGTGCGCTGTGACCGCCGGCGCCCCGGTGCCCAGCCGCCGGCACCGCTTTCCCCTGTGTAGCGGACTAGCTGGATCACGGTCTTGGTGTAAAACTACATCGTGGAAATTATTCTCTTGTTACTTTGAGGCATTGCTCCTCTTAAACGCTGGTGGATTATGAAAGGGGTTTAGTTTTAGTAGTAGGGGCAGAGTTAATTTTAAGCTGTTTATCAACACAGGAGACTTAGTGTAAATCCCTAACTAAATGAAAGATTAGTTTTTAAAAAAAATACTGCTGGGATTATGGGAGGATGAAAACACACTTTAGTTAAATTATGCAAATTCTGGACCATTGTTAACTCTGCCTTTAAGGGCCGTCTGGCGTCCGTATCTCTTAGTTGCAGTTCTTGGGTCAGAGGTCCCAAATCCAGAATTACTTTTTGTTATTTATTTTATTTATTCAGATTTATACTTTACCCTTCTCATTAAAACACACAAAAACTTTATTTTAAACAAATCCCTTTAAGCACCCCAACCCCTCCCCCCCAATCCAGCCCTATCCCTGCCTGCCAAACGTCTGGCCAAAAAGAAAGGTCTTGTATCAGTTCCAGAAGATGAGCAGGGTCAAGTTTAGGTGAATCTCCAAAGGAAGGGAATTCCATAATTGTAGGACAGCCACAGAGAATGCTTCTCTGCTTACCCTTGTTGTAGAAACTTCATGGGCAACTGGTACCCAAAATAGGGTGCTCNCGAGGCTGCAATGGGACACGAGGGAAGAGACGGTCTTTCAGATGCTTGGGGCCCAAGCCATTTAGAGACTTATAGGTCAGAACCAGCACCTTGAACTGGACTTGGAAAGCTTGGCTTGGCTTGTGACTGTGAGTCTGCATTTAATTTCTGCCCTTAACATTTTATGTGATGGCTTATATTTACTAAGTATCTCTAAATGTTAATTGCTGCAAAATGAAGATAAGGGCCTTGTACCGATGGAAGCAATTCTTCAAGATGCAAAGGAGAAAAATATTTTTAAATGCCAAACGTCCATTTCCAGACAGGACACAGGCCAATTTGGGGTTACCTTGCCACCTATACAAACCTTTAAGGAACCACCTGCATTGGTACCTTAGGTGCCAACCCTAGGGCCTATTACTCATACTCCCTCGCAGTAAGATTCAGACTCCTAAAGTGGATCTTGTCCAGAATTGCACAGTGAGCAGCAGCATTGTCATGATTTAGAAGCCAGATGCTTTAGACCTGTATTATTCTACTAGATTTGGCCATGCTCCCCTCTACCTCCCACTTCAACCTTCTGTTGGCACCTTGGAGGGATCTCCTCCTCCCCGGAGGAACAGTTCAGTCGAAGGGGCATCATACAGTGATGATCCCTTCTCTGTTCACACCGGATGAACCACCCCCCTTCCAACTCTTCGTCGACAGTGCACTCGTTGGCCTTAAATATTCCCAAAGTGCTTTAGTTTGCATAAAATGACAGACTCTCTCCCTGCTGAAACTGGAAGGGGCAGGAAGATCGCAAAATTGGATTTTGTTGTGTGTTTCAATTTTTATATCAAGACAAAGCGTCTCTCTGTCACACCAACACAGTGGCTGCACTCTACCTCTAAATTCTTAAAATCATAATGATCTATAAAACCACAACAGTCAAAGGGCAATATCTGAGCTGCCATTTCTGTCCAATAATAATTTAGTCCATTTTTCACGGCATTAAAGGGGTTCTTCCTTTTAACACAAAAAAATGCTGACCTGCTGGTGCTTGTATTTGTCGAGAGAGCAGTCTCTGCTCGTATTGGCTAGAATGCGCTGGCTCTGGTTGCCGTGTCAGTCTCAGATGAAAGAGATGGAGAGAGTGGTGTTCAGGTGCTTTTTTGTTCAATTACAGTGCAAGCTTTTAGGCTACACCGGGCCCTTCTTCAGGCATGTAAAAAGTCAGTCTACACCAAAGTTGGTCCAATAGAAGAGATTCTGTGGGCTGTTTTGACTCCCATCTCGTAGCTTAGGATGGATCTCTTCTGGTCTCTGTTACTATGGTAACCGAGCATCCATCTTCAGTCAGTGTGTGTGTGTGATCTCCACAACTCCTCTGTGAGAGACGGAGATGACAGTTTACCAATGGGGCACCGAGAAAATGAGTCTGCCCCGCTGCCTCCACCCAGAAATATTAGCACTGGGCTTTTAAATTATGACCTCTTATAAACGTCTGCTTTTATTTGCCTGACACAGAGGCAGGCAAAGTTTCCAAGCCCCAAATATTCCCATTATCAAGATCCACAAGACACATTATTACATCAGTCACGGTTTCCCCTGATCCCCCAGGACAGAGCAACACAGCTTCCCTGCCTCCCGGATGGTCCGGTGAGTTCAAGAAACAGCAATAGCAGCCCAGGACATGCTTCTCCTACTCCCATAATGCCCCAGGAGGTTCCGGCCGTGGAAATGGCGGGTCGGCTTCTCTTGCACCGGAGGGAGCTGCACGGACACGCCCCGGGGCAGCCACTTCTGGCCAGAGTTGCAGAGTAGGTGTCTGAAAGCGGCACGTGGCTCCCAGGTCTCCATTTGCCCACCTCTGCCCTAAGGTGACATTCGTGTGTTATTTTCAAGCTTTATGGTTACAGGAAGAGCAAGGAACCTAGTTTAGATCAAAAGCTGCGTTGCCTAGACCGATGGCCAGTCTTGGTCAACCTTTGCCTGCAGCTCCATATTGATTGGTGCTGCCAAAGAAAGGGCCGTGTCCGTTTTGATTCTCGGAGCTCCATTTGTCTATAGGACTTGTAACAAAAGGGGCCTTTTATTTTTAAACGGAGGGCATGGGTTCTTGTAACTTGCCAACAAGTGATGAATGTGAAGATCCATGCTCGTATTTTTGGGTAGGGCACCACATTGAGCTAATGATACCCCAGAACAACTAATTGCAACTGAATCTTTCCGAAAATTAATTCCATTTTAGATAATCAGAAGGATACAATAGTGTACCAGGGTAAGCTCTCTGTAACACTGGGTTTTGCAATCTTAGCTTGATAATATGCACGGAAGAAGTTTTCAGCTTCATTCATTTGTTTGAATCAGACCCCCCGCCCAGTAAGTATCCTCATTTTTGCTTTTGTTAAATCCAAATCGGAATCTCAAAAACTGTCTTCAGACTGCAACTCTCAGCTGTTATCTCCTGCTCTCAGAGAATTACTCTTAAGTTCTGCGTAGGACTGGTCACACTTACTCATTTTAGATGTTGCAATATCGGTCCTCATTCTTTGTTTAGATTTAAATTTTGATGTGGTTTTTAAAAATTATTATTATTATTATTATGAAGAACATTATTGATCTAGGTAAAACATCACTCGGTCTAGGTAAAAGATAAACTTTCTCCATTAGTTAAGAATTTTTTTGAACTTTTTTCTATGCAAAAAAAAAAGAAGCTTTAATAGAGAAAGTCTGAAAAATTCGGAGACAAATTAGTTTTAAAAAAAACCATCATCCTAATCTTAAGATTTCAAAAGGAAGTGAGATATTTGAGAGGAGCCACTTCTGTCTAAGCCTGGTCGTAGCTTTTTAGGAAATGGTTGCTGCTTGTTTTAATTTATAATTACTTTATCTCTTACTCCCTTAGGATTCACATCTTATTCTGTTCTTGACAAGTATGTCCGAAGGTCAGTAGTCCTTGAAAGCGAATATCCAGCCTTCTTGCTAAATCCTTAAACGTAGCGAAATTTGAATTGGTAGGGGAGAGGGGCCAAGGGGAATTGGCAGAATAATCCTATAAAGGGAGCAAATGCTCTGGAAGCAGTTTTTAGGACTACCACATGGTACCATTGAAACTCAAGCGATTTATTTATTTTTGATTTGTTTGAAGAAACCAAAATCTGGCCAAGAACGGCACCGAAACCCCATGTATGGGTTACTGCCTGTTACAAGGACACAGGCTGCAATCTGTAAATCCCTTTTCCGAAGTCACCTCTGGCTTCAGTGGGGCTGCTTTGGAATAAGTGGCTTGTTGAGCACTGCCACAGTCTTTTTGAAAAATGCAATTAAAGGAAGTGGGTATTTGTTTTTATTGATTAATTTATTAAAACATTTTTACCCCACCCCTCATGTTCCAGGCAACTTACAACACAGTAAACCAATATAAAAAGCTAAAAGTAACACAATTAAAACACATTAAAAAGGAAAGCACTGAACAACAAACCTTCCCCGTCCCTAACCCACTCCCTACCCCCGCCCCCAATACCCCATCTTCCTCGCCAAAGCCTGCTCAGGTCCTCAAAATAATTGTTGTTGCCTTTACAACCATGTTTTTCCCTCTTTAAAAAGTTTTATCCGTATTTCTTTATAAAACAAATGGAGAAAGCAATGACTAGCTATAAAGTAAAGCTCAAAATAATTTTGTTTTTCCCTGATAGTTGTTAGAAATCCTGTGCTGTTTGCGACAATAATTGTTTTTTAAAAACAGGGCTTTTAATGATGTGCAAGCTGACAGGTTCTGTTAATGCGGAACCTGTGCACAGTCTGAGTAACTGACACTCCTTAATTACTGGAAATCTCACCCAGATGATGCCCTTTGGTAGCTTGTAAGACTGATCTTTAGAATTGGCTTAATTAAGCAAATCTTTACAGCCTGAACTCTGTCTCTGAAGTGCAGTTCCCAGTTGAGAAATATGTCCATTGCCAACAACACTAATCAGTCCTTTTGCCAGCCAGTAGTATTGACAAAGAGTGAATCCTTCTCGCTTCCAGTGGTGGGGAATAATATTGTGTGATGTGTAAAATATAAAACAAATACATTGTGATGATTTGGGTAGGTGTTTACGGGAAGCTTCTTATGTCCTGGTCTGTTTTTGCTGTGGGAACAGAGCTTCAGCCTCTATAGCCGTCAGCTCAAATACTACAATTCACTTAATCTGAAAAATAAACCACATTTGGGAGATTCAATATCTCCACACGTTCTTTTGATGGAAGCCGCTTTACAGGGATCTCTAACATTTGTCAGTCACTATAAGAGGGAAGCATGGGAAAGGCAAGCCCCTTTCTACTTGGTTTGACAGGGAGAGCCAGTCAGCAAGCCCTGGTTGTTTTGTGTGTCTGAGGACTTGGGGGACCAATTTCGTTGCTGAATTTCCTTTGGTGTGATGTGGGGTAGAGGAGTAAAACCTACAGGAAAATTTGCACTATAAGCTAATGTGAGTTGAGCAGGCCATAAATTGATAGAACTAAAAGCCCTTTATATAAATATTATGGAATTTAAATGCTCTCTGCATATTTGGAATGATGCTGGGTCTCTTGTTCTGTTCGCCTTTTAGTGGGGGTGGGCCGTGGCTCAGGTGGTAGAGCACACACTTTGCATGTATAAGTTCCCAAGTTCAATTCCTGGCATCTCCAATTCAGGATCTCGGGTAGGAAATCTGGGTGAGGCCTCTGCCGGGGATCCTAGAGGGTCTTTAGTATGTCTGGGTGAGGTCTCTGCCGGAGACCCGGATTTGAAATCCTGCTACTGTGTCAGGTTGTGACAAATACTGGGCTATGATGGACCATTGGTCTGACTCCGTTGGGAAGCTCCTTATATCTTATAGTGTGTGAGGTGCAGAAATTCAAGTTGCTAAACTGCACTTTTGAGGAAACGGTGAAAGGTCTCGCAGCTTTTGAAACACCTGTATGCGTGCTCTGTTTTGTCCTGCATATTACAGACCTCCTTTTTTTGTCTCCCTTTAGACAGGTAGAATTGATAAGTCCTACCCAACGGTATGCGGCCACACCGGACCAGTACTTGACATAGACTGGTGTCCCCATAACGATCAAGTCATCGCCAGTGGTTCAGAGGACTGCTCTGTTATTGTAAGTTCCTGTAGCTATTTAAAAGCATTAAACTGGACTTCTCGCTTTCTGAAAACGTCGCTGAGCTTTTGTGGAGTAGCATTGGGTTGAATTTAAGGTGGCAATGCTTCATTGGTCGCTGAAATAGATCCCTGTTTCATGGGTACTTTCAGACATGACGCTAACCACCCTTTAACCACCCTTGGTTATTTATGCATGTTGCAGGGCTGTATTGGTGCCCTATGCAGCCCTGCAACATGCATAAATAACCACCAAGGGTGGTTAAAGGGTGGTTAGCGTCATGTCTGAAAGTACCCATGTTGAAGCCAACTGTGTTGGTAATGCATTTCAGAACAGTGTCCCTTTCAATATTGTTAAGTATTTATATAGTACAAGCAATGTACCTGGTGCTTTACAATAATCAGTTATAGATGGGTCCCTGCCCCAGTGGACTTACAATCTAAGAGAGATAAGGGAGGGGAGAGGGAGAGACAGGGATACATCCAAGAAGTTGTAGGTATGTGTGCTTATCTTAGTTACAGGGGAGGAGGAGAACAACTTAAGAAATCAGGGCAGAGAGTAAGGGGATGAGGAGGAGTTAGGAAGAGCTGGATGGAACAGTAGCTCTCTGCTCTGTGTTTTCATTGTTCTCAGAGTAATTGAAGTCACCCACTATTATTGTGTTTCCAACTTTAGTCGCCTGTGTAATCTCCATTAACGCTTCGTAGTCAGTCTCGCCATCCTGGTTAGGTGAGTGATGGTAGAGTCCCAACTGCTCTACGCCCCCCTGTTACGGATGGAATTTCTATCCAGAGATGCCAGAGTACAATTCACTTCCTGCAAAATGTCGATTGGGCTTGACTCAACGCTGTCTCTAACATAGAGCGCCACCAGCTCCATCGACTCGCTCATCTTGATATATTTTGTATCCTCGTATTATAGGGCCCCGTTGGTTATCCTCATTCCACCAGGTCTCTGAGATTCCTATTATGTTTATATCTTCATTGAGTGCCCTACACGCTAATTCTCCCATCTTTTAAGACTTCTTCTAGCATTTGTGTACGGGCACTTAAATGTATTCGTTTTTATTTTTATTCTGCTCATTATAAGTGACTGTTTTAGTTAATTGGGAATCATTTGAATTTGTTCTGCGCAGATTTCCACCTGAGTATGCTCATCTTCTTTCTTATCTTTATTTAGGATACTCAGATCCCCATGAATGAATGGCATCCTTTGGAAATGCCGCGGCCCGTGCTGTGCACTCCTCGGTGCTCGCTGGCTTTCCCCTGATTAAACACACACTGGTCATACAATGTTTTATGGGTTGGGGGCGGAGGGGCGGGAAATGTATTTAAGGTTTCACATCTGATGGCTCAGATGTGCTCATTGGCTTGGAAGAAACCTTTACCGTGTCCTAATTCTGTCTTGACGCTTTGCAGGAAATCCAACTTTGACATTTCTCTGAATGTGGTTGTTTTTGCTACATTGCAAACCGCTTGTGAACCAGGAGGGGACAACCCGTAAACAATATCACCTGATGGGTCTCTTTGCCCTCTTCCTAGAGGATTCATTTAGCTGTTCCAGTCTTATTTTTTTAAAAGCTTGTCCGCAGTCACAAGCTCCGAACATACATAAGACCTTTCTGTTTGGGCAAGCGTTGGGCAGGTAGGGATAAGGATCGGGTGTTTCATGTTTGGAGTTTTAATGTATTTTATATGTGTTTATAAGCTGCACTGAGCCTTAGGGGTGCTATACATTTGAATAAAATAATGAATATGTCAGGGAAATCGTTTTGTGAGGAAAGGCTGGTTGATGCCACCTAATGAGTCCGTCGTGCAGTGGTGTTAAAGTGCTTCACGCAAGACCCACCTGGAGCCTACCCCAAAAACATTTGCCCCATGTGGGGTTTGTTCGGTTTTAAGGCTTTCTAAGAGAGCCTCACAAAAAACCTAGTAATTTAACATGGGAGTTGTTAGGCAATCTGTGGGTTTTTAGACCCAAACCAGTCAGGTAGCAATCCCGGCTCTGTTTCTGAGAGTTGCCCTTCAGCCTGTGCTGCCTGACAAACGTTTAGTGGGTCAACGAAACCATTAGCTGCTAATTAAACTAGAGCAACTGTGATGAGTCGCCGCATCGTACAGTAATGACCAGCGTGCCGGCCAGGGAAGAGCTCCAGTAGGAATTGCCTGTGCACCCTGCCTGTTGTGGAGGGGATGGTTGGGGGTGGTTCCCTTCCAGATACCCCATCCTGCAACACAGCTGGCAGGTGGCCATGCTTTAAAGGGCAGCCGCTTGCTACGCGTGGAAGACTGGTATCTGACCCATTGTTGTGTGTCAAAAATAACCTGAATGGAAGGACTCTTACCATTAAGGGAATATTTTTATTATTCACTTGGTTATGGAATTGATTTACAGGCAGCATCCTCCCGGCAAATTAAACAAGGAACAAATGTTTTAACGATGACAAGATACTTAATACTAAGGATGTTTCCACACACTCAATTCACCCTGTATCTAAGGGTTGGAGAGTAACCTCTGTGGACTCCTGCAGCTGGGAATTTATTTATTTATATTATTTATAAAATCATTTAATACCCCGCCTCTGCTGCTCCCAGCAGCCCGGGGTAATAGAATCATATTACACGTGATGGACAATGTGTGAGCACCAGCGCCGGTCCCGCAGCTGGTACTGACAGCACCAGAGATGATGCTGGCGGAGCAGGACAATTTATTTATTTATTTATTTACATTTATTGGCCGCCCCCTCATGCCTACGGCATCCCGGGGCGGCTCACAACAAATAAAACAATGATAAAACTCATGAAAACATCAAGTAAATTTTTTTTAAAAGGATTCCCCCCCAACATTTAC
>QEPC01002388.1:5127412-5140155 GCA_003113815.1 Sphenodon punctatus
CATTCTGCACCTGCTGCAGCCTCTGAACCAGAACCAAAGGAAGCCCCATGTAGAGCGCATTTCAGTAGTCTAGCCTTGAGGTGATGAAGGCGTGGATGAGGGAGGCCAGGTCAGGTCGGGGATGTATGGGCGCAGCCTCCACACCAGATACAGCTGGCGGAAGGCGGCTTTAGCCACCGCCTCCACCTGCCGATCCAGACAGAGACCCGGATCCAAAACCAGCCCCAGACTCCAAACCTGTTGGCCTACGGGAGGGCAGATCCCCCCTACCAGAGGAGCCGGCACCTCCCTCGCCCTCCCCACCACCATCACCTCCGTCTTATCAGGATTGAGTTTCAGTCTGCTCTGCCGCATCCAATCCGCCACGGCCTCCAAACATTGGGAAAGCAACGAGACGGCGGGGCCTGGGTCGGTCGAAAACGAGAGGTACAGCTGAGTATCATCAGCATATTGGTGATGCAGGGTGGGCTGGGCTGGGCTACCTGCTTTTCCTACCTGACAGCTGATCAGTGGCAGGAGGGGAACCCCAATCCCAGGGGTTTCTTTGTCCCCCATTGGTCAGCTGTGATGTGGAGAGGAGGGATCCCAGCTTGCCATAATGGATTAGCGGCTTTGTGAAACTTACCAGGGAAAGGGTATCCTGGTTAGTTTCACTCTAGGGATTTAGTGTAGAGGCGGATGGAATTGACCAGAGAAGGAGGCATCCGGTCCCTTTCCAGTAGCCTTTGAGACTGTGTAACCTGGGCTCCCTGTCTCTTCCTCATCTCCCATGCTGGTTGACAAGTGGCGGGGAATCCCTTGCAGATAGAGTTCCCTGCCCTGCCCACAGAACTTAGAGAAATGGTGAAACTGACCAGGAGAAGGGGGCATTCTGATCAGTTTCACCAAACACATCTGCGTATAGGCAATATGTTGGTGGTGCCACACTTTCAGGGAGCCTCCAGTAGGCATCTTTCTCAGAGCAGGGTGTGTGTTCACACACACATGCACATAGTTTAAGGAAGAAACTGAGTGGTGGCATGATGTGTGCTAAACCCAAGTCAAAATATATGGCTTGCGTCTCTAGCGTATATTAGGTGCTATTCGCTGTAACCTCACTTGATGTTCTTAGAAAGTCATTGTCATTATCGTGAATCTGTTTTGTAAAATCCTCAAAAAGTGACTAGTGATTTACTGCCCTCGTTTTGAATGTCCAGTTTGGCACCTTGAAGGCTTCTGAATTTCAGAGGGTACGTGCTAAGCATCTGCTGACAATTGAGCTCCAATCTAGCGTGTCGTGTTTGACACCCAGAAACTGAGGATCTCAAAATTGCTGCCGCACTTGTCAAACGTTAGGGCTTTGTGTCTGAATTCCCTAAACTGCTTTGAAAATCTCAGCCCAACCACCTGGTTTGAAAGGAAGAGTACACAAAGCCTCTCTGCCCACGGCTTAGAGCTTTGAATAAAATTAGAGCGCAGAGTCACAAATACAAAAGTTAAACTCCTTTAAAATTCTTGCTTTTGTAAACAAATCAGTGTTTTGGATGCCCACGGCGGGATGTTCTTGCGTAACTGCCCATTACGATGACTGCACAACTCCTACTCTAACCTCTGGTACCGGGCACTTCAGAGACCACAGACCAGACTAGACTGGTCTGATCGGACAGGGCTGTTGCACTGCACGAGGATGGTGTTGCAAGTACATGCATATCCAATTTAGAAATTCCTCTAGCACTAGCTGACTTGCGCTCCCTGTTCTCTTTTAAGATTGTTGTGTCAGTCTTATACTTTTTTCCCACATAAGTGATTAAAATTATATATTTTTTTGCACCTGTTAGTCTTGGATCCAAAAACTCCTTGATGGATAATTGATGGCCTTGATGAGTGATGGCGGTTGTATCCTGGATAGTCTGAAAGCAAACAAAGCCCTCCGAAACGAGAGTGCCACTGAACCTTTATCGCAAGGCCTTACTTTGGCCACGTTTACAAATGCACTGCTTTGAAAAAGTTACATTGAAATCCTCATATCAAGTCAAATGAATTAATTCCCGTGCTTTGCTGCGGCTCATGCTTCAAACATTTGGAGGTTCCCCTCCCACCTTCTAGGGCCTTCTAGACGCCAGTACTGCCAAATTCTGGGTCGTAACGGTAGCAGCCATGCCAAGAGAATGGTGCCTTATTCCAGGCCACGTCCTGTGATCTCGCAGTCTTGGATGCTAAAGCTTGCTCACGAAATGTACTTGCATTCCTGTTGGTTTTTTTTTTAAAAGAAACAACTTGTGTTTGTGAAGTCCCACAACTTAAACCTGGAGTTGCATTTTAAAGGGTGTCAGAACGTTCCCTAGGAAACCACAGTTCACAACAAATGCTGTCCAGGAGTAAACCGCGACAGAGCTGGAAAACCTTGTCCAGATCGTCCCTGTAAAATCATGCATGCGCCTCTGATCTAAGCTGTATCAGGAAACTGACAGGGCTGGATAGATGGACTCGTGCAGAAAGATTCAGGCACAATTTAAAATTCGAAACCCATGTTTAAAATAACTGACTTGCGTGTAAGAGAAGCGTTTTAAATTTTTGCCCAAAATAAAATTGTGGCAATGAGAAATCTTTCTACAAGCTCTCATCTTCTACAAAATCTACATTTATTAATGCAGATATGCCCTTGAGTGAAAGTAGAACTATCATCTTTAGGCAGGTAGAAATGGGTTAGAAACATGGAGGAGGAACTTCACATGAGCTTATTTCTCATCCATAGAACTCCTTCCCTTGGTTTTTTTTTAATTGCATGAAGAGGTGAGGTTGCAGGAGGCCGTCAGTGTAATGCACATTTAATGAAAGATTTTAAACTCGGGAACCAAGGTTTAACTATCGTACTTATTCGGTCATGTGCATTTTTCATATTGTGGAAGAGGACAACTTCCCACTTTATTCCCCCAGCCCCCTCCGTAACAAGTGCCCCATAAGGCACCATGTAAAAACCAGACCTGCAGCATTATGGGATTGCGAGCAGCAACTGTGAAAGTGCATGGGGTAATACTGTGACAGTCGAGGAAATAATGCTTGGAAAAGCCATAAGGCCCGGTAGTTACCTTGCGCAGGAAATTGAGAAGGTGAGAGATGAGTGTAACAGCTTCAATGGTGCCTGGCAGGAATCCTTGCAGGATACTGTCCACTCCTCACGTTCACATAGAGGATCTTAGTTTAAAGTGTCTTTTATCTATATACGATACAGTCGTCCGTTATATACAGTTCTTTATACATACACAGTCGGCCCCTTTCCAGATGAGAGCCCTGCAAGCCAGGCACCAACGCCTCCTGTAGCCTGTCAAACCCTCCACTTCAGGCAACCCCCTCTGGTCCAGGTTTCTGTGGAGACAGAGCCCACAACTCAAGCTCCCGTTTCCACTGCACACTCTGACTGAGCCTGAGCACTCTCCAGCTCCTGCCTCTTCACAGTCTCGCCCCCTTACTGAGCTCTCACCTCTAGTCTCTTAGCTGTCACGCCCAGGAGGTTTCAGGGGCTGTCCTCCACTCTAGGTAGCGCCCCTGAGCTTGCACTGTGCTGCTGGGGCTACCTTCTTAAAGGGTCCACCACCCAGGTAGCCTGCTCCCTGCTACGATGGGGCTTGTGTGAAGGCGTCTGAAGCGATTGAGAATTCATGGCTTGAACTGAATAAGTGTCGGAAGCTTATTTTCCTAGTCAGTCCAGGTCCTGGGTCTCTTTTGGAACCCAGGACCTGACACTGTCACTACGGTGTACGGTATTCTAATGAGGAACTTAACGCCACCATCCTCGGCCTGTCTCCTTGGGGCTGGATCCCCAGAACCCCACAGTATATGCTTTTAAACTAGGACTCTGCCTTTTCCTAGCAGGTGCTCTGTTTATTCTGTGTACGGTACAGGCCAGAATAGGATCATTCTAATCATCGAGTCTTGCCTCCTTTCTGGGGCCTCACAAAACAGGGTAGAATAGAGTCATCCTAAATGGATGTGATATGGCTAATGTGTGTTTTGTAGTTACTTTAGCTTTCCTGCTTTTTAATAGGATGTATCTACACGTTATGTTAGCCACACGGGAAATCTACCCTGCGGCACTTAACTGTGATGTACTCCTACAGTGGAACAGCCTGAACAAATGTCCAAGCTGCTCTGGGTTTCGGGTGCCGCCCTGAAGAGTCTTGACTGCCAGGAGGAGTTCATTGGGTGGCAGTATAAGTGGGGAGGCCGGCCTTCCCAGCAGAGCTCCTCTGCCCCATAAGCGAAATTGACAAAGCCGGGAGCTCCAACCTGGTAACCACCCTCCCACCTCACCCCTGCAAATCAACAAAGCTGGGAGCTTGCAAGTGAAATTGATGAAGCCCCAGTGCAGTTGACAAGTGCAGGAACTAGAGTGGCCTCCCAAAGTTCCCTGGATATATGTTCTGGGTAGCAAAGCCAGGTTCATGACGTAACTTACTCCCAGGTTTGAGTGAACAAATGTACTGTTTGTCCCCGTTAGGTGCCTGGAACGGTGGCCAGCACTGCGTGTAGAGAGACCCCCCAGAATGCAACGAGCAGTCCCCCATTGCTCATCTCTGAATTACGTTCAGAGCCACTTCCTCTCCGGGGCTGCTGCGTGGTCAGACTGCACAGCCTCTCTCAGATGTTCCCTATTGAAGAATGACTCTCAAATAAGGAACTGCTTAAGTATTCGTGCTTAAGAACTTTCTGAACGACCATAATGTACTGCTGTGATTTTATTCAGCTGGAAAAATCTTTGATTACTTAAGAGCCTGTAGAAGATACTGAATGGCTATTCTCAGATGGAAGGAATTAATTTTAACCTAAGTGAGCAGAGCTTTAAATGAGAACTGCTAGTTTGCTTGCACTTAATGGCCCATTGAAGGGAAAGCTTCATTAGGCAAATAGTTCAATCTGTTTAATATTTTAAAAAGACGGAGCCCTTCAAATGATCAGATGACGTGCCACAGTGATAAGTGACTAGCCCTGAGTGCCACGTTGCAAGCAAGGTTGTTGACCCACAGACCTTGTTTTATTGATAAGCACGTTACGTCAGAGCAGAATGACTCTCTCTCCGTGTCTCATCACCCATGTTCATCTTCCTCTCCGGTGCTGGGGACATGACCGAGCACGATCTGGGGGTCTGGCAGGGTCTTCTACAGTACTGATCCCCCCAGCAATTGACCTACAAGAAGGTGTTCCATGGTCTTATCTCATCACAGTCACAAATATCCAGGTCTTGTAGATAGCCCCACTTTCTCATATTGTTCTTTGACCTGCCAGCCCTTGTTCAAAGGTGGTTAGACTCCCCCATATTGGCCATATCCATGCTTCTATCCTCACCGGGAGCATCTAGCCATGTCTGCCACATTTGCAGTTGAGTGGCTGCTGTTGATATTTCCAGTGGCGTTACTGCGGCGAGGAAGAAGCGTCTTCGTGTTTGTAGGCGGCTAGCAACTGGAGTTTGGCCAGAAAGTGGGTGTCTGGGATCTACGGCCTGCTGCAAGTTTAACAAATGGAGCACTCCAATGTCGTGACAATAGGCATGGTAAGAGATCCCAAATAGAACAGCTAAGAGAACCCGCTGTTTAGAAGGAGAAATATTCTGATTTACAAAAGGAGAACTGAAGCCTAAACAGGGGAATGGCAGTCATTGATGATTCTGTGACTAAAGACCATGACTCCTAACTCATTATTATTATTATTAAACATTTATAAAGCGCCAGTTGCAACCTGGCGCTGTACAGAACATACAATCAGATGCGGTCCCTGCCTGTGGCTTACAATCTAAAAGACGAGGGGGAGACAAGGAGAGGGGACAGCGGGAGAGACATGGGAGAAGACAAACAAACATTCAGGCGGATGCGAAGTCTCAGGTGCGTGTACTTGGCTTGGTTACAAGGTGGTCGGTAGCAGCAGTCAGCAGAGGAGGGCCGACAGTAAGAGCAAGGGGAAAGACTAGAGGGCATTGGGAAAGGCAGCATGGAAAAGGTGGGTCTTGAGGAGGGATTTGAAGGAGCGGAGGGAGGAGGCAAGGCGGATGTCGGCAGGGAGGGAGTTCCAGGCATGCGGGGCAGCGAGGGAGAAGGGACGAAGGCGGTTGGGCGAGCAGGAGAAACGAGGGAGAGCGAGGGAGGGGACAGAGGAAGAGCGGAGAGCGCGCGCAGGAGTGCGTAGGGCGATTAGGTCCGAGAGGTAAGGGGGAGCTTGGTCATGGAGCGATTTGAACGTGAAAACCAGGAGTTTGAACAGGATACGTTCAGGAAGGGGGAGCCAGTGAAGGGAGAGGAGGAGAGGCGTCACATGGTCGAAGCGACGGGCAGAGTGAATGACCTTGGCGGCAGAGTTTTGGATCGCCACAAGGGGGGACAGGTGGGAGCGAGGGAGGCCAGCAAGGAGGAGGTTGCAGTAGTCGAGGCGAGAGATAACCATGGCATGAACAAGGATTTTGGCCGAGGAGACAGATAGAAAGGGGCGAATGCGGGCAATGTTGAGGAGAGCGAATCGGCAGGATTTGGCCACAGAGTCAATGTAAGGTTTAAAGGAGAGGTGCGTGTCAAAAATGAAGCCCAAGCTGCGGGCACGGAGAACAGGACGGATGGTGACCCCGTCAATGCAGACGGTCAGGTCAGAGGGAGAGGAGGGGGAGGGAGGAAAAATGAGGAGTTCAGTCTTGGCCATGTTCAGTTTGAGTTGGCGTCGGGACATCCAGGCGGAGATATCAGAGAGGCAGTCGACGAGGCGTGAGCGGACAGAGGAGGAGAGAGAGGGGGTAGAGAGATAGAGTTGGGTGTCATCAGCATAGAGATGGTATTGGAACCCGTGGGAGGCAATAATTTCACCAAGGGACCGGGTGTAGATAGAGAAGAGGAGAGGGCCAAGGACAGAACCTTGGGGAACCCCAACCGAGAGGGGAAGGGAGGGGGAGGTCGACTCGGGGAGGGAGACATTAAAGGAGCGGTCAGAGAGGTAGGAGGAGAACCAGTCAAAGACAGAGCCACGGAAGCCCAAAGAGTAAAGCGAGTCCAAGAGGAGCGAGTGGTCGACAGTGTCAAAGGCAGCAGAGAGGTCAAGGAGGACAAGAACGGAGTAGTGGCGCTTCGATTTAGCGACAAGTAGATCATTGGTGATCTTGGCCAGGGCAGTTTCAGTAGAGTGGAGGGGGCGGAAGCCGGACTGGAGAGGGTCCAGGGAGGAGTTGGCAGAGAGGAGGTTCAGGCAGCGGGAGTAGACGACACGTTCCAGGAGCTTCGAAGCAAAGGGAAGGAGGGAGACCGGCCGGTAACTAGAGGGATCGAAAGGGTCCAGGGTAGGCTTTTTGAGGATGGGGGAGACAGTGGCATGTTTGAAGGCAGAGGGGAAGGAGCCTGTGGAAAGGGAGAGATTGACAACATGCAGAAGGGGGGGAGCGACAGTGGGAGCAATAGAGGTCAGGAGGCGGGAGGGGATCGGGTCAAGGGGGCAGGTGGAGGGGTTGGATGAAGAGAGAAGAGCAGAGATTTCCTGGAGAGAGGCAGGAGGGAAGGATGCGAGGAGGGAGGGGGGCGGGGGGCAATATCCCGACGGATCTTGTCAATCTTGGAGGTGAAGAACGATGCAAGATCCTGAGCAGCAAGGGAAGAGGGCGGAGGAGGGCAGGGGGGTTTGAGAAGGGAGTCGAAAGTAGAGAAAAGGCGGCGAGGGTCGCGGGAGAAAGATTCGATCCTAGAGGCATAATAGCGATGCCTAGCTAGGGAGATAGCCGAGGAGAGGGAGGAGAGGGAGAATTTGTAATGGAGGAAGTCAGGGAGGGAGCGGGATTTGCGCCAGAGGCGTTCGGCAGCCCGGGCGCAGGAGCGGAGGTAGCGGATGGCAGGGGTAAGCCAGGGGCGGGGGTCGAGGGGGCGGACGGGGCGAGCAGAGGGGGGGGCAAGAGAGTCAAGGGTCGAGGAGAGAGAAGCGTTGAGAGCAGAGACAGCAGAGTCAGGGGAGGAGGAGGCGAAAACGGGGGGGAGAAGGGGGGAAAGATGTGCGGCAAACTCCGAGGGAGTAAGGGCCTGCATATTGCGGAAGGGGCGCATAGAGGGGGAGGAGGAGGGGGGTCGGTGGGAAAGGCTCATGCCTTTGCATTAAATGCAGTATATAATACTTTCTCCCTGGCTGCACATCCCTATCATCCTAATGTATGCAGCATGTCTCTCCCTTCGATCCCAACGCTTGTCTCCCTAGATTGTAAGCCGGGGGCAGCCAAGAGATGGATTGGAATCCACTGGTTGATCACAAGCTAGTCTCCAGTAGATTGCGAGACCGCCTCACTCCCCGGGTCCTGAATCGGCCCCTGCGGGGGGCACCTTGTTGGAGGTCCCTCGGGTTTCCCGGGGGGCCACGCAGGATAGGGCGTTCTTGGTGGCCACGCCACACCTTTGGAATTCCCTCCCGGTGGGGACCCGTCTGGCCCCAGACCTCCCAACTTTTTGTAAGAATTATAAGACTTGGCTGTTCCGTCAGGCGTTTGGCGAGGGAGAGGGGTGATAGGTGGGATGGGGATTGGAGGAAGGTGGAAGGGGGGGTCTCCGTGTTTTTATTAGTGTTTATTTCTTGGGGGATATGTTTTAATTGTTATACTGTATTTTCATTGTATTTTATATTGATTGCTGCTGTTAGCTGCCCCAGTCTGCCTGTGGCAAGAGGGGCGGGATATAAATTTGTTAAATAAATAAATTATGGGGATCAGCTGTTAGCTGGGTAGGTTTGGGGGATCATAACCTCTTGCTGTCCGGAGCTAGGAGTGAACAACATGGAACAGATCACCCCATTGTGACCTGTTGGTACCCCAGCAACCAAGACTGGCCACTGTCGGAGACAGGTGCTAGGCTCGATGAACCATTGGTCTGACCCGGTACGGCACTACTTTATGTTCTTACGGTGTGGTGAGGGAGACCGGCCCTTCCGAGCTCTTCTCTGGGCTGGAGAGCATGACTGGCACCCCAGGGAGCCTCCCCAAGAGGAGGCGATCTAGGAGAGATCCTCCAGTGTGACAGGGAATGTTCTCTCTCAAGGGGGAGTGCTCCTCTCTGCTTTGAGGTCTCTTGAGATGTTCTTGATCCGGGAGCCAATGGGAAGGGTTTTGGTAGGATCACCCGAGGCTGATAATTGTGCACTTTGTCTGGCTTTCCCTCTTGTAGACCCGCTGGGACTTGTCTAGAATGATGACTGTGAAAACGCCAGGTACGTTACTGGCACGATACAAGTTGGCGTCCCTTTCTCTCTGATAGGGATCTGGCCACCGTCATCCATGGCTTCGTTACCCCGAAGCTAGATGACTGTAACGCATTCGACGTGGAGCTGCCTTTGAAAACTGTTTGGGGGCTGCAGCCTGTGTTGAACGTGGCAGCCCGCCTCTTGACAGGGATGGGGTCACAGAGAGCACATCGCACCAGTGCTTCAGAGTCTGCCCTGGCTGCCGGTAGCGTGCCGGGCACAACTCAAGGTGTTGGTTTTGACCTATAAGGCCCTAAACGGCCTGGGCCCCCACATATCTGAAGGACTGCTTTCCTCCTCATGTCCCTCCACGGCCACTAAGATCAGCCGAGAGTGCCCTCTTGCAAGTTCCATCGTTGGCCCAGGTCTATACGACCGAGAGGCCTTCTCAGTGGCTGCGCCACAGCTTTGGAACTTCTTTCCCTTGGAGGTTCGTCTAAACCCTAGTTTGAGCATCTTCCGGAGGCCGCGTAAGACCTGTTTATTCGGTCAGGCTTGATCCGTGTGTGTGTGTGTGTGTGTGTGTGTGTGTGTGTATTAGTTTATTATGTATTTGATGTGAACTGCCCTGAGCCTCAGCAGATCTATAGGGTGAGGTCAAAATCTAAATAGATTTTTTAAAATTAAATATAAGTACATAATAAATCTGGCATGTTTTATCCATCATGGAGGACGTCGTTGATGTACTTTAAGGCAGAGATTTAGACCCTCCCAGCTCATGGGCCAAATGTGACGCATCACTTTTATTTGGCCCCTTTTCAGTTCCTGGCTCCAGTCCAGTCCCCATACCCTCAGGCAGTGGAGGGGTGCGTGCACTTCAGGTTGGGGGCGGGGGGAGGGAAGGACCTGCAAGTCAGAGTCTTGATCTAAGACGCTTCTCTCCTTTTCCCCATCCTGAGCATGTCCCTCGGGTTTCCATTCCTCAACTCTTCTCCGTCCCATGGATCTTGTACTGATTTTCAAAGGGCCCCTGGGGGAAAAAGGTTTCCTACCCCTGATTTAATGGGCATCAGAGAGGCAGTGATGAAAGCCGGGTATTCCTTTTTCCCAGCTGCTGCTCTGCCTCTCCAACTGCTCCTTCAAGAGGGTGTCTTGCCTACCCCGTGCCCCACCACACTCCTGGTGCTGCTTCAACTCCTTTAGTTCCAATAGCTCAACTTCGATTGACTTAATAAGTCTCCCTGACTTAATAACCCTAACCCTAACTCCTTTCCATTCGTCCTCTCGTTCTGGGTGTTTGTGGTGTTTTACTGCATCCACGTTTAGCAGACGGAGCTCTCCGGCCAGATTTGGAGCTCCCTAACTGGTCCCAATCTGATTTCATCCTATATTGAAGCAAGCTGCAGTGCCAGTGTAGGGATAATTGTGCCATTTCACTGAGGAGCATACTCTGACTTTTTTCCTCTTCCTTGTTTCTTTTGCAATCTGAAGCAGGATTATTAGACCAATAGTTTCTATAATCCGCAAAGGATTATGCTGAGCTGCTATGAAGGGTGGTGATGCTGCTTTCCCATGAGAAAAAAAATAATTCTCTTTCAGCATTTGCATGACTTTAGTTAGCCTTTTCTTAGTCCCACTGGTATTTTGGGTGTATAACCCTTTATGACTGGAACTGGTGCTTCCAGATCCGCAGCAAAGTACTTTTTTAAGACTCACAGTTGAAAGGTTTTTCACACACAAAAAAAGCGGGGAAGCAAGAGAGAGGTGCGTCCTCCCGGGTTTTTACTGCCCAAGTTGCAGACGGAACGTCACGGCAGTTGACGATAGGTAGAGAGTCCTCCCCCTTCCAACCTTTTGCATCTGAGCTCGGCTGGTAGGAAGGGAAAGGTGTTACCACCCAATAGCTTCTCCACGGCCATTGAATGAAGCAAGCTTCTCTTTAATACACTGCGGAGACACCAGTCCATATAGAGCATCGTTTTAGTCGGTACCAGCAGACCCCTTTGTCGGCAGATAGAGACTGAAAAGGATGGCATGTTTGCTAACCATGGGTAAACACCCACAATTTTGAGTACCGTGTCAGGTTCTGGATGGGCTCCAGTTACCTGAAAATACTGGGCATTATCGTTACGGAATTACTATTTTACTAATAAAACGGTAAATCAGGACAAAGTCAAAAATTGATACTAGAACTAGGGATGAAAAATGATACATCAGGTGTAGCCTGTTGAGTGCTAATTGAATACCGATTAGTTACCGATGTTACCAGGGTCAGGTCGAGTACTGCCCTTTAACCATTATACCCGTTTTCGTGAGTACCCGTGTTGGCTCAAATTGGCAGTGTTGCAAGGGACTTGAGGGACGGACTGATGGCTTGGAGGCTGACCTCTTCTGACTCTGGAGGAGTGTCTCTCTAGGCTAGGGTGGGTGGGATGGTGTACGCAGGAGCTGCTTGCCCTGTTGTTGTCCATATCGAACCAGCTTCATGGAGAAACGGAGACTCAACTTTTGTCAATCCAGCACCTGCAAGGAGTACTAGGTTCATGCAACTGCCTGAAGATTGGGCAGCTGATGCTAAATTAGGGAGTTTTTAAAATGACTTCAAAAATAAAAAAAACAGCTTGAGCATGCTGGAGTGAACCGGTTGAATGTTACTCCTTCAGTAATAGACGGCATTTTTGAGGGGCCTCTTCAGTTCCAGATTAAACATGGTTCTTTGCCTAATGACATGGAAAAAAGAAAAGGTTTATCTCCTACATCTAAGCCAGCTCCATTTAGCAGGTGACTTAGATCTCAAAAGACTCGCTCTCCTGTGTATCTGTGGTCTTGCCTCAGCCTCTACAGTACGCCAACATTGCATCCTTCCCTGCTCCCTCGGTTCCTCTCATGCGTAGGGTTGTGTTCCTAGGGAAGGTTATTGAACGGGCTGTGGCACAGCAGCTCCAGGAACGTTTGGACCACACCGGTTTCCTTGATCCCTCTTAGTCTGCTTTTCGGCCTGGTTATGGTACGGAGACTGCATTGGTGGCCTTGGTCGATGATCTCCGTCTGGCATTGGACCAGAGTCATCAGACCCTGTTGGTCCTGCTAGACCTTTCGGCTGCATTTGACACTGTCGACCATGAGGTGTTGGTGACCCATCTGCGGGACTGTGCTGGGATTGGCGGGACTGTCTTGGAGTGGTTTAGTTCATTCCTGGCTGGGAGAACTCACTGGGTGGTCTTGGGGGAATGTACATCTTTGCACCAGCTGCAGCCTCTGGACCAGCTTCTCGGGCAGCCCCATTTAGAGTGGACCTTACGTGTGGAGTCCCGCAGGGTGCCATTCTGTCCCCCCTCTTGTTTAACATCTAGATGCAGCCGTTAGGGGAGATCGTGAGGGGGTTTCAGGGCATGCAGCATCATCAGGATGCTGATGACACTCAGCTCGACCTCTCCTTTTCCATCGACCCAGGCCTAGCAGTCTCTTTATTTTCCCAGTGCCTGTCAGCTGTGGGGGCTTGGATGAGGTTGAGCCATCTGCAGCTGAATCCTGACAAGACGGAGGTGATGTTGGTGGGCGAGGGCCTGGGGGGCCTGGGAGTG
>QEPC01002388.1:5140653-5178103 GCA_003113815.1 Sphenodon punctatus
AGATCTTTTTCGGTGGCTGCCCCCGTGCTGTGGAACTCGCTCACAGAGGAGGCTCGGTTGGCCCCCATTCTCTTATCATTTCAACGTTTGTGTAAGACCTGGCTGTTCTGCCAGGCTTTTGGCGAGGGGGGATAGGGGGTTGGGTTGGGGGGGAGGGGAGGTTTTTTCCCTGCATATATGTGGAATTTTTAACAGTTTTAATTGTTTTATTGTTTTTATATTTGTTGTTCGCTGCCCTGTGGGCAGGAGGGATGATTTTTTATATAAATAAATAAAAAATACCTCCCCTTTAATCCAGGACGCTTCTGAAAAATCCATGTTGCAGGGGTGCATTGGAACCAGTACAGCCCTGCATCATGTATTTTTCAGACGCGTCCCGGATTAAAGGGGAGGTCTGTCCACCCTAGTCGTGTGGCCTTTTGCCCTTTCCATTAGGTAAGGGCCGGATCCCGCTGCCTCAAACAAGCTTCCTGTAGCTCTCTCCTTCCCACAGCCGGTGTCTCTCTTCCATAACTGTTCAATCGCTCTTTTCCTTGGACCGCGCCTCCGAGTCTTTCTCGCCTTCTGTTCCGGACCATATGGCTCCTTTAAATGAGTCACTACGCGATGCTTTTAATTCCTTAAACGGCAAAGCGTTGTGGGGGAGCCGACACAAAAATGATTGGGGTAGATGGAAATGTACTTATTTGAAAGGCTAAACCGTACGCTCACGCCGGTCACCTGTGTTTAAGCGGCAGGCTTTCTATTATGATTTCTCTCACCAGCATGAACAAAGAGATGATTGTCGCTCCAGCCCCCTAGAATTTTTCCAGTTAAACCCTCGGTTTTTACTGCACTCACGTCCTGTTTTATAATGTGGCTCGGCCGCATGTTTACGAGGAGGAGGACAAGGTGCTGTAAAGCAATCAGGGCATTATTGTGCCATTAACACTCCTCTTGTTCTGAAAAGGAGCCTGCATCAGGCAGGATTTGGAGAGTAAAGGGCCACTTAAGCATGGTTTTGTAACCTAGCGCTTCTCGTTAGCCAAACCTGCATTCAAATACTGTTATTGCTCGCCCCATTTCAGGCTGAGATCAGAACAAAGATCAAGTAGAAAATGAGATCTGAATGCTGACTAAATGCAAACGGCTATTAGAGCTGCAATATTACACCTGGGGGAATACTTGAAACGGAGCCAGCCCTCCTTGCAAAGATGGGGTTTCAGTGATCTTTGCCTCGCAAAGGCTGCATTTAGGAACCTGCATCCGTGAACGGTGGCGGATCAATTTGGGGTTATTCTGAGGTCAGCGGATTTGCTTGAAAGCGGTTTGTTTACAACCTCGCTCTGTCAGTTTAGAGAAATTGGGAGATGAGTGGTAATGCACACGCTATGCTACCCTCCCTGTAACAGCGTACGGCATCCCTCGAGCCCATTGCGTTGCCAAGCCCTGCTTGAATTTCCTCTCCTACCCAGCTGGCAGCTTGCTTGAATTAGGGGCAGGTGGCAGAATCTGACAATGCTATTGTATCCCTCCCTTCAAAGACAATAAATAGAACATAGAAGCAATTTGTTGCTATGCTGCCATCTACTTGCAGGCAGTTGCAGTTCCTCGGGTTTTTGCAGGATGTAGATCCCAGTTGTTTCAGAAATGACTGAGTGGCCAATGGTGACTTAATCCGAATCACCTTTCTGCTGGGTGTGTTGGCTCCAGCTCGGCAGTGAAAACTTTACAAATTAAAATGCCATCTTCGGCGTTTGGCATTTCCTCCCTTCATCCGATTGAGCCAGCCAGGAGATCTCTCGCTGCATCAGTTGAATATTGGGTGGCGCTTTTGCTATTGAAGGAAATGGTCAGGTTTCTTTTGCGCCGGGGGCATAGGCGGAGGAATCTTGTACAGTCCCTGTCTGCATCTCTCTGCTGGTGGTGGCCTCTAGCCACCAAGCTGTGGTTTCAGGCGAATATAAAAGGGAAATAAGATTCCGAACGTTAACAAAAATTGGCTCTCTTAAACTGCTGATCCAAATTTTAGACCCTTCCATTAAAACTAGGAAGTAAAAACACTAAACGGTCTGCTTGCCCTTCCTCGCTTCCTTACTAGGAAATGGGCTAGCTTGTTCAGATGCACTAGGGGCAGAGGAGACGTCCTTCGTTAGGACACTGGAGTTGAGGTCCAGCTGGGCAAATGCTTTGCTTTTATGGCCTAGTCCAATAAAATGGCTGCCCAGCGGCAATCCTGAGTGGGCTGTCTCACCCATGCCTTTCGGATGATGTCCAGAGAGAGCGTGGGTGTTGTGTTGGCCCCAAGTGACGGAGAAACCAAGTGGTTGGAATGATCTCTTTTATTGGACCAACTGTTGTTGGCGGAAATCAGCAAGCTTTCGGGCCGTGCAGGGCCCTTCCTCAGGCACGTAGCGTAGCCAGTAGAAATATATAAACTGAGCAAGCGTAGAGCAGGTCTATATGGGCACAGAATGGGTGGGAGTAGATAGAACATAAAGAGAGAGAGAGAGAGAGATGTGCCAGATATTTAAGAACAGCTGTAAGAATTTACTTATTGGTGTAGGAGACCACTGCCACCCATCTTGTTCTATCCATTCCCACCCATTCCGTGCCCACTCCTAGATCCTGCTCTGCATTTACTCAGTTTATATATTTACTACAGGTTACGCTACATTCATGAGGAAGGGCCCCGTGTGGCCCTAAAGCTTGCTGATTTCCGCCAACAGCAGTTGGTCCAATAAGAGAGATAATTCGAACCCCTTTGTCTCTCTTCCAGATGATGCACAGGCTTGTCTGGAAGTAGCCCTTGTTGTAGGGTGAAGACCCCTGGATCTTTTAAGGTCTTTTTACCCCTGGGGAAATCCCATTTGGAGTATCGCTGTGCTCCCCAGGTGCAAATCCAGAATCGGCTAGTCTTGCAGCCTGCTGACATGCGTGAAGGCTCGGTGATTAATTTGCCTTGGGGTGCTTTAAAGTACACCGCGTGGGAACCTGGCATTAGCAGGGTGACGCTCACTCAGAGACCGTCTGCCAGTCACATGACAGTTCTGTTGGGAACAGTGACAGATTGGGAGTGAGTTCAGAGGAGGACGGCGCAGGTGATAACGGGTCTGGAAATCAGGACTTATGAGGAAAGGTTGAAGGAACTGGGTATGTTGGGTCTAGTGAAGAGAAGACTCGGCAGCCGTCTCTTGGGGCTGTTGTAGCTGTAGTCATCCTGCATCGAAGCAGGGGGGTTGGACTACATGCCCCTTGAGGCTCCTTCCAACTCTGACCTTCTAAAACATGAACGTTGAGCAGTTTACTCACCATTTTCGTTCCTCGCTCAGATCTGAAGGAGGGAGGCTCTTCAAGGGCCAACGTTAACTAAGAACTGTCCGTGGTGTCCATGAACCGCGAATCTCTGGAAGCGGATGCCACCCCCAGTAACCGTTTTTATCCCTTCCTCTTTGCAGGTTTGGCAGATCCCAGAGAACGGCCTCACTCTCTCCCTGACGGACCCGGTGGTGGTTCTAGAAGGCCATTCGAAAAGAGTTGGCATCGTCACCTGGCACCCGACGGCGCGCAACGTGCTGCTTAGCGCGGGTGAGAATTGCAAGCACTGTCGGGCACGTCCAGTGGCTAAATCTTCCCAGCCTTCCATACTGAAAGCAGGGCCCTCCGGAAAAAGCCGAGAGCAGGGCAGTTACGCTGTGGCAAAGCCAGCCCTACCTGCTTTCCGTGGCCAGTTGGCTGTGCCGGACCCTAATGGTTAACTTTTTTTTTTTTTTTTAAATCAAATTTTGTCCAAAATAAATTTTAAAAAAGCATTGCTTCCTAACATGGTTCCACCAAAATTTGAAGACGCTAAAGACATTTTTAATTCACTTTATTGTGGAATTCTTGCTGCGTTTTTGAAAAAGGTATGCAGTTTTATTTTTTTGAGGGTTTTCTTTAAAAAGAAAAACGTTGAAACCTCCCCCCTCCCCCGGTCAAGCGTTTCTCTTTTGGCTATCTGTTGTTTGGTCTGAAAAGGGGAGTTTTTTTATTTATTTGGTGGGATGTACAAATAAAATTGCAACCGGCTGCATTTAGTGGGGGCTTCTAACAGTCCCGGGACTGGTTTCAATTCCTGCTGCAGTCTTGACTTACCTTGTGTTCACAGTCGGTGTGGTCTGTAACTGAAACTCGTTGAAACCCTGCCGCAAGGAGGTTAGTCAGCAGGAGTGTTTGGACAAGCACCTGACGGGGGTTAGGGAGAACAAATGCCTCGGCATGCCGGAGCAAGGTGCAACTTGCCTTCGTGGCCGTTCTCGGTAATTTCGGTGAGATTATGCATGAAGCTTGCAGATGGCTATCAGTTAGACAGAATCTCCTTTGGAACTGATTCACTTCAATCAGTAAGGTCTTTTCAACATAGAACACATGCCTAAAGGAAGGGGACGTGCGTTTCTGTGCGCAGGAGTGGAAGGGTTTTGCCACTGATTATTTTGGAGGAGGAGGAGTATGGGGCGGGGGGGGGGGCTTGCTACGGCCCCTTGTGAGAGGAGGAGGAGTATGGGCAGTGTGTGTGGATTTGCTACAACTCCTTGGGAGAGGAGGGGTATGTGCAAGGGGGCGAGGGATGGTTTTTTAATGGGGAATATGGGGTAGAGGAACTACAGGGTTGGAAGGGTAGGATTGGTGGTTGTATTTGGATTGCGTATGGGATTGTTGTCTTTGGGTTCTTTGACAGAATTGATTTTTTTTCTAAATGAGGTAGGGGGATGTGGTAGGGGTTAATGGGAGAGGACTTTGGGGTGTTTGTATGTTCTGATATTGTGTATTATATATTTTTTATTATTTAATGTAAGCTGGCCCGAATCTTCTTTTGGGAAGGGTGGGGTATATATTGACTACCACTCCATTCGTTTTGACCTCCTTTATTCTCACCTGAGGAAGAGCTCTTACAGAGTACGAGTGTTTGTGTTACAACCACCAACAATTTGCTCCAGGAGAAAGTACCGCCAAAGTAGCCATTTTTTTAGGGGAGAACATTTCACTGGAAAAGGTCAACATCCGGATGAAAAATTTGCATGCCTCTCCTCGCCGGCAGCGTGTGGTGAGGGCAGGAGAAGAACTCCCAGGCCCACACAGAACAGCTGATCAGCAGGAACCTGAGAGGTGCTGCTTTATCACCCACAGTGCAAGAGCAGGGCTTGCTTTGCGGGTGGGTTGGGAAGCCCTCCCCCTGCCTGCACGGCAAGCCCAGACCTGCGAACTTACACTGTGAGAGGGGGAGCACTCCTTGCTCATCACGACACCAACAGCGCTTTTATCTTTAGTTATAAAAAAAAAAAAAAGGAAAGAAAAATATTTTCACAGGGACAAGCTTGTTTTCACAAGTTTTTTACACTTGTGCAATATGCTACCGTCTTTCCCACATCTCCTGCCTATCTCCTATTTGGGACTAACATGACCAGCGCACAGCGGACTTCATTATGCAGGCGTTCTTGTATTGTTGCGAGTGCCTCGTAGCAATCTGGCCTGTTTGCTCATGTAGCCAAAACTGTGTGTGGAATTAAACCAACTTGCATAATTTATATAACCGATACGTATTGTGTACACACACATACATTATATAATCTGTAGGTCACACCTCCGTTCTGGGAGAGTCTTTTCACAACATCGTTATTACCAAATATGCTTCCATGATCAGCAAAATCGATAACACAAAATCTTTTTAAAATTGGTGACTTTATTATTACTTTTTTGGGGGGACGGTCCTCTGGAAAATGAGACGGATGCAGTTAACTCCCAGTTGGCTGCCATCCTATTGTTAGACGCCATAGGGCAGGACTAGGGAACCCCACAACTTGTGGGTCAAATCCAGCATGTGACTGTTCCTTAAATTTTATTTATTTATTTATTTATTGGCCCCTTCTCAATTCCTTGATCTGGACCATAATCCGGGGGAAGGGAGCAGAGATGAGGGGATGCGCGCAGATAGGGAACAGATGCACAGAGTGCAGTCCGCCCAAACCTCTGTTGAACCCTTGGAGCTTGTACTAATTTTAAGCGGCCCCTGGGAGGGAAAAAGTCCCCCCCCCCCAATTTAGCCCCTTCCGTTATTCTGAGTGCACCCTAACCACCCCCGACTCCTGTCTGACCCACGGAGTTTGGACTGGCTTTTTTTTTTTTTTTTTTTAAATGTCCCCCAAGAAAGAAACGGTTCCTCCCCCACCCCTGAAGAGAACTTGGCTGGTTTCCGCTTTGAGCCTTGCAGGGGAAACTAGCCGAGGTTTCACCTTGACAGTTTCTGCCTGCGCAGACGGGAGACTCTTTTTTTGAGACTTGTTTTTGGTTTGTCTGATTTCACGACAGACTGCATAGAGCAGGGGGTGGGGAACTTTTTCCCGCCCAGGGGCCAATTTTTAAAATTAGTACAAGCTCCCAGGGCTGCCTAGATGTTGGGGGGTGTTTAAGGGGTGAACTCAGGAAAAGGAGGGTCCAGATCATGAATCTGTCCCCTCTCCTTGTGTGCATGCCCTCCTCTCTCTGCTCGCTTACCCCGAGATCCATCTTTCCGTGTTTGAGGGTAGGAACTGGATCCAGGGGACCCAAGTGAAAACTAGTCGCAGGCTACATTTGTCCCCCGGGCCCTGAGGTTCCTCAAATCATGTTTCATGAGCAATCATGAAATTATGATTCCTCATAATCGATCATGTTTCAGGCCATCTTGGTAGTGGACCAAGTCCTGCCCACAGCACCATCGGCCTTGGTATCCTGCCGAGCCAGCTTGTGGCGTTCATGTTCTGCAACGTCAAGCTTTTATTACACTTCTTGATTTCTGCTTAGAGACACAACAGATTCATGCTGATCGCAGACCAAAGCTTTGGCTCAATAACTTAATTTAATCTTATCTAATTGGTGGGTTCAAGCCGATGGTCCCCAGCTAAATTACGAACTACCCCCCTTATGAGACAATGACCACTCTTGAGCATACGAGTTATTTTTCTTTTATTAAAAGATATATTCCCCATGGACTATCAACACACGCATCAACGATCACATGACGTATGGGCAAATCACGCAAAGAAACTAATAAAACCAGGCTAGTGATCAAGTAAATATGGAAAGTATTCAACAAGAAAGTAAAATCTCGGTTTCATTCTAACGGTGTTATTACCTTTCCTTTTCATTGGTTACCAGAGAGACCAGTTCCACCGGTGTCCAGACATCCGTACTGGCTCATTAAGAAAGAATAGAAATGGCATTGGAGAGCATTTCTTCCTGGGTAACCTGGGTTTTAAACCTCGTCTCCTGTGAAACTCCCTGGAGATGTCGAAGTGGCTTACGTTTTCCAATCAAAATATAAAATCAACATCTTTACTTTTATATTAAAAAAAAACGTCTTGGGTGTAGCATGCCTGGGTAAGGGCCTCTGCCAGGGATCCTGGAGGGTCTCGGGTAGCCCGCCTGGGTGAGGGCCTCTGCCAGGGATCCTGGAGGGTCTCGGGTAGCCCGCCTGGGTGAGGGCCTCTGCCAGGGATCCTGGAGGGTCTCGGGTAGCCCGCCTGGGTGAGGGCCTCTGCCAGGGATCCTGGAGGGTCTCGGGTAGCCCGCCTGGGTGAGGGCCTCTGCCAGGGATCCTGGAGGGTCTCGGGTAGCCCGCCTGGGTGAGGGCCTCTGCCAGGGATCCTGGAGGGTCTCGGGTAGCCCGCCTGGGTGAGGCCTCTGCCAGGGATCCTGGGGAGCCGGATTTGAAACCCTGCTGCTGTGTCAGGTTGTGACAATACTGAGCTAAGATGGACCATTGGTCTGACTTAGGCAACTTTCAGGCACGCACACACGCACCCACCCACCCACCCACGGGATACAGAGCAGGAAATCCAGGCCTAAGGCGCCAAGGCAGGGCCCTGCAACATGTATTTTTCATAAGCATTGCTTAAAAGTTTGCCTTGGTTGGCAGCCCTAGAGGCATAAAATCTGTCCCACCCAAGTGGCACGGGGGCCATGCTTGGACAGCCATGTGGACATCACTTGTGTTGAAAATTGCATTCTGGGAACCGGGCAACTATTGTTACACTACTCAGCCTCAAACAAACCATTTAGAGCAGGGGGTGAGGGAACCTCTTCCCTCCCTGGGGTCTCCTTGAAAATTAGCCCAAGCTCCAGGAGCTGCATAGGAGTGGGGGGTGGGAGGGGGTGGGGTTAAAGGAGTGCGCTCCGGAAGAGGAGGGTCTTGTTTGTGCGGTAGGGGCTGAATTGGTGGGGCCAGATCCAGGAACTTAAAAGGGGCCAAATTTGTAGGTCGCTTTTGACCCCTAGGCCTAAGGTTCTCCACTTCTGATTTTAGAACATGCTCCTCCCCTACCTCCCCCGCCACCAACCCCTGCTTCAGTGGGTGGGTAATAGAAACTGTGACCAGTCCTGTCTTCCAAATGATTTCAGGGAGGGAAAACTGATTATCTGTGAAGAGGCAATTGCCTAGTTTCGACCAGGGCAGGTAGGACTGGTTTTGACAGGAGCCATCCAGCAAGCTTGTTGAAACTCTTAAAAGATTTTGGTTTAGAGCAACCCTCTGCCGAACGTGGTTTGCAACCCTAATCCCTTTTCAGCGAACAGGTACCTAAGATACAGCCTTAGGTTAGACAGTATTGCAGGAAAACCCCTTTGTTCCTGTTGGAGCTCCTTACAACAAGTGTGGGAGCTGAAACGGGTGGGCAAAGAACTGTCTGATTAAAAGCATGAACGGGACGGGGGCGAGGGGGAAGGGAAACAGCACAATTCTTCTCATAGACTGCAGTGTCGCTGAATCCTGATTGAATTGTGACGCTTGCCGTAGTCGATATCTTTGGAGGCCTGTTTTATGGGATTCCCGGAGCAAGTCTGTCATTCTCACTTGCCAAGGAAACTTTATAAACGTGCCCCTGAGCATTACCGCAAGCAGTTGAGCACGACCACCGAGGGTTCGCAATCTCTTCTCCGCTCGGGCGCACCTATCTTTCTCCAACTCTTCGCAAGCACGCCTATGCTTATTTATGCTTATTAATTGGACTGTTAAATGATCTGCTATAATGATGAAAGTGCACTTGCCGTTTTAGTGTCCTACTCTGATGAGTTACGTTTTTTGTGGCAAACCGGAGAGCCCGTCGAGGCACACTTGCGTAAATCAGACCAGGGAAGAGAGCAGATTATATCTGGTCCGTGTTTCCTGAGCTATTTTTGCTGCTGTGAATGGCGATCAGACCTTTGGAGACGGATATTGGCTTTTCCATGGCAACACCTTGCTGCCATGAACTCAATCTGGCCTTTAGATTCTTCTCATTACTGTATACTAATTTTATCCCCCAATAAGTTTCTAATCAACGTTAAGGATTTGGTGTGAATTCTCCCAAAGCTGTTTGCACATTTAAACCTTCCTATTTTATTCCAATCTTGCAGGGAAACAGATTGTACAATGTTCCTAACAGACCTCTGCCTGAAGGCACCAAGACATTGCACCTTCTGTCTCTGGCTACTGCAGGACGTTGGGAAATGCCAGTGACCTTGAGAGAGGCTCTTCTTCCCAAAGAGGCCCCATGGTTTGCTTGGAATATGTAGAGCTGGGAAAGACAATTTAGAGTTTTCTGAACGGATCCTCCTTCAAAATGGTTTATTTTTTGAGGAAAACAGCCCCAATGGTCGTTTCTCAATGACATGGCTCTGTGAGGAGGGACAATCCGGTGGTGACACTGCTAGACTGACATTTTGGCAGACTTTCAGCTCCGTTCCCTCAAGCCCCCACAGACTCCTCATGTGACCTCATGCCAAGTCACTTCAGCAATGTTCTGACAAACTGGGCCCTTCTATTTTATTCTATTTTATTCCAGAGGCATTCACACGAACGGAGCGCTAAACCAACATTAACCGGGAGTAGGAAGAGAAGTATGTACTCCTGTAAAGTCAGGAGGACATACTCACCTTCGGTTAATATTTCGCAGTAACTCTGGGAATGCTTATTTATGGGAGGTGTGGCCGCCCGCTCTTCAATGATGGTTAGATCTCAGCGAGAGAGGAAATTGACACAACACTACCTGGTTTACAGTGCTTCAATGCTACCAAAGTAGACTAGTTACTTTGATTCAACGGAAGTTGTTTCGGTTTATGTCTCACAGCCTTAGTATCGTCTCATCTTGGTTCTTCATCTAACTGGCAGCAGATTTAAAATAAATAAGAAAGTATTTTTTTCACTCAACATGCACCTTACGGAATTTGTTGCCAGAGGAGGTGGTCAAGTCTAGTAGCATAGCTAGGTTGAAACAAGGATTGGCTTAGTTCTTGGAGGTTAGGTCAATTAACGGCTATTAGTCAAGTAGGCTGGAGAACGTAATTTCTGAATGTCAGGAGCTAGAAGTGGACAACAGGGAATGGATTTCCCTGTTATAACTTGTTGGGTACTTCTCCGAAGCAATTGAGATTGGCCACTGTTGGAGACAGAATGCTGGGCTGGATGACCCATTGGTCTGACCCCCATATGACACAGACTTATGTTCTTATCTGTACAATGGGGGAAATAGTCCTGCCTTATCTCTGGGGAATGTGAGCAGAATAGTGTCGGGTACATATAAATTAAAAATAGTGATAATAAAAATGATTGTGGATTGTGAGATGCTGAAATAATTTGACTATGGGCATCCGATAAAAGCCAAAGGTGTAGGATACAGTTGACTGAGCTAAAGATGATGAACTCATGATCTTGGGTGTGCACCTTAAAGTTGTCGGAGGTCAAGTTCTGTGTTAGGAGTTGCTTTTTTTTCTGGAAAATGGTAATTACGTTGGCAGAATACAAAGTAAGTTCTTTTCTCCCCCTTCCAGGACTGAACTATTGTGATTGGCGGTTCTTGTGTGGGGTGAATGCCAGTTGGATCTAAATGTGTATTTTTTCCCTTCTTTCAGGTTGTGACAATTCAGTCATCATCTGGAACGTGGGGACGGGCGATGCGCTCATCCACCTGGACGACATGCACCAGGACATGATTTACAACGTGAGCTGGAATCGCAACGGCAGTCTGATCTGTACAGCTTCCAAAGACAAAAAAGTCCGAGTCATTGACCCCCGGAAACAAGAAATCATTGCTGTGAGTATATATTTTAGTGTGAAATCAGCAGTCCATTGGTGTAACCAATGTGTACCGCATGCATTTACAAGAGAAACCCCATGCTGCTTTGCTTAACACACTATGGGCAAATTCATACAAATCTTCTCTCCTGGTAGTTTAATTTACTGAGGGAGAGAACCGTTCTCTCAGCCACAGGAAGGTGCGGCCGCACCTTGAATAGTGTGTGCAGTTCTGGTCGCCCCATCCCTATTGCTATTTGGGGGCGCGGCGGTGGGGGGCGAGAGAGACCCTTTCTGTCCAGGATTCCCAGCAGCTAGAACGGAATTTGGGTGGCGTGTCTGGATTTTGTCTTCAGCTTCGAATCTTTTTTTCAAATCCCTTTCAGGAGAAAGAGAAAGCCCATGAGGGAGCACGGCCCATAAGAGCCATCTTCCTGGCCGACGGGAACGTCTTCACCACCGGCTTCAGCCGCATGAGCGAACGGCAGCTTGCCCTTTGGAATCCAGTACGTGCCCAGCCAGCGAGGCTGCTGTTGCTCCATTGTGGTGGTGCTGTCATCAGAACGATTCTTCTCTGTGGGCAGAGCCGTTACTGGGCAAGACTAGCGTTCTCTCAAACTTCCTTCCTTGGCATGCAGCGTGAATTTGTGCACGTGCGTCTTTGCCAAGCCTAACGGGCGTCTGCTTGTTGCAAGGTGCAAAGCCCCACTGGAAATAATTATCAGAGGGATCGCTGCTGCCCCCCACTCTTGTACCTTGCAAGATTGTGATTTTGGCTTTTCCCCCCAAACTTAAAATCAGGTGACTGGCAATGAAGCTATGAGGATGTCGACTTCTGTATTTAAAAAAAATAAATTTCAAGCCTTCATAGCGGTGATGAAGCTTGGGGGAAAGCTACTACAGGTTATCTGGAAAGCCCTGGAAACTAGAAACAAGTATAGAGAAACTAACTGTCATTTACTTATATAGAGTGATGGATATAGAGATAGATATAAATAAATACACACACAAGCACAGTCTTACACCTTTCTTTCTGTGCTGGTGTTATAACACAGTCCTTGTGAGCTTGCCCTCATCTATGCTTCCTTCTCCTGAGCCAGTCTTTTGGTGCTTGGGGGTAGGAACTGGATCCAGGGGCCAGATCCAGGAATTTGGAATGGGGCTGTGTAAAAACTAGCCATGGGCCACATTTGGCGCTGTGGCCCAAAGTTCCCCACTTTCGCCGTAGATTTACAAATGCGTTCTCCTATTTAGTATCTTAACTTTGGAAGTGATTTATTTTTTATTGTTTTTTAGGACCCGTTATCTGTTTTCATATCTGTTCTCAGAAAATCAGTTCAGTTCCCAAAGCAACTGTACCCCATTTCGTACATATCACAAAATGGGGACCCGCGGGGACGTAAAATCGACCAAACTTTAGGTAGCTATCCTATTTGGTATTTCCTTTCTTTTAATCTCTTTCAAATTTCCATTTCCAGAAAAATATGGAGGAGCCCATCGCCCTGCATGAAATGGACACCAGCAATGGGGTTTTGCTGCCGTTCTACGACCCTGACACCAACATCATATATTTGTGTGGAAAGGTAAGCAAGCAGCTTGGCTGGCAGGATTGCATCCCATACCCAACCCTAGTGCTAGCTCAGGGGGGTGGTTTGGGTCAGCTCTGCTATTCAACATTTTTGGTTTCATGGGAAATAATTTACTGAAGATTGGAAAAAATTTCCAACCCAGACCAATGATTGTTGGCGCTGCTGGTGGGATCTTCAAAGATCTCCCTAAATTGAGTGATTTTGCACTTCCCCAGAGTGCTGACGACCTGGTGGCATCTAAAAGTGGAGAGACCAGTCTCGTGGTCTTTCTTTTTGAGAGCTTTGCTCGTACACCACTCAGCCTGGTGAAAACAACGCAAATTAGATATTTGGTTAGAGTGACACTCATGAGAAGTGCCCCCCTGGGTCAGACCAGTGGTCCGTTGAACCCAGCATCCTGTCTCCGACAGCAGCCAATCTCAGTTGTTTCAGAGAAGTCCCCAACAGGTCACAACAGAGTGATCCCTTCCTTGCTTTCACGGCTCCTGACGCTCAGAGGTGACCTTCCCCCAACCTCCTTGACTAATAGCCATTAATGGACCTGTCCTCCAAGAACTTAGCCAAGCCTTATTTAAACCCAGCTGTGCTACTGGCCTTCACAACATCTGGCAACAAATTCCACGAGTTAATTTTGCAAGGAGTGAAAAAATACTTGGCTTTTTTTTTTTTTTTTTTTTTTAAATCCTCTGCCAGTTCGTTTCATGGAGTGTCCCCCAGTTTTAGTACTATTTGACAGGGTAAATAATAGCTCCCTCTTTACTCCTTCCATACCGCTCCTGATCTTGTAAAATTCTATCCTCACCCCTTTGTCATCACTTCTCCAAGCTGAAGAGCCCCAACCTATCCAGCCTCTCTTCCTACGGGAGCCGTTCCAGACCCTTGATCGTTTTTGTTGCCCTTCTCTGTACCTTTTCTAGCTCTACTATGTCTTTTTTGAGATGGGGGCAACCGGAACTGCCCACAATAGTCCTGGTGCAACTGCACCTCCCTGTGGCTGATGGTGGCCAGGGTATCGTCTGCGTTAATGTAAAGCTGACAGCAGCGTTGGCAGTGCCCTCTCTGCCCTTTTCAGAAGAGTGAATATGATCCAGAGCCAGCGCTCATTTTCTGGGTCAGTTACTGGAACGCCGGAGCTGTTCTTGCTAATTTTGAGAGTGATTTACTCTAGGTGTTAAGTGAGCTAAAGTGCTGACCCCTGAGTGTTACTGCCACAGGTTTTCCTGGAACTGGCAGCTACAGATGAGAGAGATAAATGAGCAATTGCAAACAAGGGTCCATTAAAATAAATATTTTCATAATCAGCAGCTGGTGGGAGCTATTAATTCTGTATGCTGGCTACCTCCTGCCATTGCTTGTTTGACACTTGACTGCTCTGACGTCTCCAGCTTCACTTTCGATTCATCTCTGTTTCAATGTAGCCTAATGAATAAATGTTGGACTTGGCCCTGGGACACCGCGGTTCAAATCCTGTCTCAGCCATGAGCTTGCGGAATGGCCTTGGGCAAGTCACTGTCTCTCAACCTCACTTCCCCATCTGTAAAATGGGAATAAATGGGAACCTCATCCTTAGGCAAACTCATTGCCTCCCATGGCTTCCAATACCACCTCTATGCTGATGACACTCAACTCTATCTCTCTACTCCTTCTCTCTCTCCCTCTGTTCAAGCTCGTCTCATCAACTGTCTCTCTGACATCTCTACCTGCATGTCTCAACATGGCTCAAACTCAACATGGCTAAAACTGAACTCCTTATCTTCCCCCCTCATCCTTCCTCTCCTTCCTCACTGTCAATAACTATTGATGGAGTCACCGTCCTGCCTGGTCCCCCAAGCCCGTAGTCTAGGCTTCATCTTTGACTCACCCCTTTCTTTTAAACCTTACATTGACTCTGTTGCTAAATCCTGTCGCTTCTCCCTCCATAACATTGCTAAGATTCGCCCTTTTCTCTCTGTCTCGTCTGCCAAAACTCTTGTTCATGCTCTGGTCATCTCTCGCCTCGATTACTGTAACCTCCTTCTCACTGGCCTTCCCCGGTCTCACCTTTCTCCCCTCATCTCTGTCCAAAACTCTGCTGCCAGGGTCATCTACCTCGCCAGTCGCTTTGACCATGTGCAGCCCCTCCTCTCTTCGATTCACTGGCTTCCCCTTCCTGAATGAATCCTGCACAAGCTCCTAGTCTTCACCTATAAAGCTCTTCACAACCTTGCTCCCCCCTACATCACTGCACTTATCGCCCTCCATACTCCAGCCCGTGCACTTCGCTCCTCCTCTGTCCCTTCTCTCACCCTTCCACGCCTTCCCTGCTCCCCTAAGCGCCTTCGTCCCTTCTCACTTGCTGCCCCCCATGCCTGGAACTCCCTCCCTGTCCATATCCGCCTTGCCCCCTCCCTTCATACCTTCAAATCTCTCCTTAAAACTCACCTCTTTCGCTCTGCTCTGTCTGACCCTTTATCCTGCTGAGCCACTATTTCCTATACCTACAGTCTGTTTACCCTTATCCTTGCAACATGGACCTGCCTGCTGTCATCCTCATCGTAACCAAGCCAAGTACGTGCACTTGAGACCTCGCATCTTCATGAATGTTAGACCCCTTGTCTCTCCCTCTGTTCCCCTTCCTAAGTCTCTCCCCCAGCTCCTGTCTCTCAGATTGTAAGCCCTAGGGGCAGGGACCGTGTCTATTTTATGGCTTTGTAAAGTGCCAGGTACACTGCTGGCGCTATATAAATGTTTGTTAATAATAATAATAATAATAATAATCATGACCTCCCTTACAGTGTTTTCATGAGGTAGGTCATCATTATTCAGTGTGAAAAAAACTAACTGTGAACACTGAGAGCACTCCTAGGAATGATAAATAACGTCTCAAAACAGATGCTGACGCATGCAAAGCCTAACGTGTACGTTGTGTGTGTGTATAAATCGCTTGCAGTTAGTCATGTTACCATCCAGACAACTTCGTATTATATGGTGAAACAATCATTAGCCTTTGCAAATAACTAATCTCCTGCACCTGGGAGGAAGGTAAACAGCAAGGTAAACCACTCCCAGTCTGGGTTTCAGCCTGGGTACGGTACAGAGATGACCTTGGTTGACAATCTCCATCTGGCATTGGACCAGGGTCATTAGACCTTACTGGTCCTGCTAGACCTTTCGGCTGCAGTCGACACAGTCGATCATGAGGTGTTGGTGACTCACCTGCGGGACCGTGCCGGAATTGGTGGAACGGTCTTGGACTGGTTTCGTTCATTCCTGGCCAGGAGAACTCACCGGGTGGTCTTGGGGGAGTGTACGTCTTCCCCCCGGGACCTCACGTGTGGAGTCCCGCAGGGTGCCATTCTGTCCCCCCTCTTGTTTAACATCTATATGCAGCCGTTAGGGGAGATCGTGAGGGGGTTTCAGGGTATGCAGTGTCATCAGTATGCTGATGACACTCAGCTCTACCTCCTTTTCCATTGATCCAGGCCATGCAGTCTCTTTATTTTCCCAGTGCCTGTCAGCTGTGGGGGCTTGGATGAGGTTGAACCATCTGCAGTTGAATCCTGGTGTCTTTTAGGGTACCTGACATACCAAAATACCGTTTTTGTCCTGATTTTTTTTTTTTTACTTCTCGTCCTGGATTTTGGAAACATTTTCAGGTATATTTGGGGGGTAATTTCAAGCACTCAAAACCCGGAAAACTGAAATTTGGAGTTTTCAGGTACTTTGCTGGTATTTGGGAACCGATTTGCGTAAGAATATAAGAAGTGCCATACTGAGTCAGACCAATGGTCCATCAAGCCCAGCATCCTGTCTCCGACAGTGGCCGAGTTGGTCGCATGAGAGAAATATCAGCAGTCACAATGGGCAATCTGTTCCCTGCTGATCACTCCCTGCTCCTAACAGTAACAAGTTACCATCGCGTAATCTACTTGGCTAATAGCCGTTAATGGACCTATTCTCCAAGAACTTAACCAGTTCTTTTTTTTAAACGTAGCTATACTATTGGTCCTGACAGCCTCCTCTGGTACCTGAAACTGTTCCTGTTTCAGTTCTAATTGCAGCCCTGGTCTTCCAATCCTGTGAACAGATCCCCAAAGTCATTTAGATTTCTAAATACAAACGATGCCGCTATAACTAGAGTGGCCAGAAACTGAGCTTTGCGGTTAATTTCAAAAGTCTGGCTCTGGGCGCGCGCGTCACCGTAGCCACGCCATGGCTGTTCCCGAATGCAGTTGTAAATTGATCAGAGCAGCCTGAAATGAGGCCTGTTAGCTTTGATAGTCAATGGAAGACTTGGAGGGAATTAAGTCTAAAAGGTGATGCGTGTGGTGGTGTTATTTGCCTTCGTACGTGATGCTTTTTGAAGGTCGAAACATTGTGCTACGAGAGAGTGTTTCTTTTGCTGTCCTTGTAATGAAACCTTCAAGCATATTGACTCCTTCAGTGCTGCCTCATGAACCTGAGATGTTGAGACCATCTGCACCTCCAAAGCTGCCCCCATTTTGCCCAGCTCTGGTCTACAGCTGGTGCTCCAGTTGGGGGGTGCATTGCTCTGCAGTGTCACGGCAGGGCAGGGAGAGCATGCCTTGTGCTAGCACGTTCTCTAAAAAGGAGACTCGGTGGCAGCAGACTTCTGCCTGCCCTGTGTACGGAAGGAGTGGTCACTTGTAGGGAGAAGGAAGCCCACTCCTCTTTCTAAACAGGATATTTTGTAGCAGCCGACAGCGGTTCTAATGATTCTGGTCCTCTCCTTTCCTCCAGGGTGACAGCAGTATTCGCTATTTTGAGATCACGGACGAGTCCCCGTACGTCCACTACCTCAACACCTTTAGCAGCAAAGAACCGCAGAGGGGGATGGGCTTCATGCCGAAAAGGGGCCTTGATGTGAACAAGTGTGAAATTGCCAGGTAACTAGAAATGGCTGGAGCGCGTCAGCGGCCTTAGCCAACCTAGCTGATTCTGTGTAAATCCTGCACCCGGTACAAATCCAGCTGTCCTCATCCTGCCTCCAAGCAGGGGGTTGGACTAGGGGACCCTTTGCCGGGGTGTGTCTATGAATCTAAACCGATGCTGGCTGGGTTTGCACGGATGCGACGCAGCATAAAACAACCGTGTACAAGCTGCAAAGTTTCAAGAGGGAAAGAAACGGAGGGTAATTCATTCAGTGTCTGCTCCCTGACTGCAGAGCCATTAATGCTGGATTTAGAGACCTCTCATTTCAGAGGAATGTTTCCTGCCTGGTCAGCCGTTCTTCCAAGGTCTCTCCTGACTGGGATAAGTGGCAATACTTCTGTGAGGGATAATACGATCGGGATTGAAAGTGGGTCAGCATTTGCACGGAGACAGTAACAGTCTGAGCGTTGTCTGGCAAAGCAAACTGCTGCGCTGCCAGGTTCGCCTCTGCCCCAGTCCATCGAAGGTCAAAAATGAAACCCCCTTTATCTACAAGATGTATTATTTTAGCATCTCTTTAACTTTATAAATCCCTTTCCAGAACATGCGTTGCTTGCTTATAAAAAGCGTAGCTTAGCAACTTACCCCGACTCTTGCAGAATAATTCCGCAGAAGCCCAGGAGGTTTGATGTAATTTAAGATGGGTGAGTAACCCCAGGCCCAGGGGCCCTATGCGGCCTGTGGCTAGTCTTTATTTGGCCCCTTTCTAGTTCCTGGATCTGGTCCCGGGAACCAGTTCCTGCCCCCCCCCCCCCAGCACTAAAAGATTGAGCACAGGGTAAGGGTGCAGAGATGGGGGCAGGCTCACGAGAATATGGGGATGAGTTCCATGGCACAGATCCATGATCTGAACTCTCCTGTTCCTGAACACACCCCAACTTGTAGGCGGTGCTCTGAGCTTCTACTCATTTTCAAAGTGGCCCCCGGGAGGGGAAAGGTTCCCCACCCCCTGACTTTTGAACACAGCAAAAGTCCTGTAGGTAAATGTCATCAACCAAGGAAATGAAGCTTGCCTGATGGTTTGGAGCCTGGTCTCCTCGAGCCGACAGCTGAAAGGAGCCCGTTGATTTCTGCAAGCACCGATCAGCCCTTTCGCGCACGAATGTCGTTGAGGTCTTTCCCTTTTATAGAATTCATTATAATAGAGGGAGAAATCAGGAATGTGTCATCTGGAATGCGATCATCACAATATCTGGGCACCTCTGTCTTGGATCGGTGTTTCCAAGCCGTAGTTTCGAAGGCTGCCTCTCTGGAGAACCTGTCCCTTTTCCGTTCTCGTCTCTCGGGGTAGCGCTCGAACCCGCCCAGCGATGAGTCAGAGAAACAATGGGATGACGGAGATGCCATTTTGACTAACCAGGCTCCAGCAGCTGCTTGGAGATGAGTGATCTCGGTTCCATTCTCAAGCCCCTTTCTCCTGAGTGGGGTGTCTGCCTTCAAAGCAGGCCCAGTTCTGTTGAGGATATAATGGGAAAGCTTTAACCAATTCAGGGTTTTTTTCAGCCTTTACCTCCCCCCCCCCCCCCTCTCCTTGACTACAAATGTTTGGGGTTTTTTGGGGGAGTGGGGGGACAGAATAGGAAAGAAGTGCTTTCTCCTCCACCTTCACGTGCCAAGTGAATTTAGTTGATGCTGTGTTCTTTGCTTTTTTGTATTTCTTTGAAAGATTCTTCAAACTTCACGAGCGAAAGTGCGAGCCCATCATCATGACTGTCCCGCGGAAGGTGAGTCCTACCTTGTTTTTAAGCATTCCGCTGTTGGGATTCTCCACCGTCAAAGCATCTTTTACCAGTTTGGGGTGGTTTCCCTTTCCAGTCCGACCTGTTCCAAGATGACCTGTACCCAGATACAGCCGGCCCCGAAGCCGCCGTGGAAGCGGAGGAATGGTTTGAGGGGAAGAACGCGGATCCCATTCTCATCTCTTTGAAACACGGGTACATTCCAGGCAAGAACCGGGATCTCAAGGTGGTTAAGAAGAACATATTGGACAAACCTGCGGCAAACAAGAAAAACGATCTCATCAATGCCCCAAAGAAAGCCGTAGACACCTCAAACACGGTGAGTCGATTAAACCACTATCCATCCGCGACTGGTACCTGAGTCTCAGGGCGTGTGTGTGATTTCCCCACCCCACCCCACCCCCAGGCTTATGGTGCGCTTGGTCCTGGCGTCAACCACAGCTGATCTACCCAAGGGGCTGAAAGAATGCTTTGTCTGGCTCTTGATTCCATCTGGCGTTTCATCTGGTCCAATCGGAATGAACGATTGGCCCAATCGGACCAGACCAAAATAAATCGGCCTTTTGCGCATGTGTGAAATGGTGCTGCCCGTATTCGGAATGGGGGGGGGGGGGGGGCTGGCGCCACTGTTTTGAGGGTGGAACGTGCCATCTTGGGCATGCACAAATGGCTGATTTCTATTTATTTTTTTGACTGGAATTCTGATTGGAAACTCTCCCCCCCCCAGTCGAGATTCCCATAATGTTCCACAAAAACAGAACGATTTTTTCCACCCATCCCTTCCGGCTGTTGCCGGCGCTGCAGGCCAGAACATCTTCCCGCTGGCTCCCAGCTCTGAGGCCCCTGAGCGACTGATCTCAGGAGCGGAGAGCAGCACTCGCCTCAGAGAGAGCCTTCCCCACCTGTCTCCTTCCTGGAGACACTCCCTGGGCTGCTGCTCTCGCCCTCTTCCTCAGAGCTGATCTCTGAGGGGCTGGTTCCCCCACTCCCTGCCCCACTTACACACACTGTGACCTACTGGGGACAAGCTTGTGATCCTCACAGTCTACCTCTCGACTGCCCCGGAGGTAAGAAGCCCCCTCCCCCAAACCTGACGACTTGGGTAATCAAAGGGTTGAGAGAGTGTGACTTTCATTTGATTTAGAGACCGGTTCCTCTGGATCGCAAGTAAAATCTAGCTTCTCCATGCAGAGTCCTGTGGAGTGTTTCAGGGAAGCCTGGCCGATGCCAGCTTGGGTGTTGACCAGTCTCAACCCCCCCTCCCCGGGGTTTTGGACTGAACTGTCTCGTAGGTGCAGAGCCAAGAATATCCTCGAGAGGGAGCAGCAGGCTTGAAAGAGCGCCCCTGAATCGGAGCTCTGCCTTGGTTGTGGTGTGGGCATGGCAACCAGATTTTTATTCATAAATCAGAGGGAGCGATTTGATCCCAACGGGGAGTCATTTGTCTAAAGCTTCCAAGCTCAGAAAAATAATAAATAAATAAAATAAAAATCCCTCTTGCAGACTAGATTTTGGAGCTGCAGGTCCACGCCCTGCGGGCTGCCACTTCTGGTGAAAGCCTTGCTGATGGCAGTCGCGGCCGAAAGGGAAGATTGCGTCTGCTATTAACGAAGGGGAGTTCATCAGGAGTTCCAGTGTGCGCTTTAAGGCCATAAGTAGTACCAGGCTGAGTCAGACTAATGGTCCATCAAGCCCAGCATCCTGCGCTCCGACAGTGGCCAATCTCGATCGCATGGGGGAACCATCTGTCACAATGGGGGATCCATTCCCCGTTGTTCACTCCCAGCGCCCGACAGTAAGAGGTTCATCTCGTAAGCTACTTGGTTAATAGCCATTAATGAACCTACTTGCCAAGAACTTATCCAGGCCTTTTTTAAACCCAGCTCTACTACTGGCCTTGACCACGTCCTCTGGCAACAAACTCCATAAGTTAATTATGGGTTGAGTGAAAGAGTATTTCCTTTTATTTGTTTTAAATCTGCCGGCAGCTAGTTTTATGGAGTGTCCCCTAGTTCTAGTGCTATTTGAGAGGGTAAATAACCGTTCCCGATCTACTCGTTCCACATCACTCAAGATTTTATAAACCTCTATCATGTCCCCTCTCAGTCTTCTCTTCTCTTCGCTGAAGAGACCCAGCTTGTCAAGCCTCTCTTTGTGCGGAAGCCGTTCCATACCCTTTATCATTCTCGTTGCCCTTCTCTGCACCTTTTCTAGTTCAATGATGTCTTTTTTGAGATGGGGCGACCAGAACTGCACACAATATTTGAGGTGCGGTCGCACCATTGGTTTGTATAGCGGCATTATGACATCCTCCATTTTATTCTCTATTCCTTTGTGAATAATTCCTAACATTGTTTGCTTTTTTGACTGCTGCTGCACACTCATGCGTCAAGCCTTCTGTGCAAAGCTTTGTGAGAAGGATTTTTTTGGTTCCTAACCAAAGGGAGGGGGGGAACCCAGGGGATGGAAGGGGTACATCCGACCTTGACTTGGGTTTGCAGGAGACAGTGTGGACAGCCCTCGCCACCCCCCAGACTGGTTATAACCACCAAGTACCATCGTTCCCAGCAAATCCCAGTTAAAGTCTCACCTGCCAAGATCCCCCCCCTCCCCTTTTGGCCTTGGCAAGCCCCAAAACCGTACCATGTCGAATTGTTTCTTCCTGGCTTACGCTCTGTTTCAAAAACCGCTTTTCTCTCTTCCAGCCAAGCGAAGCCAAATTGGACGAGATACTGAAAGAGCTTAAATCAATAAGAGAGACAATCTCCAATCAAGACGAGCGCATTGCCAAGTTGGAACAGCAGATGGCGAAGGTTTCCGTCTGAGAGGAAGTGGAACGTTGAGCTGTTAGCCGGGAGGGGTGGGGGGCGAGGTTGGACTGTGGGTGGGGGGGATGGGACGGGAGAGGCGCTGCCATCAAAGACAAAGTCGACATTCCATTTCCGCAGCCGACCAAGCAGCCCTGGGAAGCGTTTAGACAAGAACATTTTCTTTCCTCCTAAACGAACAGCGCCAAAAGTGGCTGGTCAGTGCTGGTTCCCGGGAAGCCAGGGCCCTCTGCAGAACAGCGGAGTGAGCCCCCTGGAACATAGGAATGTCTGACGACCCCCCCCCCCCCAACTCATCCGCTAGAAAAAAGAAAGTATTACCGTCATTTAATTTTGGTTGCCATTTGATTAAACATGCCATGCAGGGGGTTGGGGTTGCCTGCATTCTGGGCCTCGCAGAAGCTTGGTTGTTACAGGTTTGGCTGTTTCTAGATTACTCACTAGTCCCATGGGCTGAGGGGTCCTTCTTGAATCGCCTTGGCATCCTTCCCCATAGGTCAGGGTGCCCCTCGTTTTCGGCTATGGGGGCTGGCATTTTTTCCCCTCTTGTATCATTTCTAGTTTATTTATGACCCCTTCTCCCCCCCCAAACCATCTGCAGTTGCCCAGATCCCGCCCCGCTGATGACGAAAAGCCAAGCCTTTTAACGGAAGATTGTTTTAACCAACGCTCCTTGTCAAGCTTCAGTCTGAAAGAGACGCGCTCCCTTTTTTTTAACAATCCGTGTCGAGACATCGAGAATGAATTTGGAAGCAAACCGTTCTGACCCCTCCGTATTAAACGCAAGTCGCTTTTTATGAAAATTAGGGACCAGTGCCACGTTATTCCAAATTTTTTTTTTTTTTTTTTTTTTTTTTTTTTTTTTAAAGTTGCCAAAACCAAAAAGTAGCTGCCTTCCTCTCCTCCCCACACCCATTTGCCATTTTTTCAGTATTTGTCTTTTAATCTAAAGGGACATCACTCTGTGTGTGTGTTTATACCGAGAACAAAACCAGGCTTCGTTTGTATAATTGTATTCCTTCTTTCGAACAATCGGAACAGCGCCCGCACTGTTGAGTTTGCAGTGTGGGGGACAGAGCTGAATTACTGCCTTTTTGGGGGGATGCATCCCCATCACCTCTCCCTGTTCACTTAGCAACTTGGGCCTGAGTTAGGTGGCTCATGTATCGCATCCCCCCCCATCCCAATTTCCCCCTTCGTTCCACTCCAGGGCCCATGCAGGAGTCACGTTGTCTTTTAGTCCAACATTCTGTGCTTTGGGATTATCCTAGCTGTGTCAAAATTGGCGTGAGTGTGGTGCTGACTGGTTGTTTTTATTTCAAGGCAAACTATTTTCTACACCAGGGGATTGTTCTGTTTTTTTCCTTGGGGCTGGTGAGGGCCTGTGTGCGCAAGGTTTTAAGGGTGCTGTGGGTGAAGTATATAAGCAACGGAAGGACACGTCTTGTGGGATTGTGAGCCAGTGGGTGACTGGCCGGACTTCTGTCGTGTCCGATCGCTCCAGCGGTTGGCCTAGCTGTACATATTGTGTGTTCTGTATTAGAGCTGTGTCGCTATTCGCTACGGAGCTCTTAAATTTGTGAGTTGAAACCGTTTCTGCCCTTGCTTTCGGTGATTGCTTGAGACGTTCTAGCCCTCACGAGGTTCGTAAAGCAGCAGTTGGGTAATCTTATTTCGACACGTCTAGAAACAAGCCTTTGATACACATCCTGTCCTCGGCCGTCCTGCCACGTGACCCTCCCCAGCAACATCCCAAACCACAAATGTTTCCCATAACACAAGTGACCTTTGTCCACCATCCTACTGCCACTCCAGGTCACTGCTCACTAGGGTAGAGCGAGGGGTCTGTGTGCAGCAAACACTGAATGCCATCTGGCCTTGGGTGACACTGGCAAGTAAGCTCCTCAGCTGGTTCTCCCCATCTGAATTGGTTGTGGAGAGGGTACAGCACTAGGCTTGGCAAACCTGCTCCATCCCGCCATAGTGTCTTGTGGGCCCCTCTTCACCGACCCATCGATGCTGCCTTGTCAAACCCAGCTTGTTCTCCTAATACTGACAAGGCAGCATGGCCCATGGTAGAACAGGCCAGAAGACCCTTTGCCACCAAATATTTGCCCCGTAAATCCTGCCCTTGTGCGTGTGTAGCCTGCCTGAGTGTGCCAACCAAGAGGCTGCCTTTGAACACAACGGGTTTGTATTCTTTCCTCTGGGCTAGCAAGTGAGCTCTGATTTTTTTTTTTTTTTTTTCTTCTTTTCCCGTAGTTGTGCTAGGATTTCTCAAGTTCTCCACCGCTGTGCTGCTTTTATTTATTTATTTTTTAATTGCATGTTCAGAATTTACCATTAAGGGTTCTCTGTTCCGGAAAGGCCGTCCCATTGGAATGGAGAAGCAGAGCCGTCACTAACGTGACCGACTTCACGAAAGGACAGAGAAACGTGCGCAGTGGTGGAACAGAATGAAGCAGTCCTATTTTGGGGGGTTTTGGAAGCAGTGAGCAAAAGCCAGACAAATGTTTAATACCGCGCGCTGAGAAAAGAGAACCAGATTTTCTGTCCGGACTGTTCTGGGGGATTTGAATGTCGGGTTTGTTTGTATTGAGCTATGTGGCAGATGATGAAGCAGTGTGAATTTAAAAAAACAACCACCCCTGCCCCCCTAATGTAACTCTCCCCAGGAGTGAACTTCATGTTGAATCTGCCCATGCTGCTTCAGCTTCATGGGCTGGGAACCTACATGCTTCTAATCAGAGGTAATCTACCCCAACGCTATTGGCCTAAGATAGCAAGATGGCTTAAGGGGGGGGGGTGGGATGGAGGGTGCAGGAAAAGTCCTTGGTTTTTAGTTGCTAGCTTGTATTTTATTTAAACAAATTGATGATGCCTGCCCACCCAGGCTCAGCCAGAATCAGTGCCTGAAGCTTTTTTTTTTCTTTTTTTTTTTTTTTTAAAAGCCGTGCTATCCCGAAGAGAACCAGCGAAGTATTGAGAGACGAGCTCTTATAGAGTGCCCGTAGTATTCTGTCCAAATATTTGCTTCCATTTTCAGAGATAAAAATAATTGGTTACAAAATTCTGTTGTCGCCTGTTTTTTTTTATTTATTTTGTTCTGACACCTTGTTCCACACTGAGCGAAACCGCCCGCCCTCCGTTCCTTACATCTAGCTGGTGTCCAGTTCCGGTTTGATAGGCAGCTGGTAACTGCTGCTAGTGGGGGGTGGGCAGGGGCTGTATTTGTATAGGGCTTCCAGAAATCAAGGGAGGGGGAGCACATGCCCTCCCACAAGTCACCTACGTCTGGTTTGATAGGGGAGTCACATAGGTGCAGAGCTGTGCACAGGGAGACACATGGCTGCCAACCTCCAGCGGTTAAAAAATGCGTACATTTGCTTATAATGAAATGGGCAGATTTGTGGGTGTTTTGTGAAGGAGCGAGAGGTTATTCTCCCCTGCCTCCTGAGTCACCCCGAGCAGCTTGAGAGAAACAGCCCTCTCCCTTGGCAGAGGCTGAGCTACCGCTGTTGTGGCTCTGAGCTATTGTGGTTTCCCATCTGCCCAATCCAAGGTTTGATTAGCCTCGCCCATCGAACTGGAGAGGGGAGAATGGAAGTGGGTGGAGCTTGGCTTAACTCAACTTTCAACTCCAGCAGCTCAGGCTGAGCTATATGTGTGGGACAAGGAGTCAGAGGCCCAGAGGTGGCTTTAGAAATCCGCAGGGCCCAGGGCAAAAATAGAATGTGGAGGCCCAATAGTCCCACTCCTTGAACCCCCTGCAGGACCCTGCTCCCCCACCCTAGTAGGAAGGGGGAGACAGGGTAGGAAGCAGCCTCCCCGGGGTCTGAGAGATGCAGGTGAGGAGAGGACCCCATAAAATAGTCCTGGGACTTACCAGGACTGGCCTCCCTGCAAGGCCCCCTCCAAGTTCAAGACCTGGTTTTATGGCTCTTCTGGCCCTGGGGGTGGGCCACAGGAGCATGCTCTGCGTGGCCAAATTTGGTCAAATTTAAATTTTGGATCCCTTTTTGTGGTTTCTGAGCTTTTTATGGTCATTCTACAGTCACATTTTTTTCAGCATGTGGGACTTTTGGGGAGGGGAGGCTAAAATGTTGAGAATTAAAGCCTGCCGATAGCCAATAAAGGTGACTGTGACCTGATACTTAATCAGTCACTCCTGGGAGCAAGTCCAGAACTTGACGAGTCTTCCTGCGCACCGTGTGTGTTCCCCGACCGCACGCAGGCAGCCGGTAACTGATGTTTGCAAACTCCCAGCAGACTAGCTTCTCCATGAGCTGAGAACTGGCCTACGCAATCTGTCCTTACGTGTGTGGGGACTCGGATCTTTGACTATAGGGTTTATGCCAAGGTGCCTTCTGGCCTGAGGTCCAGATGGGGTCCTGGTGCCTGCAGGCTTCCTGTGGGAGCCCCATTTTGGAAGTCCTATTCCCCAGACACCTCCACCCCAGCCAGAGCATGGGGACCAAGTTCCTTTTGAATCTGTAATTCACACTCTGCAAACTCATACTACCTGTTTCTTAATTGACGTTTCTGCAAATGAGAAGACCTCTCGCAAGGGGAGACGGCAGAAATTGGATGCTGCTGTCGTGGAACCTCAGGTGAGCTCTGAAAATGGCCTGTATCTTTGCTGGGCTCCCACCATCTCCACCCATGCACTGCCTTTAAGGAAAAGCCTACGATGATGTCTTTCCCCGAGGGAGCCCTCATCTAGACTGCGGTTGTCTCTGTTCTCTTAGGACCGTAGAGGCTTTTGGCAGGTGTCGTCGGCAATGCGTTTCACACCGTGTTTAACAGTTGTTCCTGCTGTGATGCAACCAGCAGAGATGCGGAGTCCTGCCCTGTACATACCTGCACAAGAGCGGGATGGAGCAAGCATGGGTCAGCGCATTTTGTTGAACCTGGTCGCTTGTTGTGTGCGCTCATCCCAAATTGACAAACCGATGGCACGTTTCTGTGCGCATGACCGATGTGCGGGAGCTCAGAGTCTACGCAGCTTTGCTGTTTTGGGAAGGTTTTAAGGGGTGGTTTTACCCAGAATTTTTTAGATTGGAATTTGATCGACCTGGAACCTAAACCTGGCTGTGTGCTCACATCTGAGTGCTGTTGAGAGGCGATGCCCAATACTTCGTCTCCTGGTTCCATTGGGAACTTGGAGTCAGACTAATTCCAGTTTGGGCTACGATGCTACCTGAGTGACTGCTTATGCCCAGGGCTCCATATATGCTGTCATTCTCTTTCCCTGTCACCATCCCAAAATCTACAACTAGGAGACCCAAATGCTTTAAGAAAAAATTCAGATTCTGCAAGCAGAATAAATTATGCAAGTTAACCAAACACTGCAGATTTTCAATGCAAATGAATTTCCCAGCATGCCCTTCTAACAGTTTTGAACATCTCCTATGTTAATCTCATAAAATAACACATGGACCTATCTGTGGGGGGGGAGGGGGGTTGGATATGGGCTCCTTCAGCAGCTGTGGCACAGGTCCTCATTGCCTGGAATATATTTCAGGAGCTAACACTGCCAGCAGCTCCCAGGGCTCCCCACTGGCGGTAATTTTATTATAAGCATTTATAAAGCACCAGTGATGTACCTGGCGCTTTACAAAAAAAACAAGATAGGCAATTTCTGCAACAATTTGACCAAAGGCAAAATTCCGCAAAGATGGCAGCACAAAATGTATGAGACCTTGTTTATGCCCTAGGTTCCCAAACTGTGGATCCGGGGGCTCCAAGCTGGGGGTGGGGGTGTCACACCAGTTGCAGATGGAGCTGTGACTCCTGCCCTTGGATATTCCCATCTATTTGGGGGCCAAGGAACTATGTTAGAGTCTTGAAGAAGGGCCGTGCGGGTGAAAAGCTCGGGAGCCTGCAACGCTGGCAATGTGATCTGGTACCAGAATTTGCTGGACAGGGGGCTACTGATCATCTAATTCCTGGACAGTTGTTGCCTTATTAGCTACCGACCATCAGAGCACAGTTAGGGGCCTTCTGATCCTGAACCAGCTGCTAAAGGGGTAGTGAGTGGGACAGATAGCAAACCTCTGTCCTGTCTCACAGCTCTAACATTCCCCCAATCGGGACCATATTTCCCTTGTCCCATCACAACCCCAATGGCCGTACCGCTCCCCCCCAGCCCCTGCTCCCCTCTCGCTGTCCCGCTCTGACCAGTACTAGGAACTGGATTCAAGGGCCAGGGCCAGGAACTGGAAAGCGGTCAAATAAAAACTAGCCACGGACCACGTTTGGCCCCCGAACCTGAGGTTCCCCACCCCTTGGTCCTAGTGCACCTCAAGAGCATTGCACCATCTGCTGCAGCTGCAACCGTCTTCAAACAAAGCCAGGTGAAAGAGGAAGTGACCTCCTCTGAGAATGACTGAACTTCAGCCTTGGAAGGGTGAAGTCAGAGCTGAAAGAGGAAGGTGTGGGTGGAGAGTTGCATTCTGCGTGTCCTCACTGCCTCCCTCCCCTCCCCCCGTCAGTCACCGAGGAGCAGCGCTACTGCCGGGAAGGTGGTGGATGCTCAAAGGGTCTTGTTGCATGCTAGTGCCGTGGCAACAAGATGGGTCATTTTTTCCCCCAGAACAATTTACAGGTGAAGAGACTTCTCTGCTCTACCAGGAAGGTTGGCTTTTCAGGAGATAGGCCTAGACCTGACTTACGGTGCACAACTTGATCCCAGGTATTAATTGCAAGACATCTCCAGGGTGGACCCCTCCTGCTGGCTCCCAGCTGTGGGGCTCGTCAGCAACTACTGAAGAGGAACATGCTCCTTTAGAGAGGGAGCCTTCCCTGCTACACTGGAGGACCTCTCCTACTCCATCTCCTCCAGACCTTGGCCACTCTCCTTAGGACACCAGTCTCACTCCTCCCCAGTGATGATCTCTGAGAGACTGGTGCTCCTCTTCGCACCATGATCTACTGAAAACTAGCTTGTGTGATCTACCAGTAAGTCATGAGCTTCCGCTTGCCACCCCTGGTCTAGACCAGCCCCCAAGACCTGAGCACCATTGAATGTTGGGAGGTGCCTGCAATCCAGGACAAAATATGAGTTTCGCAGCCTAGTGCTGTCCCCAAGGCCCAGTGTCACCGTGTTCACATTTTCTGGGTGCTCCACATACATATATACCAGGGCCAGCCTTACCACAGGATGACATGGGCCAATCACCCTGAGCCTCACTTTTTCTAGGGGCCCCAAAGTGGCCCTTATCTTCATCAGAGCAGGGTGGGGGGCCTCACTCCCTCCTCCAACCACGACCGCCCTTAGGGCCCTGTAGAGGGTGCCCCCAAGGCATAGGTGTAGCAGGACCCGAATCCCTCCCTGGAGGATTGCACATGCAATTGTGGGGAATAAGCCAGGGCCCCTGCCGCAGTACAACGTCCACGCTAGGGTTGGAAAATTGGCCCCCCTAAACCTCCACAAGCTAGTCCTCCAGTGTGGGGCAGGAGACCAGCCCTTTGGAACCCCACCTCTGTGGAGGAAAGCTGGGGCTGTTGTCCCAGGGAGTCCGTCTGGGGGAGGAGACGGGTTAGGAGGGTTCCTCTGGTCCGGCAGGGAAGACCGTTTCTAAAGGGAGTGCCCTATCTCCACTCCTGAGGCCAGTTGCTGAGCTGCCCTAGAGCTGGAAACCAGTGGGGAGGGGTCCCGGCTTGGAGCGCCGGTGGCAACCAAAGAGGGTTGTCCTGGTAGGTCACCTGAGTTGACGCCTTGATCAAGTGGATCACGTGAGCTATATGTTTGGCCCCCCTGCCCCCCCCCCCCAAATATTCCTCATGCTGCTCACTCCACTGGGCTTTTGAGACCCTCTGCCTGGCCCAAATGGGCTTGTGGACTGGGGCCTTCAAAAGGACATAGGTAGGCTGGAATAGGCCCAGCGGGAGGGAGAGCTTGGAAGTCCCCCATTCCATCCTCGGCCCCAGGGCCCATTCCAGTCTCTCATGGGCCCCAGTCCAACTGCCCCACCTTTTCCTATCCTAGCTACGCCCTTGTCAAGCCCAAAGCCCGTCGGCTGCAATCTCCCTCTGCTTGTTTACGGTCTCTGCGAGGAAGCGGCGTTGCGAGCGTTCCCCAGACCACAACTTCTCTTCCGCCTTCGTCTCTTTCGCTTGCTACAGGTTTCCTGCCCCATCCCAGGTAACGTGGCCAGCCAGTCACGCTCGGAGACTGGGGGGGAAGCTGCTTGTTTCGGTGCCGATGAGCTAGGGTAGTCCAGCTGGGTTGTGGTTTGAACATTTCTCCTTCCCTGGGCCGTGCGTCTGGGAGTTGAAAGCAACCCCCGTTCTCTCTTGTCAGCTTCTCTGCTGCTGCCGTCGAGAGAGGTAAGAGGCTCTGGGTGTGGAGAGGCCGGCTCTCTAGACTGGCTGGGGGGAGCAGCTTTGAGTGGACGTAAGAGAGAGGAGGGCTTGGAGTCCACCAGTTGTGCAGTGAATGCAGCTAGCAACACCGCTATGTGGTAGGGGCCATCTCTCATGCAGCTGAGGCCACCAGTTTGGTAGAGGTGCTGGAAAACGCTTTCATCCGATCATGAGTGCAAGGGATGGAACCCATCCCCTGAAATTTGAGAAGCAGAGGACGGTGGCTAGGCCATCTGTGGAAGGAGAGAGGACAGACTCCACCCACAAAGTCGATATTATTTTACCATTTCTATAGCACTTTTCAATGTTCAAAGTGCTTTACTTTGTTCACCCTCGCAGCAATTTTGTGAGGTGGGGCATTATTTGTTCCCATTTTACAGATGGGGAACTGAGACTGAGAGTGACTTTCCCACGGCCTCCTAGAGAGTTCATGGCTAAGGCCACTTTCTCACGTTACCCAGGGTGGGGTGCGTGTGTGCCTATTTTCATGGGAATTAGTGCTGCATCAGAAGCCCAACAACCCCCCTCCTAACCCTCCTTCCACTTCCCTACCCTTCTCCCTCGCCAAACGCCAGGCGGAACAGCCAGGTTTTGCGTTGGCGTCAAAACGAAGGGCGGTCCGGGGGCCACCCTGTCCTCCACCGGGAGGGAGTTCCACAGCCTCAGGGCAGTCACCGAGAACGCCCTCTCCATCGTAGGCCCCTGGGATACCCAGGGGACCTCTAGGAGGGCGCCTTCCCCGATGACCGCAGGGATTGATCCAGAACCCAGGGAGTATATAGAGCAGCCCCACTTGCACCCTGGTGGCCTCTGTGCTGCTTTTCAGGGGCAAGGCCTCCAGGAAGGAGAGCATCGAACTGGAGTGGCAGGAAGTGATTCCGTAGTTGGGACCTGCCTTCCAGGGAATGTGTTATCCTCTTGCACCGAGGATACGTCTCCAGGGATGTGCGACCAGGAGGGGTGGGAGTAGGATGGCCATGGTAGCTGATGATTCAATTATTAGGAATGAAGATTGCTGGGTTGCTAGTGGCCATGAAGGCTGCGTGGTCAATTGCCTGCCCGGTGCGAAGGTAGCGGAGCTCACCCGTCACCTAGGCAGAATTCTACAGAGGGCTGGTGAGAAGCTGGTGGTTGTTGTACATGTGGGTACCAATGACACAGGAAGATGTAGGAGGGAGGTTCTGGAGACTAAGGGCGCTTTTAAATGAGATGGAAATGGCGGCGGAGCCCTTTAACAGCTGCCATTGAGACCGTTCGTTTAAATGCCCGACGCGGATCGCAGCCGAGCCTCCTCCGCGTCAAGCCGGCCCAGCAATCCTGCCCCCTTCAACGCGGATCGCCGATGTGCCGGCTTTAACCTGCACTTCTGGGTTCCCTAGAAGAGTGTGCATGCGCAGAAGGAGGCGCATGCGCCCATACTCTCTGCGACGTGTCTGATGCTCTTGGGAACATCAGACACGTCGTAGAGAGGAACGCGGGGTTTAGACGCCGCGTTGAGCCCTCTCCCGCTTGGGAGAGGACTCGTTTAAAAGCGCCTTAAGTTTAGACTTCTAAGCAGGAGACTGTTGTCCAGAACCTCCATGGTAGCGTTCTCCGAAATGCTCCCAGTTCCATACGCAGGACCCCAGAAGGCTGAGCTCTGGAGTCTCAATGTGTGGATGAGACGATGGGGCAGGGAGGAGGGCTTCAAATTTGCTAGGAACTGGGGGAACCTTCCGGGGAAGGGGGAGCCTAGACTGATGGGATGGATTCCACCTTAACCAAAACGGACCCCGGCGACTAGCACGCAGCATTCCAAAGGAGGGGTTTCGAGCATTTTAAAAACTAAAATCCAGGGGAAAGCCAACAGGCGCTGAGGAGCACATGGTTCGGGCTGAAGCATCTCCAAAGGATACCATTCCTTCAGGAGAATTTGAGTAACCTAACGCAGAGGATAGAAGCCAAGGAAGCTCCGGTGGAAATCTGTCCAGCAAGCTCCGGTCAGCCAGGCTGTCTTCATTCTAGGTGCTTCTACAGTCACCATATCTAATAAGCATTGCGATGCCTTGTACATGCCCTCTTCACACCCCCAAAGCCGGGAGGGGGGGGGGTTGCCAGGGGACAAGCTGATGATTCCTTTCCTTGGTGGGGTGATCTGCGCTTCCATTTTTCTAGCAACGTCCCACCGTTTGTGGAGTTTCTTAGAGCCTAAAACGATAAGACTGCAAAAAAAACCAACCACCACCCAACCCCAAAACAACCACTTGGCTTTTACATAGAAAAACTATGTTTGACTTTTTGAGCCCTCGTGATTGTGAAAAAAAAAAGCTTTAAAATGGGACTTGGGGAGGCGGGGTTTAGAAACCGCGATGTTTCTAGCAAATAAATCCCCGATGGTTTGTTTTTATTTATGGGTTGGTTGCTTCGAAAAAAAAATCACATGATCCTTTTCAAGCCAACCTCGTGATCTTTGGGGTGGGGGTCTGAGCTAAGCATCTCAGCTAGAGTGGCCAGACCTCCCCTTTAAAAGAGGACGGTTATGCAAAATACATATTGCAGGGCTGCATTGCTTCCAGGCCACCCCTCCTGTACTATGTATTTTTCATAAGCGTCCTCTGTTAAAGGGGAGGTCTGGGCACCCTAATCCCAGCTCCTCCCTCCTACCCCTCCCACGCTTGCTACACCGGAAACAGCTCCGCTTTGGATGGGTGTTGTCTACGCTAGATCTCTCTGGCTTTTGCTCCCTGCCCATCCTGAGCGAAACCCACAAGCTGCCAGGGAGCCCAGCCCTTTCCGCTGGTATGAGTCTTGCTTGCCCCTCTCTCAGCCGCATATTGGTGGCCTCTTTCCACGTGCAGTGAAATGGTTAGGGTGACGGTGTGCGAACCCATCAGCGAGGGGAGAGGCCCTTAATGCGGTTTCGAGGGGGAGCTGAAACGACTCCTCAACCCTGCCTAACCCAACTGATCCCAGATAAATGAAACGGGTGTCGAACGCTATCAGGCTGATCTTTGTTGGATTAATGAGCCGTTTTTATCTTTTTGTGGTGGTGGGCCGTTTCTCGGTGTGTTCGTTTTAAGCGGCTGGTCCAGTTCCACGTTCTCGTGGTTACGGGTGGAAACAAACACAACCGACCGAAAGGGTGAAACATGGGGGCGACGACTCTACAAGCGTTTATTCTACACTTTCCAGCTCCAGTTTGAAGTGTGAACTCCCTTTTATGAGGCGCCGGCAGCACATTGTTGGGCTTCACAGAACTCCAGCCCCAGAAATGATTTTGAGGATGCTTTATTAGCATTAAATGACTCGCATTTCTGTAGAGGCCGTAGGGCTGCGCTAGATGACCTCCAGGCGCCATCTAGGCCAGCGTCCCCCTGCAGCAATGGCAGTGTTCACCAGGCCCAAATTCCCCATGGAGAAAAATCCACCGCCAGAGATAGAAACTACAATCAAAAACTATCATAAAAATCTGCCCCCAAGTAGAGATTGGGAGTGACCAGAGTACACTGATGCCTGAAATAACAGGGAATAGACGTCTAAAAAGAGAGGCATTCTTCTTGGTTGTTTTGTAGCTTTGGAACTCCCTTCCGTTGGAGGGTTTGCCTATGCCCTAGTTTGAATATCTTCCCGAGACAGCGTAAGACCTTTTTATTCAGCCAGGCATTGGATGGGCAGGGATAGATTGGGGGCAAGGGGAGATGTGATGGGGCTGGTCTTAGTTTTTCTGTTTTTGTAATTGTGTGTTTTATCTTTGTACATGTATTTTACTTGCCACATCCACACTTTAGGGGAAATCATTCCCCACCCCCCTGCCCCTCCAGTTTCCTGCCAATCTGACCTGCAGGAAAATTCCTTCCTGACCCCAAAGAAGGTGATCAATTAGACCCTGAGCATGTGTGCAGACCCCACCGGCCAGGCACCCGAGAGATAATTCGAATACCTAGGCCCCAGCACACCCCGTCAGTATCCGCTCTAGTGATGGGCATCTTTGCTGCTTCAGGAAGAAAGAAAAAACGTTAGCAGGTTTTTTTAGTTGTAGCATCAAAATGAAAACTCACAAGTTCCCCCTCCATAAACTTATCTGATTCTGTTTTGAAGCTAATCAGCTTCTTTGCTCCCAAAACTGTCTGCTCATTCCAGAAGGTTACTTCTCTGGGGGTTAAAAATCTAATTTCCAGCCTAAATGTATTTGTGACCAACTTTGTATCCGTTGGTTCTTGTCCCCGTTGTTTCCCTTTTAGTTTAATTCTGTTGTATTAACTCCCCTGCTGTAGTTGTACACCATGATATCAGGTCTCCTGTTAGTTCTCCGCTGTGAGCCTTTGCCACTTCTGGAGAATGTGCCCCTCCATCTCCCTCTCAAATCATCAGACCCAAGTCTGATGGATTGTATGCAGGCAAACTTCTCCTTTGCAGCTGTGACTGATGCTTGAAACTTGGGACAGATTGGAGTACAGAGCCCCTAATCCAGCTCTTGCTACGCCTCGCTGGAACTGGCATGTAATATGCTGCTTTTGATCCAACAAGATGATAAGGGGGACATAACGTCTGAGTGTCGGTGTTATCAGAGACAGGATACTGGGAGAGAAGCACCATTGATCTGACCCAATAGGACAGTTCTTACCACTTCACACCGGAGCCAGACTCAGCTGACTGAAGGGTGTTCTCTGCTTTCAGGGAGCTGGAGGAAAGGTACTGCTAAAGACAGGCTACTAAGCTAAATTGCCTGAGGAGCTGCCGGTCTCTTGGAGATCTTTTCAGTAGTGCGTCTAACCCCACACAATTATTCCTACCTGAAGAACAGTGACTGGTGTGATTTCATTTTCTGTATGTGCAAAGAGAAGGGGAGGGAGAGAGATGCTTGTGTGTGTGTATATCCAGATTTCCAAGAAGGTCGAAACATAAGTGCCATTTACTAGATCAGACCCATGGTCCATCCAACCCGGCATCCTGTCTCCGACAGTGTGCAGGTTTGGTTGTTTCAGATGAGGACACAACCAGTCATAATGGAGTGACTCGTTCCCTGCTGTTCACCCCCATCTCCCAATAGTCAGAGACCCCAACCCCTGGCTGGACTAATAACCATAAATGGAGCTAGCTTCCGGTTAGCGTAAGGACGACATAGGGTTGTGTTTTGAAACTCCAGTGCCCGTGAGACACAGCAAAGAGTCTGAATGGCAATCTCTTGGTTGCTGGCATCCTAATTTTACACCCCTCCCACCATACCATTGATTAGATTAGTCAGCAGGCCTGCAGATATCCTTATGCTTTGTGATCGGCAACCTTCAAGAGCGCTGCTAACCCGGTGTCTCTCTTTCCTCCCCACTCAGGTAACATGGTGCCACGCTGGGCTACTCTGCCGCTGCTTCTCTCCGGCCTTCTCCTAGCTGATGGTTACAAGCTCCCGGCCTTTGGACTTCTTGGCAGAGACGATGCCGTTCAAGAGGGCTTTGCCGGAGCAGGTCTTCCTGAGGATTCAGGCTCTCAGCACGGCCAGGCCCAGTGTGTGTGGCAGAGCAAAGACGTGGGCGCTGAGGCCCCTGTTTTATCCCGTAAAAGGAGGGCAGATGCCGTGTTGCTCACCACAAAACCCCTTAAGGAGTTTGCTGAGGACACCACAGAACCCCTTAAGAATTCCTTCAGTGCTACTAGGGGGATCCTCCATGAGGACGAGACGGAGTCAGTCTCCCCCTCTGCTCTGACAGAGGAACACACCGCCCTTGCAAAGCATGAAACCACTTTTACAGCCACCCCGGCCACTGACACATTAGCCGAAGCTGTTGATGTCACAGAAGGAGCCCATCTTTCTACAGCCGCTAACGAGACCCTGATCTTTCCCTCAGAAACGACGGCTGTTGAAGCCAGAACAGAGCAGGCTTCCAACGTCAGTCAGGCCGGATCGCCGTGGCTGTGGAAGCGTTCATTTACCTCATCGCCTCAGCCTCTGGCAAAGGCCTCCGATGTCACCACAGGGTATTTGTTGGAAGACTTGGACACGTCTATGCCTGGCGTCAGCGCGGCGGAAAAGACCAATTCTTCCCTCCCGCCACCCACGATGGGCGCCGTGACGACTCCAGCAAGCCCTCCCTCGGCTAACCCTCCCAGCCACACTGGCCTCCTGGTGAAGAAGTGCTTGGCGGTCATTTTCATCCTGGCCCTCGTGGCTGGCATCTTCATTGTCTGCACTGCTGTCCTTGCCACCATGCTGTGGCGCCAGAAGCGGGTCCACCAGCTGCGCCGGCACAACACCACCGAGATGGTGTGCATCTCTGCCTTGCTGCCAGACGGCGAGGGCGGGGCTGGCAAAGGGAGGACCCCCAAGGCAAAAGGGATGAAGCTTCTGACAGAGACTGGGTCGGATACGGAAGGAGACAACCTGACGCTAAACAGCCTCTTGCCAGACCATTAGAGTCTGCCCTCTCTTGCCGTGGGATGCTGCTTAGACTTGATTTCCATTAGCTGGATCCCGTGGACCCATCCCTTTGCTTCCAGGGTGGCCAGGTTTGTCCCAACCCCCAAGTGATGATTTCCGGGCTCCATAGAGCCTCACCGATGTGGCCCTCTTCTGAGCACCCCAAGCTCTTGCCTTGACTAGCTGCAGCCAGGGGCTCTGCATCATGCAGGATGAAGCCTGCTTCCCCTGCTTTTTCACCAGGCTGCCCTATCGAACCCTAGGCACCTGCCCATGTTACACACAAAGGGCCGGACTCTCTGTAAATTGACCTTGTGTCGGTTGGTAACCAATGGAAGTACAGACGTTTTTTCCCCCGAAGAGGACGCCATCAGTCTTGACAATTCTAGACCAAGTGTCTGTTTTAATCTCTACGAATACACGGGGGGTTGGGGCCACTTTGAAAGCTTGCACAAGCTCCGAGGGCCGCACAGACGTTGGGGCGGGGGTGTTTAAGGGATGCACTCAAGGTCAGGGGGGCCCAAACCATGGATCTGTGCCGTGCAACGGTCCCCTCTCCT
>QEPC01002388.1:5193127-5221084 GCA_003113815.1 Sphenodon punctatus
GGGGGGGGGGGGGGGGGGAATGCAATCAGCAATAGTCCTTTTTGGCTCCCAGCAGGAAGGGTAGCAGATCAGTCCTGTGTGCAGCAGGCTGTGAGTATGAATGACACGTGCATCCTCCTCTATTAGGTGCAAACACTTACCAGAGGCCAGATTTCTATAAGACAGAAATAAAATTCAAAATGATCTTGATAAGTCGGAAAACTGGGCCGAAACTAACAAAATGAAGTTCAACAGAGACAAATGTAAAGTTCTTACATTTAGGTAAGAAAAATCAAATGTACAAATCCAGTATGGGGGGGTGGGGGATACTTGGTTTGGCAGCAGGACATGTGAAAAGGATCTGGGGGTTGTAGTTAATCACAGGCTGAACATGAGTCAGCAGGGGTGATGGAGCCACAAAAAAGGCGAATGCGATTTTCGGCTGCATTAGCAGAAGCAGAGTGTCCGAGCCAAGAGAAGTCCTAGTTCCACTCCATTCTGCGCTGGTCAGAGCTCATCTGGAGCGCTGTGTCCAGCTCTGGGCGCCGCGCTTTAAGAAGGACATCAGCAAATTGGAACGGGCTCCGAGAAGGGCAGCAAAGATGGCCCGGGGTCTGGAAACCGAGGTTGAATGAGCTGGGCATGTTTAGCTTTGAGAAGGGCAGACAGGATCGCCGTCTTCAAATACCCGAAGAGCCGTCACGCGGAGACGATGGAAAAGACTTGTTCTTTGTTGCCCCTGAGGGCAGGACTAGAAATAATGGGTTCAAACTACAAGAAAGAAGATTTTGGTTAAATATTAGGAAGACCTTCCTAACGGTAAAAGCTGTTCAACGGTGCAACAAATTGCCTAGGCGAGAGGCGCGTGACGCAGCCCGCGCACAGGGCTCCTGCCTGGTTCGTTAGCGTGTGTCTCCATCACGGCAGCTGCCGGCTGTAGCCGCGCACGGTGGGCAGGCCTGTGCAGTTAGAAAGGCCTAGCTTCACGCCCTTCCTTTCCAGATTAAAGTAGTGCTTCGTTTTTCTGTTTAACAAGAAAAAAACACTTTCCTCCTCTTGCTCTTGGAGACCTGGTGCGTTCCGCCTTCCTCATGATGCCGGCAATGGAGGCTGTCGGCCTTCTGCTAGGCCGCATTACCACGGCGGCCACCAGAGTGCTTGGACCTGGAAGGCAGCATTCGGAGGGCTGCCAGACGTTTAGTTTTATGAAGGGGTGGACTCCCTGCCAAGCCTCTGATTGCAAAGCAGAGGCGCTTTAAAGGGAGATGTCTCTGCAGTGGAGGACGCCCAGAAGCGCAGGCTGTTTTACGGTCTCTCCTGATAAGGCTCCCAGGCATTGGGGGAGGGGGATGAGTTTCCCACAAAAGAGCCCCAGGCCCTGAACGTGGCATTGGAAGACTCTGGTGTTTACATTCTTCCTGCGTTGAATATTTTTCCATCTGAGGTTAAACGCCTTTCACCTCTCCGGGCAAATGTCAACGTTGAGAAGTGAGTCAGCCTCTAGCTGGCCTGTGGCCACAGTGGAAACGGGGGCTTTTAGCTCGTTAGTGCGAGGCATCTACTGACAGCGGTTGATTGGTTTTCTTTTTCTTTTTCCGGTGTGGGAATGAGCCCCCTTGCAACTGCAAATGAAAATCAAAGCAGGGGATGGTCCAGATGTCGGCGAGGGCCACTTCCTCTCCTGGGAGGCGGAGGTGGAAAGAGGGGGAAATAATTTTGTTTAATTGCACTTCTTTATAGCTGGGAAATGCCGACCTATTTGGGTGCCACCATGAAAGCCAGCGGCCTGGAGCCCAGCTGGGAGGGTCGATGGCAGATGGCAACGTTGCGGATCCCGATGCCCTGACCCTTCAAAGTGTTGTAACCTTTCTTCTGTGCAGTCTCCTTGATTTCCGTGGGGCTAACACAAGAGGATGAGGGGGCTGGGGGTGCAGAAAGGCCCATCATTCATTTTCGTTTCCAAAAATCCATTTGTTGTTCAGGTGATTTCATAGAGGACTCGACCGTTTTCCCATTGATTCATTTTACTTTATTTAAAATAATAATGTTTTAAAATAAATCACCGTGCAGTCACAAAATGGCCGCCTGGGCTGTTTTTCACAGGCGTGGCCCTTTTCCAAAATGGCTCCGATTTACCAACTTTCTGCCTATCATTTTTTGCGTACCGTTCGTTTACCGCTTCCCGCATTGCCGGGGGTACCATTTTGCTTACGGTTTGTTGTTTCTGCATTTCTGAGCCAATCGCTGTGCAAATAGCCCAACCCTTAACCCTCCCCCCGCAGTGCCCCCTTAACCTCTACTGCGGGGCCTCCAATCAGAATTGTTGTTATATGTTGTCCCCTTTGCTCGCACCAATCTGCAGCTGGAATGCCGACTTGTAAAGGAATCTGTGTATCATCCCATGGAGTGACAAGGAAGCATAATGGAAAATGGAATCCAAGAAATGTGTTGTGTCAGTATTACCTCTTGGGATTTGAAATGGATGGCCAACCCAGTTAGTGACAATGCGGTAAACGGAAAGTCGGGAAACCGAGAAATGAAATGTTGGTCGAGTGTTCGAGACATTACCGGGTCCTGAGAGGTTCTTGATTTGACCGAGATGGTATCGGGTACTGGGATTTTGACGAGATTCCCAGTTTGGGAGAAATCTTGTTTCAGCCCTAGGTTCTTGTCATTCCGTCATCTCGCCATCGGCCTCTCAAGGGCTTTTCTTGGGAGGCAACCAGGAAAGAGGCACCTGAGGCTGGACTACTGGTCTTTTTTTTGTCTCTCTCCCGAAAGAGGGATTTTGGCCTCTGAAAGAGGGACAATGGGGATTCAGCACCCAATGAGGGACTGTTGGCAGGTGTCCCCTAGGCCTAAATCCAATCCAAATTCACCATACCACCATCCACTTAGCCATACTCTGTCAAAATACTCTTTCTTTCGAAAGAACCCCCTGTTGCTTTTAAAATAACTCAATACCTTTGGCACGAACCATTGAAAAAAACCCAAACAAACAAAAAACCCTTTCTTCATCCAGCTGATCTTTCTGTCCACATGAAAAGTCTGTGGCTCTGTAATGACAGATTCTGGTGGCGGCGGCTGCCTTGTGGGATGGGAATACACCCTCCTGGTGCCCCTGGATTTTATGGTTTGCTCTCTTAATTAAAGCGTTCTCTGCCGAGAGGCAGATCAGAGGGATTCCTGCTGCCGAGGGCCCAGGGATGCTTTGTGGTCTCTCTCGTTTTAGACACTGTTTAAAATGGCATGTGCTATAATTTCCCGAGCCTCCCGTAGGGGACGAAGATTAAATAAAGCCCACGGGTTCCAAAGATAGATGAGGTGGGTTGCAAGTGAGAGGGGCTCTTTTATGCAAACTAAGCGGTTTGCTGCAAGGACAGATGATTTGATAGACTATTGCTGCTTCTTGATTTATTATTATTATTATTATTATTTTATTTTATTCAAGCATTTATATATAGTGCCAGAAATGTACCTGGTGCATCACAGAGAATAAAATAGACACGGTCCCTGCCTGAGATTTATTTTGATTTGATCAGATTTAATCCCCACTCTATCCCAGGGCTCAGGGGAAGCTACAATATATGAAAACATTAAGAAATAGAAATACATCAATCAAACCATTAAAAATCTCCCACTCCCAACCTCCCCAAAACCTATCCCTGCCTACCAAAAGACTGGCCTAACGAACAAGTCTTGCATTTCCGCCAGAAAATGATCTGCGTCAGGCTTTGCTGGAAGGGAGTGGAAGGGAGTTCCATAACTGTAGAGCAGCCACTGAGAATGTCCCTCTGCACACTCCTCCCTCGCTAGATGGATACAACGGTCCGGTGGTACATACAAGAGAGCACGGCTGACTTCGAGGGCCGTGATGGACAAAGGCTCTTTTAGATATGTGGGGCCTGGGCTATTTTAGGGCTTGAAAGGTCAAAACCAGCACCTTGAATTGTGCCTGGAAAGTATCGGGTGAGACTCTGACGCACTAGTATAATGTAAAATTTTTAGGGATGGGTGCACAGAACCGAGTTCGGAAATTCGGTTCAGTTCGAAAATAGAGTTCGGTTCGGAAGTTTGGTCAAGTTCAGCCCATACTCCGAACTTCCGAACCGCGTTCGCCCATCTCTAAAAATGTTGTAAAATAATTTTCACCACTCAGAAGAGACCTTTCCACAGCCCACCCCGACAGGACAAATCTGCTATTTTTTCTCATTGCTTGTTACGCGTGTGGTTTTTGTTCCCGATTGCAGCTGGCCCAGTGGCTCATGGGTGGACACTGTTCTCTATTTGAAAGTTGGAGTGAGACAGGAAACTTCTTCCAGCTCATTTTCACCAACAGTTGATAGTTGCCATCAAGCCATGTCACGCCAAGGAATTCCGCCCTTATAGACCTCGTGTATGACAAGACAGTCTGTCGGTGAGAGGAACCCTTTGAATGCCATCTGCTGATACATCCGGGCAGCTTGGTGGTGTTGTGTAGCCCCTCCCGTCCTTGCCACCTGAGTGTGCTCAATTTTCTCCTCGGATGCTCCGATTTACCTCTCTTTCACACCAAAATGTTCACAGCCACCTGGCCGTAATTTATTACTGATCTTCTCTTGGGGGTTTGGACTGGACAATTCTCGATGTCCTGCCTGACCCCACGTTCCATGTTTCTTGAGAAGGTGTTGATTGGCCAACCCCTTACATGTCAGTTTTGGAAGTCCTCTTTCTAGTGTGGCAATCTCTTTTTCTGTTGAGCGTCTAATTCAAAGTCATCCGACCTGGAATTTTTTTTCCAGGATAAGATTGTAAGAACATAAGACGTGTCGTGCTGAGAGTCAGGAACGCTCAGCATCAGGGCTTGAAAGTTTGAGCAGGATCAGCTCTAGGAAGCTGGTGTGGGATTGGGTCCAGGTGGGACTCAGGGACCAGGGGGACAGACATGAAGAGGGAAACCGATAGGTGGGCAAAAGCAGGGCCAGTCATACCACAGGGAAGCCTGACCACCCTGAGCCTCTTCTCCACCCTGCAGTGGCTCCTGTGTTTACCAGGGCAGGTGCAAGGCCCCCACTCCCAGTAAGGGGACCCAAACATGACCGCCTCTAGGCCCGTCCTGCTGAGAGTGCCCCCAAGGAAAAGGGGCCATCGGGGGCCCTGCGTTCTATCTTTGACCTGGGCCCCACAACCCTGGGCAGAAGGACCCGTTCCAGACCAGATCTCTCCCGAACAGGCAGAGAGGTCCAAACACAGAAGGCAGCGAAAGTCAATTGGTCTAATACAAATTGTCGGGCTGGTCCATGGATAACTGAAGAGGATCAGAGAGGGCAAGTGGGTTCCAGGTGGGAAGGAAGGGTGAGTAGAACCAGACGATCCGTCTCTGACAGCGGCCATCTTAGATTGCTTCAGAGAAGCCCCCAACAGGTCCCAGTGGCAGGATCCATTCCCTGCTGTTCACCCCTTGCTACTTGATAGAGAGGAACAAATTTCATGGCTCGTGGCCCCTTTCCATCATGGGGCGGCAGGAAGCCAGCAGGCTTAGGAGACTGCAGTGGTGAGAGGCAGGAGGGCACTGGGGTGAGTGGGCTACTCGAGGCCAGCCTGCCCATCTCCGACTTTGGCATCCCGCGGAGACTTCTCCTCAAATCCCTTGGGCTCTAAAAATAAAAATAAGGACTTCTTGCCCTGCAGGCTTCAGCTGCCGCCTGTCCTGCACGAGCTGGAGAGCCTACGAACCAGCTATTTCTGACAGGCTATGCTACGTGCCTGAGGAAAGCTTGCTGATTTCCACCAGCAGCAGTTGGTCCAATAAAAGAGATCATTCCAACCTCCTTGTCTCCATCTCTGTCAGTGGAGACCAAGACACGGTGACCACACAGCCTCTCTGAAGTGTAAAAAGCAGGCCCTTCGCTTGCAGGGAGGCATGTGGCGGGGTGTGGGCACTGTCCTCCCTACCCTCCTTTCCAAATTGTTTTTGCTACAACCTGGGGGAAATGCAGAGTTGAATGGGAAACCAAAGGCAGTGGGGACCCCCCCNAAGCATTTATATATAGTGCCAGAAATGTACCTGGTGCATCACAGAGAATAAAATAGACACGGTCCCTGCCTGAGATTTATTTTGATTTGATCAGATTTAATCCCCACTCTATCCCAGGGCTCAGGGGAAGCTACAATATATGAAAACATTAAGAAATAGAAATACATCAATCAAACCATTAAAAATCTCCCACTCCCAACCTCCCCAAAACCTATCCCTGCCTACCAAATGACTGGCCTAACGAACAAGTCTTGCATTTCCGCCAGAAAATGATCTGCGTCAGGCTTTGCTGGAAGGGAGTGGAAGGGAGTTCCATAACTGTAGAGCAGCCACTGAGAATGTCCCTCTGCACACTCCTCCCTCGCTGGATGGATACAACGGTCTGATGGTACATACAAGAGAGCACGGCTGACTTCGAGGGCCGTGATGGACAAAGGCTCTTTTAGATATGTGGGGCCTGGGCTATTTTAGGGCTTGAAAGGTCAAAACCAGCACCTTGAATTGTGCCTGGAAAGTATCGGGTGAGACTCTGACGCACTAGTATAATGTAAAATTTTTAGGGATGGGTGCACAGAACCGAGTTCGGAAATTCGGTTCAGTTCGAAAATAGAGTTCGGTTCGGAAGTTTGGTCAAGTTCAGCCCATACTCCGAACTTCCGAACCGCGTTCGCCCATCTCTAAAAATGTTGTAAAATAATTTTCACCACTCAGAAGAGACCTTTCCACAGCCCACCCCGACAGGACAAATGTGCTAATTTTTCTCATTGCTTGTTACGCGTGTGGTTTTTGTTCCCGATTGCAGCTGGCCCAGTGGCTCATGGGTGGACACTGTTCTCTATTTGAAAGTTGGAGTGAGACAGGAAACTTCTTCCAGCTCATTTTCACCAACAGTTGATAGTTGCCATCAAGCCATGTCACGCCAAGGAATTCCGCCCTTATAGACCTCGTGTATGACAAGACAGTCTGTCGGTGAGAGGAACCCTTTGAATGCCATCTGCTGATACATCCGGGCAGCTTGGTGGTGTTGTGTAGCCCCTCCCGTCCTTGCCACCTGAGTGTGCTCAATTTTCTCCTCGGATGCTCCGATTTACCTCTCTTTCACACCAAAATGTTCACAGGCACCTGGCTGTAATTTATTACTGATCTTCTCTTGGGGGTTTGGACTGGACAATTCTCGATGTCCCGCCTGACCCCACGTTCCATGTTTCTTGAGAAGGTGTTGATTGGCCAACCCCTTACATGTCAGTTTTGGAAGTCCTCTTTCTAGTGTGGCAATCTCTTTTTCTGTTGAGCGTCTAATTCAAAGTCATCCGACCTGGAATTTTTTTTCCAGGATAAGATTGTAAGAACATAAGACGTGTCGTGCTGAGAGTCAGGAGCGCTCAGCATCAGGGCTTGAAAGTTTGAGCAGGATCAGCTCTAGGAAGCTGGTGTGGGATTGGGTCCAGGTGGGACTCAGGGACCAGGGGGACAGACATGAAGAGGGAAACCGATAGGTGGGCAAAAGCAGGGCCAGTCATACCACAGGGAAGCCTGACCACCCTGAGCCTCTTCTCCACCCTGCAGTGGCTCCTGTGTTTACCAGGGCAGGTGCAAGGCCCCCACTCCCAGTAAGGGGACCCAAACATGACCGCCTCTAGGCCCATCCTGCTGAGAGTGCCCCCAAGGAAAAGGGGCCATCGGGGGCCCTGCGTTCTATCTTTGCCCTGGGCCCCACAACCCTGGGCAGAAGGACCCGTTCCAGACCAGATCTCTCCCGAACAGGCAGAGAGGTCCAAACACAGAAGGCAGCGAAAGTCAATTGGTCTAATACAAATTGTCGGGCTGGTCCATGGATAACTGAAGAGGATCAGAGAGGGCAAGTGGGTTCCAGGTGGGAAGGAAGGGTGAGTAGAACCAGACGATCCGTCTCTGACAGCGGCCATCTTAGATTGCTTCAGAGAAGCCCCCAACAGGTCCCAGTGGCAGGATCCATTCCCTGCTGTTCACCCCTTGCTACTTGATAGAGAGGAACAAATTTCATGGCTCGTGGCCCCTTTCCATCATGGGGCGGCAGGAAGCCAGCAGGCTTAGGAGACTGCAGTGGTGAGAGGCAGGAGGGCACTGGGGTGAGTGGGCTACTCGAGGCCAGCCTGCCCATCTCCGACTTTGGCATCCCGCGGAGACTTCTCCTCAAATCCCTTGGGCTCTAAAAATAAAAATAAGGACTTCTTGCCCTGCAGGCTTCAGCTGCCGCCTGTCCTGCACGAGCTGGAGAGCCTACGAACCAGCTATTTCTGACAGGCTATGCTACGTGCCTGAGGAAAGCTTGCTGATTTCCACCAGCAGCAGTTGGTCCAATAAAAGAGATCATTCCAACCTCCTTGTCTCCATCTCTGTCAGTGGAGACCAAGACACGGTGACCACACAGCCTCTCTGAAGTGTAAAAAGCAGGCCCTTCGCTTGCAGGGAGGCATGTGGCGGGGTGTGGGCACTGTCCTCCCTACCCTCCTTTCCAAATTGTTTTTGCTACAACCTGGGGGAAATGCAGAGTTGAGTGGGAAACCAAAGGCAGTGGGGACCCCCCCCCCAAACTGGCATAGCTAGGTTTAAGAGGACCCCGGGGCTAGTCAAACGATGGGGTCCCATGCCAATTCGGATGGGGGGGACGGGGAAGAGGCTGGGGCACTGGAATAGTTGGGGGGGGAATCATGGCAGTGGAGCATACTGGGGTGTGGGGGTGCTGGGATAGGGGAGGCATGGGGGTGGAGCGGAAGGTGAGGCCCTGAGAGTGGGGTGTCGGCCACAGAGGAACGTGACCCTCGCTGACTGCGGAAGGCATAGAGAGCTCCGGCTGAGGTAAGGTGAAACATTTTGATGTCTCTACAGAGCTGGCCCTACTGGGGCCCTCCTAGGAACCTGGGCCCAGGGGCCCCACCTGTGTAGCTACACCCCTGGTTTGAGCTGAGGGCAATGGATTGGCACCCATTCAAACTTGTTCTCCCATCCCTGCCGATTGCCATTCCTCCCCCCCACTTTGTTCCCTCTGCTAGGAGCTTTCCACCTCCCGGTTTGTTGTCTTTCTGGAGCAGCCAGTTGCACCATTTGCGACGGATGTGTAAGACCCGGTTGGTGGTTCTGTCTGGCGAGGGAGATGGGTGAGGGTGAGGGGTTTTTGAGAGGGAGGGGTTGGTGGGGGGAGGGGCTTGTCTTCTTGGTTGTGTTTTGCCCCATTATTTGTGTATATTTATTCTGTATTTTTATATGTTAGGAATGTGCTAGAGTTTGTGTCATTTTATATGATGTGTTTTTTAGCAGATTTTTAGAGGTTTGTTAGCTGCCCCGAGCTGCGTTTGCAGGAGGGGCAGGGTATAAATTGCTTACAGAAATAAATAAATTGAACCCTCTACTGAGACTCTCTGGTTGCAATTCCTTCTTGCGAGCAGAGGTTGAGGCCTAGTCATTCCTAGCCTTCCTGGACCTAATACCATTTCCCAGTTACGGTCTCATGTGCTCTCTAGCCATTATTATTATTATTTTATTATTTTGCATAGGTTGCTCTTTTAGGGTTGTTGTCTCTCTGGGTTTCAACTGGAAACGCCAGGTTTTGGCCCAGAGTCTGGGGGAAGCCCCAGTATCTCTGGGTCAGTCAAAGGGCCCATTGGCTAACCCAAAGAATCAGGGCTTCTGGGGTCATGACCTCAGCAAGGGGGTGCCACATAGGGTCCCCCCCCGGGTCACGACCTCAGCAAGGGGGTGCCACATAGGGTCTCCCCCCCCGGGTCATGACCTCAGCAAGGGGGTGCCACATAGGGTCTCTCCCCCCCGGGTCACGACCTCAGCAAGGGGGTGCCACATAGGGTCTCCCCCCCTGAGTCACGACCTCAGCAAGGGAGTGCCACATAGGGTCTCTCCCCCCCCCCGTCATGACCTCAGCAAGGGAGTGCCACATAGGGTCTCTCCCCCCCGGGTCACGACCTCAGCAAGGGGGTGCTACATAGGGTCTCTCCCCCGGAGCGCTGTGATGTCATGACACTCTGCAATGGCATGTTACATCACAAAAAGGGGCGTGGCAGCCCCTTTGCGCCGCCCTCTCTCCTGCATAGCCCTGCCCGCGGTGGAGCATTGTCATGTCCACGCTTTGCAGCGGGTGGAGCTACATCAGAAGGGGCTGTGCCAGCTCCTGTGTCCTGCCCCTTCTGATATCGTCCTGCCCTCCTCTACGTTTCCTTGCTTACTGGCCCTGGCAGTTTGGAAACTGCCCTAGTGAGCCCCTGCATTCCCACCAGAGCCAGCCTTTCCTGCAGGGCCCATCCAGAGAACAGCTGGCTCCCATCTCCTCGTTCCTCTTGCTGGCCGGGGGTGAGAGGGTTCGCACTTCCTGACCAGAGCCGGGTTCCTGCAGCTGAGACTCTGATGTTTTTAGATGCCTGGCACAAGATCAGACCAAAGACGCTGCACGAAAGCTCAGAGCCATGGGAAACCGCATGAATTGAGGGGGGTGGGGGTGGGGGTGGTATCCTGCATTCAAAACTGCAGCAGGCGAGGAGGCCACCTGGTCCGATTAGCAACGGGGCAAAGGCTGCTCTGTCTATGCCAGCAAGCAGCTGCTTGGAAAAGCCAATGTCCCTTCTCAATTCCCAGCCTCATGTCGTTCCTGCCTCAGAGGTGAGGCTGGGGGTATCGGTCTGGCTTAGCGTGTGCTCTGATTGGCTGGGCAATAAGCCTGAAACAACAACTACCCTCAAAAATGGAGAAACTCATCCGAAATGTGGTACTCAACCTGACTCGGTAACATCTGGCACTAACCGGTACCTGATTCGTGCCTGACGGGCTACCCAACGTACCAATTTACTGTTTATTGTCAGAATTTTCCGACTTCCTGTACCAATTTTCGACTTCCGGTACTGTTTCCCCAACTTACCATCCTGACTTTTTCTGAGTTCAGGTACCGACTTATCGTTTACCGATCGGTAAGATGGTAACTCAGTAACGGCAATACCTGGTGTTTTGGGGCAATCAGGTGACCAACTCGGTGCTTGAGTGCCGTTTGGGCACATGACAGACTCCTCTACTCAGAAATGTGGGTAGCAAATGCACTCCCTGTTTCAGCTCTCCTGGACGGCATTCCGTTTTTCCATCCAAAAAAGCTGCCCACGTCTGAGCACCTGCCCTCAAGCATTGAAGGGAGAAGCTCAGTAGAGGGGAACAGAGATGAGAGCATGCACTCAAGGAGAGAGGAAAGACGCATGTCCTAGAGCCATGATCTTACCCGCCCCCGTTCCTTCTCTTAGTCTGAAAATAACCCTTGAGCCTCCTCAGCCGCCATCTTCTATATGACCCGAGGACCTTGTACTCATTTTCAAAATGGCCCTAGGAGGGAAAAGGTTCCCCACCTCTGCTCTAAAGAGTGTTTAGCTCAGGCTACAGGCTGGTGTGTCCAAGGAACCCAGTCCCTAGCCCCGAGAGCACGGACTCGTTCGCAAGGTTGGGCACCAGTTAAGCGTACGCTAAGCCAACTCAAGGGTGGCTCTCGTGCAGCACCACTATGTCCCTCAGGGCTTGCGCCCTGAGGAGGTGGAGCCACATTGGCAGGGGCGGGGCAAAGGAATGCCACACCTCTTTCTGATGTAAACCTACCCCTCCTGGAGCACCATGACACTCCATGGGTGTGGGGCAAAATCAGAAAGGAGACGGGAACGTCCCGATGGCCCCGCCTCTTTTCTGACATGGCTGTCGGGGTGGTGGTGAGTTAACTTAAATCGAGGTGGGAGGATGTGAACCTTCAGGAGGAAAGGGCAGGGGCAGTAGCCCCCAAGCATATGTCCCGCTATTCATGGCTGGTTCCTCCAATTGGCTCTTTAGCTCAGTACCTGGCATCAAGGTACTCGGCGAGAGAGAAGTGGTTGATGTCAGCAGCAAGATTTAATGCGCTTCCAATGCAGCTTTGGGTTGGTAGACTATCAGGGGTTCCATTTAACCAGAGACTTTGTCCTTTTGATCAGCTTGAGGTCGAGACGGTTGACCATGTTTTGTTCAGGTGTCACCTTCATGATCGCCTGCGGGTCGAGTTCTTGGGGTCTTTGCCATCTTGGCAGTGCAGATGGTCTGATGATAGACTAACGGATTTTTTCCTTGGGGATCATAATCCGGACATTACTCGGCAGGCGGTGAAATTCCTGACGGCAGTCTTTCTTAGGAGATATCAGTTCATAAATTTTCAATCGGCACCCCAGTAGGTCGGGGGTGGCCTTTAGGTCCCGATAATCTTTGTGGTCCCAGGTAATGCCTATAGTCTGTGTATTTACGTTTGTTGTGTCTGATTTTGTGTATGTTATGTGGTATCTAGCAATGGCCAAAGGCCACGCTTATAATGAAGATATTGGATTGGACATGTCTGTCCCCCTGCTGTTCCAGGCGGTCCTGATTTCTCCAAGTTACTAGGGACAACCCTGGCTGAACTGGAGACATTGTGGCTTCCCCTGGGACCCAGAGACTAAACCTGGAGTTTCTGCGTGAAACTTGGAGAGGTGCTGTGCGCTGCACAACTGCAGGGGGGGTGGGGGGGTGGAGCTTATCTGCTGAAGGGTGGAGCTTGGTAGCTGAGGAGGCAGGGCTTGTCCCTCTTTAAGCTGCTGGAAATGTCGGGAGGTGTGTCCTAACACTATTAGCGTGACTCAAGTTCAGGCTTTGCGGCCTAGACTGGGCCTCAAGCTGCTCTCTTGTCAGCAAGAGCCACGACTTTCCATGACGCTTTATGACTCTGTCAGCGGCATCCGGCGTTAGTGGAGCAGCCTCCGAACAAGGCACCTTGGCTGGCTGTTGATGAAAGGGGAAACTGGGCAGGAGGATGGATGTCCCGTGGCTGGTAATCTCATTTCTAACTGATCTTCTGATAGCTCAGATTAGAGAAGCCAACTTCCTCCTTGATGTTCCAGCCAACTCAACAGCACCCAAAGCTGCAAAGTTAGAGGAAGAATGTAACAGTAAGCATGCCGCCGCCATATGTATCCTGCGTGCTCCATGGCTCTGGGATGGGATCTACTTCTGGGCTGGCCTCCTCACAAAGATGGTTTTCCCAGAACTTTGCTCTGTGTCCACGTTATTCTCCAGCGTGAGAGGACCATCCCGGGAGATTTTGATGGATTTATTGAGATGCCTATACTGCCCGATCCCATGGGCTCAAGACCTACAAACAATGTACCAGAAAAATAGAGTTTTTTAAAAATAAATTAAATTAAAAATCCTTGCCCCCAACTCTCCTGTTCCCACCTGCCAAACACTTAACCAGATGTAAAAGATTTTACACTGCCTCTGGAGAACGCTCAGACTTGGGTTTACATGAACTTCTAGGAGAAGACAGTTCCATAATCTTATTATTTATTTAATTAATAATCTTTATTTTAATATAGCGCCCCCCCTGCCATGGCACTTGGAGTGCTTCACGTAGAACTAATTATTTTAACACAACTTTTTTAATCCTCACAACAACCCCTGTGAGGTAGGTTAGACTGAGAGAATATTGTGACAGGCCCAAGATCACCCAGGGAGTTTCTGGCTAAAGCGAGACTTGAACCGGGGCCTCCCCCTACCTCCCAGTCCAGGTACCTCGCCTTTCCCATTGTGGCTCAGGGCAGATTACAATATATAACAGCATCTAAAAAAAATCCCCTTAAAGACTTCGCCTCAACCACCTAAAATCCTCTGCACCCAACCCAAATGTCTGACCAAACAAAAAGGTCTTGCATCACTTCTGGAAGATAAGCCAGACTCTGGCTTAGGCAAATCTCCAAGGGGAGGGAGTTCCATAATGGTGGAGCAGTCACTGAGAACACCTTCTGCACAATGTCCTCTACTCTTGGGCACGTCTCTTGGGCCACCGAACGGCTATCCGATTTGGAGAATTTTAGGGTCGCTTTTGACTTAGGTTGGATTTGAGCTGTCAGCCTAGAAGGGAAATGCTTTATTTAATTACCCATTTCCTGGAAGCCTTCTCCCCCACCCACCACCTCCTGCTCCGAGCAGAGAATCTCCACTAATATGCAGCTGTGTGCTGCTGTCATCTGTCACGGCCGTTCATCCCCTCAGGAGGAGCTCAGCTAGACTCCTAGGTTTGGGGAGGAATTTAAAAAAGGCTGTTTTTTTCCAGTGAGCTGTGCTCCCTCAGCCTTAGCTCCTAACACAAGAGCCACGAACCCAACGTCTCCCTAGTTGGGAAGCTGACAGTTGCCAGGTCTACATAGCATCTGAGGAATGGATAGCAGAAGTTGTGACAAAGTGGGTTTCTTAGCTCTAAAATTCCCTTTAATGCTGCTTTTCAGAGGCTTTTCAGTTGCTGGCTGGTCAGGAGGAATCCAGCGTTGGCTGTGGTCGCCTATGAATAAACCAGATGTTGAGGTCAGCAGAGCTCCAAACGCCTGGAAAATGGTTGAAGAAGGAGTTCATATTTCATTCGGTGCGGCCCTCAGACAGAGGCACTGAATTTCTTTATTGACTCGTTGCCTGGTCAGGAAAGCGCCCACGCGGAGGAACTGGGGAAATCAGACGTGCTTTGCAGGCCGTTTTCTGAGTGTCTGTGAGAGAGACTTCCTCGCAAGGAGGGGCAGGGAGGAGTTTGGGGCACAAGCCAGGGAAGGAGACAGATCAGTGTTAAATATTCGATGCCCCAAATGGGAGAAACCCATTTGGAAGTTCTTTCAACGATCTTGTTGCATCTTTTAGGTGCTGATCGGGCCGCTGTTACCACAGTACTTGAATGCCTCGCCATCTTCCCGCCCTCCCGTCCCTGTGAGGGAGGAAAGAGCTTCTATTCCCCTTTACCGGTGGATAATTGAGGCCGGGGGGGCGGGGGGGGGGAGCATGAAGTAGATTCGCAAAGGCACAAATAACACTGAGGGGTCTAATCCTGGCGCTTGGCACCAGAGTGGTGACATTTTATTTTACCCCTTTGAAAAATCACCTCCACGCTGAGCCTCTGGGGTAGAGCCGGGAAGTAGTGTCCAAAACCGAGACTGATTTCTGCCGTCATTTCCTTGAATCTTCATGCAGTTTATTTCATTCTGGGATCCTGGTCATGACAATGTTTTGGTTATTCGTTTTTTGTTTCTTTCGTTCCCTTGGTTTCCATCGTGTTGCACGGTGTTTGAGGGTGCTTTTGCACACCGTGCTGATTTATTTTTAATTCATTTCAATTTACAGACCATCCATCCCCCTCTCCCGAAAGCTCAAGGCATATGTAAAAAACATGGCTAAGATAAAGCCGATTTAAAGCCCAAACTAGACATAAAATTTCCTATTTTAAAAACAGCATCCCAGGCCCTATCCTTGCCTGGCCAAATAACAGTTGGATGGCAGCCTCTGCTTTGGAGTGCTGCCCCAACTGCTGTCACCACCAACTCTTTTTCAGCCTGCAGAGTGCGCACAAGGAGGCAATGGGACAGAGGCACTAGGGATGGGCGAACAGATCGTGGTTCGGGTTCGGCCGTTCGGTTCGTCCGTTCAGTTCGGCAGTTCGGTTAGTTCGCCTGGTTCGGGTTTGGCCGTTCGGTTCGGGTTCGGCCGTTCGGGAAATGTTTTGTTATGGGCGTTTTTGTTGTTTTTTAAATGGTTTTTTGGTTTTTTATTTGGTTTTATATGGGTTTTTTTGTTTTGTATTTGTTTTTTTTAATATGGGTTTTTTAAATTTAATTTTTTAATCTAATATTATATCTATCTATCTACGCTAAATCTAACTGCTATTAACTAATCTAAATTCTATGAACTAAATGGATTATCTAATAAGTACACAGGCCTACTCCTACAAACACTAAAACTAAATCACTAACGCTATCTCTATCACTAAGCTAACTCCTACAACTGTCTACTGTCCTCTCTCTCTCTCTCTCTCTCTCTCTCTCTCTNAGTTTCATTTCAGTACAAAACTGAAATGAAACTTAAAGCAATCTAATAATCCTACTCATCGCCTGCTCAGAAGGTGTTGGGAAGGGGGGAGGCAGATAGTTTCATTTCTTGCAAGCCTCTCCACCCCTGGTGCCTGGAAGTCTGCTCCTCAGTGACTAGTACTACCCTCCCTGTCACGTTCGACCTTCCAGTGAACCTTTTTTTGCCACCCAAACTCACCCGAACGCGATCCGAACTGACCGAACTGTTCGGTCATTTCGACGTTCGGAATTCAGTTTGGTTCGGCCAGTTCGTGTTTGGATTCGGGTTCGGATTCGGTTGTCCAAACAGACCGAGTTCAGGCCGAACTCCGAACTTCCGAACCGCGTTCACCCATCCCTAAGAGGCACAAGACTAGACAAATACACAGGCCTAGATCCTAGACCAGGAACACATATGGGAGCCAAGGCAAGAGATGGGAGAAGGCAGTACTTGAACAAGGCACTAGACAAAACACCGGATGAGACGCTAGACAAGGCCTGAGACAGGGACACAAGACTAAACAAACAAGGCAGGAAACTTGGATGAACAGGACAAGGAACTAGACAAGGCAAGAGACCTAGATGAGGCACTGGGCAGGAGACTAGGGACAAGGCAGCAGGATTAGATGAACAAGACTGGATGAGCTGGACGAGGACTAGACGAGGCACAGAACGGAGAACTGGACATCGAGAACTCCACACAAAGAACTAGGAAGGAGACAAGGCTGAAGACTAGAGACAAGACCAGAACTCAACAAGGACATGGAATCAAGGGCTAGATGGGGCACAAGGGGGCCTGAAAACAAGGTGGATACAAGACCGAGGGCTCAACTAGGACACAGGACTGGAGACTAGACAAAGAACAGGACCAGAGACTTAAACTGGGGCAAAGAGACAAGGAAACTAGGGGCGTTTTCAGATGGACAAACTAATCCTAGATAAGTCTTTAATTCCTATGTTTGATGTCCGTCTGAACAGCACTAATCCTAGATTATAACCTAGGATTTAGAAAAACATCCGGATACTGTAACCCCCAGCAAGCTAGGGTTTACGATATCCGGATGTTAAACTAATCCTAGATAATGTCTGAACAGACTAATCCTCCTGTCCTCCGTAAAGACCTGACTGCCGTTCTAGGCATTTCTGCCTCTATGGTATCTCTAGGAGCACATGAGTGATTCCTTTGTCCCAAAGGGGTGAGAACAAAGGGATTTTCAAAGGAGTGAGAACAAAGGGATGGTCAAAGGGGTGAGAACAAAGGCATGAGAGATGTCCCAAAGGGATGATTTTTCATTTTCCTCAACTCAGAAATCATTGTGCTGAGCATGGACGAAAAACACCATGGGATTGAAATTCATCCTGGAGACTCTAATTCCTGATTAACAGCAAGGCGGTGTTCAGACAGTCTATCAAGGATTAATGGTATCTAGCATTATCAAGTCCATCTGAACAAAAAGGAATTTGTAAATTCTAGATAAGCTAGGATTTTATCAAGGATTAGTTGTCCGTCTGAAAATGCCCTAGGAGTTAGACAAAAGTGTAGAGACACACAAAACGACGGACAAGCTGGGCGGGGACATAACGGACACTAGACCGGGGTTAGGGACAAGATAACAAGACATAGGCATGCAGGGAGAACAAGACAAGATAGAACAACAAGAACTAGACCAGCAGGAGTAGACCACGGACAAGAGACTTGGACTAAACTTAACAAAAATGAGACAAGCGGGACAATGAGCTTAACAACAGGACAAGGAGACCAACGGACATGACGAAAGACTAGACAAGGTGCAAGCCAGGCTGAAAGGGGCGCAGAACAGATCAGGCAAGGGACCAGACAATTTGGACTAGGCACCAGATGGGCTGGGCCAAGGACACCGGGCAGACAGGACAAGACATGGAACTAGGAGGAGGAACAAAACAGGCAGGATGAAGCTTGAAGGAATATGACAAGCAAGACGAGAGACGGGATGGGACACAGGACTAGACACCGGGGCTGCCAGGCGGTGAACCTGGTAGCTCTCTCTGGGGTTACCGGCAGCTACAAGTTCGCAGAAAGCTGCCCACATCTGAAATAGCAGTGGCCGTTTTGCACAACCGCAGTGGCTTTTTTTGGGGGTGGGTGGGTGAGGGGAACGGGGTTCTGATGGGAAAAAAACGATAGCTATTCCATTTTTGTGGAAATGTCTGCCAATCCAGAATAGCTATTTTGATTCAGGGCTAATTCACATATTTTCCTTCCCTCTTACCATCTCTTCTAATTTACCCCTCCCTGCCTTGCAATGCTTTCTGACAGTCCCCTCCCTTGTTTATCATATGCATAAATTAATTTCTAATCTCATTTATATCCATCTGTCATTTGATTTAAATGCTTGGAACACCACACTTTCCCCCTTACAACACTATCCGAAGTGATTGCTTTCACTAGATATACCCTGTCTTGCGTTTGTCTATAGTTTGGACTCCTTACATGCCCGAGGAAGGGCTTTGCGTGGCCCGAAGGTTTGCATACTCTCACCAACAGAAGTTGGTCCAATAAGAGATGATCTGAACTACTTTGTCTTCATCGCTTTTGGGACCCTCTTGCCGTGTTCCAATGAACAGATACTTTGGAGTAAGTACAATTTATTTTGCCTGTTTGCACAATTCAAGGCTCTGGTTTTGACTTTTAACACCCTAAGCAGCCTGGGCTCCACCTATCTTTGTGGGGGGCTGGGAGTGCCCTCTTGCAGGTACCACCCGCCATTTGTGCTCATACACGCAGGGGGGGGGGGGGCGCGTTCTTGGTGGCTGCCCCGGCGACATGAAACTCCCGTCCCCCTGGAGGTCCATCAGAATTTGAGCCTGAGCATTTTCTGGAAGCGACGTAAAGCCTTTTTTTGGGGGGGCCAAAGCGTTTGGCAGGTGGGGATAGAGGTTGGGTGAGATTTGCGGGTAATGTATTTCTACGTGCTTTTATATACTGCAAGCCACCCTCTGCCTTGGGGTAAGGGCAGGGGATCATGGTTAAATGAATTAAATCATCTTCTCCTGAAGCATTCACACAGAGAGCAGTACGTCAGAGTAACTGAGGAGTAGGAAGAGAGGCGTGTACTCCTGAAGAACGACTGCGTACTCCCCTTCACTTTTCCCATTGAAGTAACTGTCATGTGAACCCACTTCGAAGTAAAACCCACCACATCAGGCGGGTTTCCACCTGCTTGTTTGTTGGCGTTGTTTCCCCTTCCTGGCCATGGGACCACCACCCACTGGACCTGGTCTTGGAGAATCTGGAGCTCGCCATGCTGGGGAATGCAGGCTAATGCGTGCCCATGTGTCCGTGTCCCGTCAATTAGGTTATGGGCAGCACCATAGAGTCACGGGCGAAAATTCTAGAGTGTTGAGGAGCGACCGCTTCCTGCTCCACGCTCACTGGCGCTGCCAGTGGGGGCTGCCTGCAAGTGCATGAAAGACAGGCTAGGGGGTGCCCGTTTATTAGGCTGGGCACGCTAAACATGGGGATGAGGGGCTGCACAGACTGAACCCGGACTGCAGCAGTGTTTGGCCTTTCCCTGTGTAGCTTTCAAAACCTCTGGAACTCTCCAAGCCTGGGAGGTTTCTACTATCCTTGTCCGCAACGTAGTGCAGGAGTGTGTGTGTGCCTGCGTGCCTAGAGTTACTTTACGCCACACTCAATGAACATTCTCTCTCTCTCTCCTAATTCAGATATCCGTTTCCCCTGCTGCTCCTCCATTTCCCCTCTTACTAGGAGTAGTAGCATCCCTTCTCATGGTCTAGCTCTGTTTCCTGATGCTGCTACTTGGTCAAAATCAATCAATCCAAGTTTTGTCGTCTTAGGAGTCTCTCCAGAGCTGGTTACGTTCCATCTCCCCATGAAGCCAAGAACTTTGTCTGTGTGCTCCTCGGCGTCTTGAATTAATCACGAGGAAGCCTGGTCCTGGGCGTTTCATTCTTAGCCCAAACTTTCCAGGAGCCCAAGCAGCGGGCTCTGATTGTCGTCTGTAGCAAAGTAACTTGTGGGGAGGAGTGTTTTCTCTAGAGGAGTAAAGGGGAACAAGCTTTCTTCTCTAATCCATTTTACTGAAGACAAAACACTGCCTGAAAACAAACTAGTGTTGAAGCTCTGTATTCGAAATTACTTGGGTTTTACTGGGTATCTTGGTATTCGACTCGGTTTTGTCAAGGAATCAGTCCAGTATCTGGTACTTGGGTAAATCCTTGGATGGGCAACATATGGGGCTTTTCCTGGTCCTATATAAAGGAATTTGGTCCTTGGAAAATATTCAGTACTCGATTTTATTTTACTGGGTGTTTTCACACACACATTTCTCCTGGATGTTTGCTGTTACATCCTGAACTTTCTGTGTGTCTAAATCACTCACCCAGATCTTAAACATCTGGCTCTTTGAACTTCTGAATAGAACTTCTCCCAGAACTTCTGGGTGTAAAAAGTTCTCCTGGTAAACTGCTTTGCTCCAGGCAGCTGTGGTCACTTGGTTTCCATGGCAGCCCCTCACGTCTACAGCTGCGGCTACTTTAGGCTGCCTCAGGGCAGTGTGTGTGTGAAGAATGCATCCGGAACTTACTTGTGGACTTGCAAACCCAGAAGACTGAAAGACCAGCACTTTAAGGCGTGTGTAAAAATGCCCATTGAGTATTTTACTGAGTACTGAGTATTCAGTCAAGTTATGGAGAACTGGTTAAACACTTGGAGCTGATCCTCAGAAACTTGGAAATACTTGCATTTTTTTTTTTTTTTAACTATTCATTGCAGTCCTAGAACAAACCTGGAATTAAATTCACACTGAGGATGTGGAAGGTAACACTACACCATCCCAGGTGCAGAGGTAGCCCCAGGATGCCTCCCTACAACCTGCGCTTCTCAGGAGTGGAGTGAATCCGACATCCAAAGCATTGCCTTTGTATTTCGGAGAATCCCATCATGCCTTGCGGTTTAAAGGAGCACATACGCACGCCCGAAGCAAAAAGCTATTCATTAACCAGAGCCAATGCAGCCTATTGGATATGATGTCGGACCTGGGAGATCAGGGTTCGAATCCCATCTTAGCCCCTAACTCGCTTGGGCCAAACGTGCTGGGCAAATCACTCTTTCTCACCTACCTCACAGGGTGGGTGGTGGTTACATTGAACTAGATAAGGATTGTGCAGTTCCGCCCTGAGCCTCAGCGGACGGGGAGGATAAGAAATCTAAATAATTAGTTGCTGTCTTAGAAACACCCGCTGCTGCTGCAGTGGGGTTCTCTCTTTTTTCCTTCTAGTGCCTGTAGAAGTGACCCCCCCCCTCCCCACCAGACCTTTAGGGTTTAGGGAGCGGAGCATAAAGGGTTGCATTAATCTCCCTGTGCAGCTTGCAAAGTCTCTGAAACTCTCTGAGCCTGGCAGGTTTCTTGGGAACTGGGAGGTTTCAGCTATCCTTGTCCACAATATAGGATTTGCTACAGTTCAGGGCACATGCCTAGAGTTATTTTAGGCTGCATTCCGATGAGCAGATACTTCAGGGTAATTGCGTCTTCCCCGTACCTCCCCAAGAGTTTCTACTTAGGAGGGACTCTTTGGGTGCTGAATCCCACTGTCCCTCCTGCAGTATTCAAGCCTCAGGACCCCGCTTTCCTGGTGGCCTCCCAGAAAAGGCCCTCGAGAGGGACAATGGAGAGAGGGTGGAAAGACAAGAAACGAAGGGCCGCATTCAGATGTGCATTTAAATCGTGCAGCAGCGGCGGCGGCGCCATCGTGCGATTTAAAGCAACGCGCACTTCCGGGTTGGTGCGAATTCAGCGTAACGCGAACGGTTGGGAGTGCGGTTTTCAAAGCTGCTCGGAGCAGAACCAACCGTTCGCGTTACGCTGAAATGGGCGCGCTTGGTGCATTCACACCAGCCCGGAAGTGCGCGTTGCTTTAAATCGCACGATGCCGCCGCCGCCGCTGTGCGATTTAAACGCACGTCTGAATGTAGCCTGTGTGAAACGAAATGCAGGAGAGCGTCTGCCCCTTGGTGTGCCCTGGGCATGCTGGGAGTGGCGTGTGTGCGTGAGGGGGTGGAGCTTATTGGCTGAGGAAGGCGGGGCTCATCCCTCTCAGGCTGCCCAAACCATTGGGAGGCCGGCTTGCTTTGCTTTTACTTCTGAAGCGTTCACACGAACAGAACAGGGCACTGAGGAGAAGGGATGGCAATTTCAGGTATGGATTCATCCAAACCTAACCAAAATGGACTGTTACGGATTAATCCGTACCAATCTGTAACAGCGGTCCAAAAATGATAGAGCCACCGTTACGGACTCAGGTGTCCCCGGGGCCCTGGTATGTTACTTACCGGCCTCACTGTGAACTTGGTTGCAATTCTGCTGGGCCGCAGCTTGATTGAAGGTCCAAGGGGTGTGTGTGTCTCCTTCTCTGTGGAGGAGTCCCGCCCCGGGACCTGCAACCAAGCTCACAGTGAGGCCGGTAAGTAATATACCAGGGCTCTGGGGAGTGGAGGGGCAACGTTTTTTTGTGGTTTAAAAAAAAATTGAATTATGGATCCGTACCGTACCCATAGTTAAATCCAGAAAAAAATATATATCTCCGTACCTGTAATTTGGTGCAGGTTACTTGCCGTCTCTACTGAGGAATAAGAAGGGACGTAAGTACTCCTGAAAAACGAGGCCGCTCCCCCCCCTTTCGTCACATGTTACGTCGAACTAACTGGATCGCTTCAAAGTATCGCTGAGTCGTGCCGTGACCCCTAGGGGGAGATTGAGGAGTAACTACGTTGGTTTAGAACTCTGCAGTGTGAACGCTACCAAAGCAAGAGTGGATACTTCACATCGCCGCAGTTACTTTGATTTACCCTGCTGGTCAGAATGTGGCATTAGAATTTGGGCATGGTTTTTTTGAGCCGGTGGGGTGGGTGGGTGTGATTCAGCCAAGCAGGGAGCAGCTTCTAGACTTTTGGGCTTCCCTAACTAGCAGTACAGGAGTGCTAGTCCCGACTGGACCATTTTACTCTGTCAGGCTTGGCAGATGGCGTGAGCGCTCTCTGGCAGCCAATGGAGTGCATGAGAAGGTGTGTACAAATTTCTGGGAGCCAATGGACTTGTTCTGAGTATTCCTGGTTTTCCAAAAATGAACAAGATTGAGGATCTAACTGATAGTTAAGAACATCGTCCCAGCGAGACTGGGTCAGACCAACGGTCCGTCCAGCCCTGTATCCTGTCTCTGACATTGTCCAGCACCAGATGTTCCAGTGGAAATTGCTGGAGGAACCACAGGGCAGTTATGGATTGACCCATGCCCTGATGGTCCCTCTCAGCTTCTGACAGTCCCAGAGGTTTGGGGGACATCCTGAGCATGACGTTTGTAGTAACCTCATCTCACTTGCAGGCTGCAAGGGGCTGTTGTATTGGAGAGTTATTACTTGCGTTACAATGACTTGCTCGCCATCCGGTCAGCTCAGTACCTCTCCCCTCCTTCGACGTTGCAAATAAATGAACCTGTAGCAGGAAGGAAAGGAAACTGGCCGCTGGAATCGGACTGGACAATGACATTGGCCCAGGAATGCCTTGGATCTAACAGATCATGGCAGAGAGAGCCAGTGGGGTGTACTGGATAAGGTGCTGGAATTGCACCTGGGAAGTCAGGGTTTGAATCCTGCTCTAGCCATGAACTCACTGGGTGGCCTTGGGCCAATCACAACCTCTCAGCCTCAGTTCCCCCATCTGTAAAATGGGTGCATGTGTGTGTCTGTCTGTCCCTGTGTTCCCCTCGCCATTGCCCATTTTAGATTGTAAGTCCACTGGGCAGGAACCTGTCTGTGATAAATCTGTGACTGTAAAGCGCTAGTGGCGCTATAGAAATGATAAATAGGTTCTGTCTGCCTTCACAAATGACATTTCTACCCTGAAATAGTTAAAAGTGCATATGGTGACTCTTGACCCCCAATGTGAGAGTCACTGATAAATGCCAGCCTTGGGGTTTGGCCCGTTTAGCTTCTTTATCGGTGACTTTGGCTGGCAAAGCTGCTGATTTCCAGACAAATAGAATTCTTTCTGAAGGCCAAAACAGCAAACCGTCTGTTGCGTAGACCCAACAATAGCTCCTCTCCCTGGGCCACAGGTCTCTCTGTTGCTGTTGGCCGGGATGGGGGAGGAACGGAGAAAAGAGGCCTATCCGACCCAGAAGGGCACGGCTGGAGAAACAGGAAGCTAATGTGAAGCGTTTGCATTTCTTAACATTTCTCGTGGAAGGGTCTCCAAGTTCTGCAGATGAACTGAGCTCCCTGCGGTGTGTGGTGGGTCCCTGGGGGCGACTGAGGAACGGGGCAGTTGAGAAATTGCCCCCCGGTGTGCAAACTGAAGTTGAAAGGCATTTTTACACATAAGGAAAACTCCTCGTCCTAGTGACTTCATCTGAGAGACAACCACAAGGATAATGTTGGTCCAGCCTTTGCTCTGATTTTGATGTCTGTGCAAGTTTGTTTGCTTCCCTAGTGGTGGCTGTGCAAACTGGAGCAACCAGCTACAACTCGATAGTTTGTCCAGAGGTGACTTTTCATAGAAGCAGCAAGGGCAACTTCCGATTCACCTACGGGGCTCGAGGCAGATAACACCACAGGTCCCTCCACCTGCCCAAATGCCTCGTCAAACAGAAAGGTCTTACGCTTCCTCTGACTGATCTTAAGGGTCACGGCAGAGCATGTCCTCCCTCCCCACGATGTGTAATGCCCAAGCCGTTTAAGCCTTTTTAGGACAATCCCTTCATGTACCCAGAAAGCTACTGGAAGCTTCTGTGCAGATTCTGGAGCACAGGTGTAATAAGTTCTCAGCGACCCACCCTTGCCTGGTGTCGGTTATAAAGTCAGCTATAGCACTGCTAGGCGTATGCAGCGCTTTGGAGTCACAGATTGCCAGAGGCAGGTCTCCCTGCCCAGTGGGACAAGAGTGAGGGGAACACCAGGACAGACAGACAGACACATTCCCATTTTACAGATGGGGGAACTGAGGCAGAGAGGTTGTGACTTGCCCAAGGCCCCCAGGGAGTTCATGGCTAGGCAGGATTTGAACCCTGACTTTCCAGAGTCCACGTCCAGCACTTTATAATAGAGCCACGGCATCAGATGGGGGTCTCCGCTGGTCATAATGCTGCCATATCCCTAGACAAGGGTATGGAGGGGGGGCAGAGGAACAGGCCACCCCTTGCCGTCCCCTGAGCCGATGAGAACCTTTTCTCCATTCCCTGCCATACCTCCCCTTTCCCCCTGCTATGACAATGTCATTCTCTACATGATTGCTTGGCTTGGGTTTTTCATTTAATTTAATTAATTAATTAATTCAAGACCCTGGGACTGGAGGCCAGAGTAGCTGGAGAAATGGAAGCTGAGGGGCTATATGGGATTTGCTTTGGGTCTCGGGGCAGAAGGCACTGGCCACATCTGTCATCGGAGCCCAGGCCCCTTGCCGGCATCGCTTGGAGACCGGCTCTCGGCTGCCTCTCGTTGTGCACCCTGATTTACCTGCATCCCACAAAAGCCTCGCGGTCTCTCGCTGGAATTGCAGCAAGCCATTTGTCTTAGACGCTCAGAGCCCAAAAGCTCCGCTGACGGAAAGGGGAAATTTGACGCAAATACCGCTGTGGATTTCGGCCTCCAGCCTGGGCTGTTTTCTTCTGTCCGTTCCCTCTTAAACTGGGGACTTGCAAATCTGGGGGGGAGAAAAGTCAAAGGCCCAAGAGCCAACGGGCTTTTTTGAACCTTCCCACCAGTCTCCGCTGAGCTCTTGAGTTTAAACACTTAGAACTGCACTCTCTGGCATCCTGAATAAATCCTGTGCTCCTGCTTGCTGGATGCTCGCGTTGGAGGAATCTGTAAGAATAATACTCCTCTGCCTGTTGGGCCTTGGAAACCTGCTCAGTGTCTGTGTGGTGCGTTTGTTAGTGTTGGCTGGGCTGGGATTTGGGCTAATAACCAGGGTTTCTCCAGTGAGGTTTTTTTTTAAAAAAAGTCTGCAGCCTCCGTAGAAAAAACCAGCTGCAGGGCCGTAACGAGTGGTATGCGCTGGCTTAGAAACATGGGGCTTTTTCCACGAATGGAAAACTCAGTGTGCTCAGTCTGTGCATCGTGTTATAGAGCCAGAGAGAAAATGGCCTTGGAGGCTACCAAGTCCTCCCATGCAAGCATCTCTCCGGTGGCAGGTGTGGGCACGGAGACTAGCGGGACGCCGTTAGTGTTTGTTATGTCAGTAGTCTCAGTGGGACCTGGTGCATTAGCCACACATATAGAAAGAAACCCTGGGGTGAAAAGGAGTATCTTTTGGAACCCCAGTGGGACCCCCATGGCCCTATGTTGTGTTGAAACGAGGACTTGCCAAAATGGGTATATGCCCGTCACATTTCCGATACTCCTACTTGAATCACTCTGAAAATCTCCGGTACTTTTAGGCTCGGAACGGTATTTGATTGTTAACCCTGATTTATTTATTTGTTGGCTTCTGGTCCCAGAATTTCAATTTCTGGAGTCGGATTTCCAGGAATTTTGGGGGTGGGGTGGGGGTATTTTATTGATTATTATTACTAATAACATTTATATCGCGCCAGCCTTGTGCCTGGAGTTCCAGGCATGGGGGGCAGCGAGGGAGAAGGGTCGAAGGCGATTAGGTGAGCAAGAAAAACGAGGGAGAGTGAGGGAGGGGACAGAGGAAGAGCGGAGAGCGGGTGCAGGAGTGCGTATGTATTTCTATTTATTTTGCTGTCTCAAAAAACCAAAATATTGTGTTTTTTGGGGGGGTTCTCAAATTGTTTGGGTTACGATTTGCCTACCTGAAACGTTAGGTGAAATTTCGGGTGTTCCCCAGGGAAATCGACTTGGATACCCATACGTGGCAATTTCCGCAGTGACTCCGATGCCATCACAGTACAATCGCCTTGGATGTTTTCCATCCTGCTTCTTTCCTGGATCGCCGCTGAGTCGTCATGCGTAGGAGCCATTCGGACAGCTCCGAAATCACCACTGCGCAGTTTCCCCGGATGCAATCCCCCCCCCCCCCCCCCCCCCACTCAGTGCTGCTGTAGCGGTCCAGGATGGAGATGCAGGATGTCTTGGAAGCGCCACTTGCAAAGTTCTGCCTGGGAGACCTTGCCGCCGAAGGGTTTGATTGTGCAGGACGTTGGTCTGATGGGAGCACAGCACCTCACAGGATTGGGCCCTGAATCGTGCGACACAACCGTTAAGGATTGGAGCTGATCAAAATGAATAACGATAGGGAATGAGAGAGGAGTGTGTTATGGTGGGAGAGGCGTAGCTTGGTTGTAACAGGCTCTGGTGTGGAGGATGGAATAAGATTGTCCCCTTGCCAGCTCATCTGTTGGGTCTCTCCATCTTGGCTCCCTTGCGTGGCTCCTTCCTGTCTCCTGCATCCCATCTCTGTGGCTCCCTGGCCATGATCACTTTGGGGGATGAGATGGGACAGGGGAGGCAGCTTGCTTCTGTTAGAGCCTCTTCCCTTGTGCCCTGTCAGGATTTTTGAGCAAGAAGCTAAGCAGCTTGCTTCTCTGCACAGATGGGTTTAAAAGACCCACACATTGGGTGCATACTGCATACACATCCCACCTTATTTTTGCCCTGGGCCTTGCAAATTCTAAGGCCCGTCCTGCGCCCCACAGGGGGAAGATGGGCGTCTGATCATCATTCACTGCATAAACGTGTGCGGGGCAGCAATCGGACTGGGCCTTGGGGCTGCCTGTTGCTGCACACAGTTCGGGAAGGTCTCCACGGAGCTCTGCTCTGAGCATCGGCCTCGCTGGATACATGCTGGCTCAGCAAAGCTTTCTCCGGCGAAGCAAAATTACAAGCAGAACGGGAGCAGGGGCCGGGGCTGGGCAAATTGCAAGTTAGAGCCGGGTTTGGGTTTCTCCGGGTCCCACAGAGCTGCAGGCCGCCCGCATTTCATCTCACCTAAATTACAACGTGCAGGCAAGGCCAGCACGACCCCGCCCAGCGCCCAGGAGCTGAGCCATCCCATCCCACAAGCTAAAACGGCATCATAATGCCTGGGCTGGGAGGCATCTGCGGGG